>CM023537.1:11947883-12547883 GCA_013350335.1 Chimonanthus salicifolius | reverse complement strand
TGACTATAAACCCATCTTAGAAAGCGAGAGTCTTGAGTTCAATTCTCATTCCATTCTAAATGGCCACTTTCCCATAAATTTATCTTGAAAGAAAATTTGAGTTGAACCTGAACTTTTGACAAGGGTATCCCTACTAATCCTCTGGTACTATAAACCCATCTTAGAAAGCGAGAGTCTTGAGTTCAATTCTCATTCCATTCTAAATGGCCACTTCCAATACAGCCGGTCCAGATAAGTCAGGTGGTAGCACCAAGGTTTAATCCCGAAATATGAAAGAGCATATTCCATGCTAAGGACCACTTGAGCTACTCACTTGGTGGGTTTTCATTGTACTTTTTTATTTAAATATCTTCATTGAGACTCAATTACTCCTCGCATTTACAGCAATAATTTAGGAGATGTTATACTTTTAATTGGAACTTCTTATTTACCTCTAAAGTTATCATATAAGAGTATTTACTTTTGCCATTTGAATAAGATTTACTTTTGCTGTTTGAATGTCAAAATTCTCTTAATTGCCTTCTATTTGAGAAAGTCGTAAAAAGCTGACTTATATAGTAAAGTACAGTGAATGAAAGAAATCCTCACTGAGCTGATGTCAATGGTAAATCAATCAGATTCATAATTGACGGGTACCGTTGAAACGAAGATGACATGTTCTGAATATCGAGTGGACAGGAAATAGGGACCTAGATACACATTGCACTGTTACTGTAGACTATCAACGTCTAGATTGTCTTTATTCATTTTTTTTCGAAGGTTACATTGATTTGTGCAAGAATTTGGAAGAATTTAAGAAATTCATTACCACCCCAAAATTTTAATCATTTCGTACATTGCACATTATATGAACCCAAGAGAATATGTATCCCTTTCGATAGAATTTTGAATATGTGATTTAGTGGGAGGAGAATAAAACTGACATTAGCTTCTTAGAACTCTCTGTTGCTATATTGAATGGAGATTTTTCTTTTTCTTTTTTAAATGAAGTAAATGAAGATCTCCACCTCTTCTCATATATGAGAATATTGAATAAAACTTTTGATGTAAACAATCTCGTACAAGTCATAAGCAACGAGTGACTACGGAACTTGAACCTGCCGTCTCTGATTCTTAAGTCAAAATGTCTACCAATTGAATTATCTTGTACGAAATAATTTTTTCTAAATAATAAACTCATTACTTTAAATTTCTTCCTATTTTATCCAACAGTAAAACTGAGTCAAATTATAATCAATTCTAGGCAGTTTGAAATTTGAAAAGTAACCTCAACATTAAATGGTTTGATTGACATTGCTTAAACCTTGGGGTGCAACTCACCTTGGGTAAAACTCTAACTCGCTTAGATCAAACTTAAGAATAACTAGAGTTGAATTAAAAACTTGAAAACATTACATAAACATTTTAAGGAGAATATATAATATTTTGTAATACTTGTATAAAATATCTCTTATATAATAATTATACAAGAATATTTTATTTCTTTAACTTCAGACCTTTTTTATTTTATCAATTTTAAATTTTATGAGTCAACCACCTGAATCCTTTTAAATTGTGAATCGTTAATTATTATTTTTAGGATTTACACTTAGAAATGATAACTGAGTTGGTGAGAATTAAACTATAATTAGTTTATAAAAAATAAAATTTGAAAAAATCAACGTAAATTCGTCGCCATCCAATTTGACCTTCACCCTTGTTGAACCATAATTATTAGTGTATCAGAAGTTTTAACACTCTCAGGGAAGCTTTTTCAAGATTTAGGCTGGCCTGCTTCAGAATATCTTTTCCACTTTACATAGATTCCACCAAACATTTGTATAAAGAATGATTTTTACGCGGGTCGTAAGCTTATTATTTTTCTCCCGGACCTGAGGAGCCACCAAAGCATGCTTTAAAGTCTTCTGGAAATAGGAATCTCTCTCTCTTTCTCAATAGGAAAGAAGAGGTCATAGGTAGGTGTTGAGCCACTTCTAATCTCATCATTACTAAATTTGATTTGGTGTTTTCTTTCAATTTAATAAGTACCCACTTTACTGAGACAAATGGGAATTGATTTCTTATTCTCAACTCTCCATCTCCAACACACAGAATAAAAGATCCTGTGGTCGTTGTTGTCTGCGAGGGAATCTGGAGAACATGAAAAGACTTGAGATTTTCTGATACATTCATCTATCATTTGAAGTTTTAAATAACTTGAAGAAAAGTCTGAGCAACTCAAGTACTCCACAGACAGACTGAAAATACTGAAAGTTGCCCTTGGCAACATGCAAGGGTCAATTCTCTGCAACCAGTCATCTACCCTACACATGCAGCCCAAACAAAATAAGAAAATACAAAATTAAACAGCATATTCCACAGTGAATAGGATCTGTTTCAGCAAGAATTTAAAATGGCACCCAAACCTGATTTCACATCTAACTTACGGTGGATTTAGACGTCAATTCAAGTCTATATTTAGCCATGGTTGTTCGTGTTGAGAGGAAACACCATTCCTACTATGTAAAAACAACAATATCGAAAAAAAAAATAGAGAGATCAAACTACAACAAAGATATTTATATGATTCCCTTTCACTACAGTTTCACTTAACTCTCTCTCACAAAATTAGACATTATATACTGTCTTAATTAGGGTTTACAAAGGTACAAAAGGAAAATTATAAATTTGCCCTTCAATAAAATAAGCTTGACCTGCGATTTAGCAGATCGAATGGACAGTACATCTCTTATGATCATGTTCCACAGAACCTAACATTTCTCCACAAAAAATGAGATTTTTTCATATTAGAAAATCCATTTAACTTGAGTTTTATTTTTCAGATTACCATACAAGCAAAGACTTATTTACATAGTTTTTTTTTGGTTGAAAATTGAAATGCAGTGGACATGAGAAAAGTTTGCTCCAAAATATTTATATGTCAATAACAAGTTTGGAGTGGCACAAGTGATAGGTGTAGTGTAAAGAAAGATAAAGGGCAGGTAGCCATCACAATGCACAGTAAAATGAGTGAGGGGGGTGACCCTGTTGGCTGGCCATTGCATACAGACCATCCATTCTGTGTGCGTTTGTGAAAGTGCCCCTCCACTCCATGTTGTTGCCTACTTGGGATAAATAAGATGCCGACAATAGTAATGGAATGTGAAGGTGTTGTGTACGGGAATAATGCACGCCTAAGATGCTGAAAGAAGAGCGAATAATGAGCTTTGGACCAAGAAAGAAATGGAGGCGGTGCTGCAACTTGGCCCTAGATAATTATAAACTTATCAATACAGACAACTCTAAATCACTTAAAATAAACACATGAGCACAAGGCAATGGTCAAAGGCCTGCTCTTTCTGTCTTACAAATAAATATAAATAAAGGTTGTTTAAAGATTCTAAAGGGTTGAACACCGGAGTGGACAGGGACAGCCCCCTCGTGCGTCCATTTCCACAAAGACCTTAAGTGGGTGCCCACCTTCATTGCTCTTTGCTTTTGACTTTGCCATTGCCATCTCTCTCTCTCTCTCTCTCTCTCTCTCAAATCAATGGTTATTGGTTGAAGAAGTAATTATTTTATTAAGAGAAGAGACAGAGAGCAAACCAATTTGCTCTTTTCCCTTTCGGTTACTGAAAGTGATGAGCAGAGGTGGCAGCTAAGTACTATTGATTGAACACCAAATATTAAAATGAAATTGTAGTTGGTGGAACCGTGAAAATACAATTACATTGATCTGTTTATGTTTGAATATCTTGCTTGAGTGAAGTCCCTTAATAGGCTGTTTGTGTCCATGAGAGATAAGGATTGTATCTGGTATTAGTCCATTAGAATATTTAAAATATTTTGTGTCAATATTGAGATAGTATAAATGAATTTCATGTTGGTTGTGAAAGGAGAGATTTAAGGATTCATAAAGAATTTCGGTCACTCTAGTTAATGTGTTAGTCTTTTGAGTTGGATATCCAGTCCTAAAAAGTGGTATCAGAGACATATCCACAAGTTAACACATATGGGCTCAGGGGATCTGCTAACCAGACGGGATGGCCAATGAGTCTCATTCAAGAGGAGAGGGGGATTGTTAGGGCAGCGAACGAGTCCGACATTTATTGTGAATTTAGAAATTTAAGAACTTATAAAAAACTTGTACAACTCCTAATGGAATAACCCTTTGGGCTTACTTGGTCCTAACTCACAATACACTTTTTGAAATGTAAATTTTCTTCACAATGGAATCAAATCCATCTAAAATATCTATTAACTTAATAACATCATAAAATTAATGATTGAACGGGAAAATTTTTGAGTTTTGACTGTCTACTTTATATTTAAATGGGATTAAAAAAATTTCATCATATGGCAAGTATATTGAGAATCTCTTTCAATTGGCGTGGCCAAGGCAAACCTTTTATTTTAAATTGACACAAGCATACAATCTCACTCACATACTACTGTCACACGTGCGTATTAAACATGTAATATAGGATTTATTATGTTCACATCAATACGTATTTTAACTTAAAAAAATGCTTAAAATCTAAAAAACCTGAAAATTTTGAAATAGATGTTAAATCATGTTGTATAGAAGCAGCCTTTTGTAAAGTATGTCAAGTTTTAAGGCTAAGCAACCTGAAGTCTTGGCCATTGGAGCCTGCCCATGGCTCTATTTACAGCCCTTTACATACTTACCTTATAAATTTGATTTTTGCCTAGTTTGACTATAATCCATTATACTTATTGAAGGATTAAAGAAAAAAATTTGTAGCTCAATTTATCTTGAAATTTAAAACTATAATTTTGTTTAAACAATAAAGTTGATTTTTTGGTAAATTTCATATTCAAGTCAAGAATTTTTAACAAACGTATCTATATAGACCCACATTGGGATGTACATGATGGGGTACATGGACATAATGGCATGTTTTACATCATGTAAAGTCTTTCACTTTAAAAATCACAAGAGAAGTCTTTTTATTCTTTATCACAAATAGTATTCTTATAAAAATCAACAATTGCAAATTCAATGGTCTCCATCTTCATTAGTTTGGTATGGTAATTATTTTGAGAGAAGTGACATAAACCGTTGTATTTTTTATAATAAGGGATATTAGAGTCGTTATTTTGTCCACTTGTAATTATCTAAATGTTGAAGAATACATTGATGTCTTTTCTAATAAAAAAATATGGATTTTACTATCATTTTCCTTATTTTAAAGAGATATTTAAACCAATAATCATCTTAGGAAATAAGCGTTACCTCTTCCTCTTATTGAATTCTATTTATGATTGTTAGATGGGTGAGAAAGAAGGGATATTCTTAGAGTCGATTACTTTTTATACAACTGATGAATAAAAAAAAGCATATTAAAAAAATAAGAAAACAAATAAAAATTAATGAAACATGAAATGATGCTTGTGTGGGGCATAAAATCCAATGGTTGAATGGTGCCGTTGAAATTCATAGTTTGGCATTTTTTTAATTAGATCTTCATAATTGTGGCCACTTTCTGTTGACTCTCAACACCTTTAAATACCGGTCTAGATGGCAGGGGATCAGCATCTCCTCTCTCTTTTCTCTTATTCATTTGCACCCTTGTGTTGTTTCTCCTCTCTCCCCTTAATTATCATGGCCAAAACTAGATTCTCCTGTGTTTGTGTCTATCTCCTTGTACTAATTCTTTCTCATGAAATTCTCTGTTCTGAAGGAAGGCACCTGAAATCAGAGAAGAGGAGGAAAGAGTGCAAGAAGTGTGCAGTTCACGAGAACAGCAAAGGTGGCGCCTCCTCTACCAAATTGCACAATGCCGATATGAAAGTTGGGGGAGACATGGCAGATGCGTCACCTGGCCACAGCCCTGGCATCGGCCATGTACTGCGGAAGAAAGACTTGGGTACTGGTGGAACAAGCAAAGGTGGCGCCTCCTCTACTAAATTGTACGAAGCCGATATGAAAGCCGGTAGATACGTACTTGATGCGTCACCCGGGCGCAGCCCTGGCATCGGCCATATGTTGAGGAACAAAGACTTGGTTACCACTGGAACAAGAAAGGGTGCCGTCTCCTCTACCAAATTGCACAATGGCGATATGAAAGTCGGGAAATACGCACTAGATGCGTCACCCGGTCACAGCCCTGGCATCGGCCATGTCTTGAGGAACACAGACTTGGGTACTACTGGAACAAGAAAGGGTGACGCCTCCTCTACCAAATTGCACAATGGCGACATGAAAATTGGTAGATACGTACTAGAGGCGTCACCCGGTCACAGCCCTGGCATTGGCCATGTCTTGAGGAACAAAGACTTAGATACTATTGTAGCAAGAAAGAGTGGTGCCTCTTCTACCAAATTGCACGAAGCCCATATGAAAGCCGGTAGATACGTACTTGATGCGTCACCCGGCCGCAGCCCCGGCATCGGCCATATGTTGAGGAACAAAGACTTGGATACCACTGGAACAAGAAAGAGTGGCGTCTCCTCTACCAAATTGCACAATGGCGATATGAAAGTCGGGAGATACGTACTAGATGCGTCACCCGGTCACAGCCCTAGCATCGGCCATATGTTGAGGAACAAAGACTTGGGTACTACTAGAACAAGAAAGGGTGACGCCTCCTCTACCAAATTGCACAATGGCGGTATGAGAGTTGGGAGATACGTACTAGATGCGTCACCTGGTCATAGCCCTGGCATCGGCCCTGTCTTGAGGAACAAAGACTTGGCTACTACTGGAGCAAGAAAGGATGGCGCCTCCTCTACCAGATTGCACAATGGCGATATGAAAGGCGGGAGAGACATATTAGATGTATCACCCGGTCACAGCCCTGGCATCGGCCATGTCTTGAGGAACAAAGACTTGGCTACCACTGGAGCAAGAAAGGGTGGTGCCTTCTCTACCAAATTTTACAATGGCGATATGAAAGTCGGGAGATACACATTAGATGCGTCACCTGGTCACAGCCCTGGCATTGGCCATGTCTTGAGGAACAAAGACTTGGACACTATTGGAGCAAGAAAGGATGGTGCCTCCTCTACCAAATTGCACAATGGTGATATGAAAGTAGGGAGATACGTAATAGATGCGTCACCCGGTCACAGCCCTGGCATCGGCCATGTCTTGAGGAACAAAGATTTGGGTACTAATGTCTAGAAACTGATACAAGTTAGGATTTTAGCATAAACGATTGGTGCTAGTTAGTAGTATTTGAATGTGTGTATCTTCTTACAATAAAAGGGTTGCACAGCCAATACAGTAATACTGAATGGATTGTACATAATAAGATGGTACCCTGTTGCAATGCCAGCTTAAGGATTTGTAAATATACATTACGTTGTTCACAAAATTAGGTTGCCAATGGATTTTATAGTTTCCAAAGTTACTGTCAGCTCTCTCAGTTCATTCATGTTCTCACTTAACCTTTCATTTATTGAATTTATAGCATTACTATATTCATAACACATATTTATTAGCACTACGGTAAATCTGTTGTAAAGTCCTGAAAATAACGTGTTAAAAACACAATAAATGGTAATATCACGATAATATCTCAATAAATTATCAATAAATTCCTTGCTATATTTTATTTTTAAATAATTATATTTTATGAAATATTTTTCCATGATTTTTTTCCATAAAAAATCGAGAATAAAAAAACTGAACCCTAAACACTAATAAACAATTGAAGTAAGTACACACAAGTTACTTACTCTCAATCATATTAGTGCGGGTGCTATGATGATAATAATATTTATTAGTTCTGATGCGTGCTGATGCTATCGATGTCTCAGGTGCAGTCAGGACATGGAGGAATACTTTTTATATGAAATTTATATAAAAAGTAATTATAATCTGACATTACTGAGTCGTGATGACTCAGTCTCAATATAATTATTTTTTATATAAATTTCACTAAATTAACGTATAAATTATAAATACACTGTTTATGAAAATGATTTTTTATTTAAACATCTTTATTCAGTTGATTTAAGAAAATAAAATTAATAGAAACTTCACGTTAATTATATTTTTATTTAGTTTAAATCATGTGATTTTATATATAATGAAATATTTTTTAAAATTCACAGACCAGCTATTTATTCAATTTTGTAAGATTAATGAACTCTAATTTATTTTAAAGTTATATTTATTTTAATTTAAATTATAAAAAAACTTATGACTCAGCCGTGTTAAATTAGCATCGTACTTATAAAGTTAT
The DNA here is from genome assembly GCA_013350335.1 of Chimonanthus salicifolius. NCBI lineage: Eukaryota > Viridiplantae > Streptophyta > Magnoliopsida > Laurales > Calycanthaceae > Chimonanthus > Chimonanthus salicifolius. Next base: position 12,539,691 of record CM023537.1, on the reverse strand, counting down.
AATAACGAAAAGGCCGTGAGGCTCTTTGAGACTTGTCTCACTCTCACGTCACATTGTTTTGACCTTTGAAATTGGCTTATAAAAGCAGCGGCGTATGGTTATTATGAAATCTAAAAAAGCAATATTAATTAGAAAATTATTCCTCTCTGACTCGACTCGAATTTCATATAGATTTTTGTCTTCTCAATCCGACTTGATCCGCTGATCCAAAATTCTCAACCTGACCTTCATGATTTCTCGGGTTGGGTCATGAATGTCCAGTCAAAACCCGATCCGAGTTGCAGCCCTAGTATTAGTATAGAAGGAAATTAGTGTCTATTATAATTTTTTTTACAAATATGCAATTATTCAATAATATCCACTTTAAGTTATAGTAAATGATCCTTTTAAGTTTTAAATCCTTAGCCCTTGAAATTAGTGGGAACTGTTGTGTAAATTTAAATTTATAATTCGCAAGCGCACGAATCGAATTGGAGTATAGAGATATGTAAGTGCGAAGTCAAACCCACAAGGACTTGATTTAGAATGAATGGGAAAATAAATTAAAAAGCCTAAGATTTTAACCTTAACCTAGTTAACAATTTTTCAGGAGAATGATTGAATTAAAATTTCAAAATTAATTAAAACAACTAAAAACGGAGATTAAATCAAGTGAGAGAAATTACTAAGGTATCAGATTCCACCACCATTAAATCCATAATATCCCAATTATTTATTTATTAATTCCTAAGCTTTAAAGATTTAAACATTTAAGTTTATTAATATGGTGTTCAAAGATTGATTTTCCTTTGCTTAAAAACGTAAATTCTAAGTATTCAATGTATCCAATCTTAACTCAAAAGACAATGGATCAAAGGAATTAATCTAAGCATCCAATGTATTTAAATTAAAATAAAAGAAAACAATAAATCAAAGGATTTTATTTTTAAATTAATTTAAACGTCGAGCAATGATGAATCAAATATTAATATTAACTACCACATATACATGATATTAGTGGTGAAAATAATTAACATCTAATTAATCTAATGAAACATAAATCATAAATAATTGAACGCACATATTCAGAAATTAAATAAACAAATAAAAGAACAGTATTTTATTAATGGGGTTTCATCCTCAACCTTAATATAAAGAAATTAGCCGGACTTTATGAAAAAATTAAAATAAAAGAGATAAAAAAATAAAATCCTATCTTTCTGCTTCAGCCCTACCTCTCTGCTTCAGCCGAGCCTTGTAAATGTGATGTCTGTACCGTCCTCTCCTTGCACTGTGCGAATGGCCTTTTTTATAAATAGAATTAGGCCTTGCATTTAGACACTCAGGTTTTTTTTTATATTAGACACCAGTTTTCAGATTTTTGAGATAAATTACCATTTTGTCCTCCCACATTTTATCCTTCTGGTGATTTTTTAGTTGATTTTTCAGTTCCTTCGAACAATTTGACTGTACGATCACTCAAACGAATGACGGTTGATATGCTACAGTGAAATTCTTTTAAATTTTAAACAGTAAAGTCTCTTTTAAAATTTTAAAGTTATTTTTTAGGCACTGTGTATTTCCAAAGTTTCTCAAATTGAATATCCGGACTAATTACGATAGACTGATAAAAATACTTTAAAAATTCAACGTCATTTGATACTCCCAAATGCTTAAAATACAATGTTTTCCAAATAAGGGTATCTCTCGGCTATGCTGAAAACACATTTAGGAATGTCAAAAGACCTTAAAGTCTTAAAATATTTTTATCAGGTTATCGTAATTAGTCTGGATATTTAATTTGAGAAATTTTGGAAATACACAGTGCTTAAAAAATAACTTTAAAGATTTAAAGGAGATTTTATTATTTAAAAAAGTTATTTTTTAAGCATTATGTATTTTAAAAAATTTTCAAATTGAATATCCAGACTAATATAACATGATAAAAATACTTTAAGAATTTAAGGTCTTTTGAAACTCCCAAATACTTAAAACACACTGTTTACAAATAAGAGTATCTCTCGCTGCGCCAAAAACACATTTGGGAGTGTCAAAAGACCTTGAAGTCTCAAAATATTTTTATGGTTATCGTAATTATCCTGGATATTTAATTTAGAAATTTTGGAAATACACAGTGCCTAAAAAATAACTTTAAAATTTTAAAGAGAATTTTATTATTTAAAAAATTAGTTTTTAAGCACTGTGTATTTCCAAAATTTCTCAAATTAAATATCCGGACTAATTATGATAACCTGATAAAAATATTTTAAGACTTTAAGGTCTTTTGACATTCTAAATGTGTTTTCGGCATAATCAAGAGGTATCTTTATTTGGAAAACACTGTATTTTAAGCATTTGAGAGTGTCAAACGACTTTGAATTCTTAAAGTATTTTTATCAGTCTATCGTAATTAGTCCGGATATTCAATTTGAGAAATTTTAGAAATACACAGTGCTTAAAAAATAATTTTAAAAATTTAAAAGAGATTTTACTGTTTAAAATTTAAAAGAATTTCACTGTAGCATGTCAATAGTCATTCGTTCGAAATATCGTAATGATCGCACAGTTTGGAACTGAAAAATTATCCAAAAGATAAAATATGAAAGGGTAAAAGGATAATTTATCTTAAAAATCTAAAAATTAGTGTCTCGCAGCAGATAAAAATTCGAATGCCTAAATGCGCGGCCTAGAATTACCGACTCTATATTACTAATTTTTTACACCGTGTAAGCCCCTTTCTCAATTCCAACTCCTACGATCTTTTATATTTTCTTTCTTCCACACGGAACTCAACTCGTCATATACTTCTTTCCTTTCTTTGATTCTTTATGTTGTTTACTTTTGTAAACCATTCAGCATGTAGGTCCCACCTTCTTCTTTCTTTCCTGTGTATCCTCCACCGTCCCAGCCAACTGGCTGAATTTCTTTTTTCAGCTGCTTTTTCTTTCTTTCTTCCTTTCTTTGTTTCAGCAGTTGCTTGGATTCGTGGCAAGCCATCCTCTCATTCATCAACCCAAGTATACGTAGAAGTTGAGAAAATAGTTTTACCTAAAAACATACAAAACACATCAATTAAATAAAATAAGATACTAACAATAATAATTTTTAAATATATAATATATTATAATAATAATACAAAACAAATAAGATTTAAAAACTAACTAATCCAATATTAAAAGATAAAATTATCATTTTTCAGTATTTATCAGGAACTATTAAGTCAGCTCTATAATCATCAAATAGAACCTTCAAAGAAAACAGCAATTGACCATTAGTTATTGATGCTTCAAGGGATTTTTTGGGGCTTTTCTAAAATTATTAAAAAAATTAGGAGTTTTTTTTCCTAAAAGAAATCTACCATAATTTGTTTTCCCTGTAGATTGAATGGTGATAGTCTAAAATTGTCTTTAAATGGGTCTTAATCTCCCACATAGTTAATGTTAAATAAAGATTAAATAGTATTACCCATTAGGTCATTCCATCCATTGATTTTTAGTTCAACGGCTCATATCCATAATGACTTAAAGGTCAAAATCACATTATTAGGATTAACCATTACTTGTTCATGTGGTCTCCAATGCATCATGCGGAGCCTAAGACTTGGAGTTAGTCTTAATATTAAGTTTTAGTAGTTAAGTTTCACTAGCACAACTCCTTTTTCTAATAACATTAAAATATGAGAAGAAAAATATCTCATATTAAATGAAAATTATATTAAAATTTTTGAGGTTAGGAAGCCATCTTGCTTATGCTAATATAGCATGTGCAATCTGATAAGGAAAGACCTTGAATCGGACTTGACTCAGTACTCAGTCCAGAAATGGCAAGTCACCTTACTTCTCTCGTATCTAAGAAACAACAAGGGCACCTACCTTCCTCCCTCGTCTCTTAGAAATGGTTTGATTTTTTCTATATATTATAAGTGAAAGTGACAAAAGTATTTCGTCAATTAATTTGATAAACAAATTACTCTATATAACACTTAAGACACCATTTTCTCAGCGGCTAGCTTTTGAGAGTCAGTTCTAGCATAAGAATGTTATCATATCATAGTTTTCTAATATACCAGCAGAGCGGCTTCTGCATGCAGATATAGAGTTCAGTTGCACGTAAGGGTAGATCTGAAGTTTTCACATTGAGGCATATGGTCAAGTGGCAGATGAGAGCGGATGTGAAAGTGACAAAAGTATCACATCAGTTAATTTGAGAAACCAATTACTCTATATAACACTTAAGACACCATTCTCTCAACGACTACCTTTTTAGCCCTGATGGCCCAAGGATTGCGTGCTCACGGGATTTTGATTTTTTGTATCCAAATGATGATCACTCTACTGAGGATTCTGGCATTTTCTTGCAAGCTTCAATCTCTCTAACTTCTTAATTGGGCTTGTTTAGTGTTTTGCCTGATTGTGGGCCTTTTTTATTTTGGGTTGGCCCTATATTATTTTCTGTTGTTCATATGGTTGTTCTGGTCTTGCCCGAGCTGTGAGCTTTTGTTTATTGTCCTTTGGGCTCTCCTTTTGAATCAAATACTAACCTAACATTAAAAAAAAAAAATATTGTCATATCATAGTTTTACTCGTGTAAAATTAATAAAGAAGAAACGTAGCAAAGCCTTTCTTCGTCGTTATTTTCTTCATGGTATCTTTTTCCACTTGATGAGAAAAGGTAATGGAGATATCTAGGGGCACTTTCATGCCCATCATTACAACATTTGATTTGATTCTAGAATCTTGCATTTACACTACCAACGGTAAAGAGGATGGTGGCTTGAGTTTTTGTTCAACTCTTGAAAATGTTCGACACGTTTAATACCCTTTGATTGTATCTTGTGAGATGCGTTGAATTGTTGTGGTCTTTGATGGCGATGGTAATGGGGATAGTGCGATACAACCTAACAATAATGATACGAAGAAGAAGAAACTGGATGCAGGAATGTCTACAGCCTTTTTACACTACGAGGGATGTTCTGTATAAGTGGATCTCTTAAAGATTCTCTCTCAAACTCTATTACAATGACAAATTTCTCCATCCTTTAGTAGCAATCAAACAATGAGACCTTAGTCTAAGTTGATTTTCTCGTAAACTCTTAAAATTAGAATCTCTAAAATCAGAATCTTATAGTTGCCAAATATATCTTTAACAAATGATGTAATAAAAACTAATATTCTTTAAAATTGTTAAGTTAAGTCCTCGAAGATTTTACGTTTATCATGGCTACTACATGTTTTTTGAATCCATAGCTTGTCTAAATTTTTTATCAATAAATTAGACATCATTTACTATTATTATGATATTCACCGTTGAGTTGAACACAGTATTTCTTTTTTTGTAACATGGATATCTCCACCTTATATTGGAGGTGCGACTAATTTCATGAGCACATGTCGACCTTCCAATCCACACACTGGTTTAGTCGATAGAGAGTAACCCTGTGGAGAGTGACCTGGAGTAATTTTGCGTGAAATTCAAGACTTCACTTCATGAGACAAGCGTCTTGATTGTCAAGCCAATCCATCAAGGTTAGGTCAGTTGAACATAGTATTATGTGCATTTGTTTAGTAAGTAGTAAAATTGAATTTATGTAAGAGTTTATATTGCAACTTCTGATTCTCCTCTGATCTTGAGATAGTACCATTTGAGCACATGAAGAAATTTTTAATCCAAGTGCTAATTTCGATGTTAGCTTCTTAATTAAGACGCCAACCTTAATAATGGAATATGATGCTGTTAAGCACAGAGAGAATGCAAGGTCGAAAGATTCTCAAGAGACAAGCAAATCCATGCTTGGGGGCCCAGTCGCAGAGACAGTGGTGTATATTTGCCAAGCTTACTAATTTAAACCACTTCAACTTTCTTTATTTAGGCACTAGAGAAAAACGATACACAAGTGAACGGTCAAACTTTGCCCAATGTTTTGGAGGGTTCTAAGAATGCTTATTTTAGGGTTTAAGGACTCCAAAGAGATGGAGACAAACACTCGTGGCTGCAATTACAAAATGGATTTAATGTGGTCATGTTGATGCCGAAAGCCACTACTGGATTTTCTAGCACTTTCTTTTGTTTTGACCAACGTCTTTTTCCCATTCTCCTTGTGAATTTGACTGTGAAGTATCCTTCATTGGTTTTTGCTTGATTTTGGACACTATAAATACTGCAAGATAACGAGCTGGAGCTCATCTGCTAAGACATTCTCATCTTCTAAATCCTACTGTAATTTCTTTCTTAGGAAAAATGGCTCTTAGGGTGTCCTTCCTTTTGGTGATATTTCTCTCCATTGTGCTTGTTTCAGTGGCTCTTTCTTCTCCTCACTATGTTGAGAATGTTGGAAGTAGAATTCATGTGAATAGAAAGATTGTGAGGTTGGAAAGAGTTCTTACAATGGCTCCACCAACAGAGAGAATGGGTGCCATGAAGGTAAGTGGTGCTCAAAGAGAGTTTAGACAAGGATCAAAACCTAGTGAAGAGACAACAAGGAAGAAGTCTTACTATAATAGCAAGGTGGCAACAAAGGATGCAGCAGAGCCTACACCACCTGGTCGCAGCCCTGGTGCTGGACATGGTGGAGGTCATGAATGAGGACCAGCTGATACCTATTTGTAGAAGCTCTTATCCATGTAAAGCGTGCATGTAAATCTTATTAGGACTACATATCCAATCCAAAAGAGTAGTCTATTGGGTGGAGTGTATCAAATTTAATATGAGTCACATATCTCTCTCTTCACCAACCGATGTGGGACTCGTTCGACTGCCCAACAATCCCCTCTCGAATGAGGTTCTCTGGCAAATAGAACGCGGCTAGTCATTCTGTCTAACTAGGGGATTCCCTTAGTGTTACTACTTATTAGGAATGGAGTAGTCTTTTGGTTGAATACCCAATCCTAACAAATCTTGTGGTGGGTTGTCTGTTATTATTATATTATTGTAAATAAATATTCTCAATTGTGTGGTAATTTGCTTGATGTCTCTTAATTCATCTTCAAAAACTTATGTGCTCTTCTACCTTATGTTGCCAACATTTCTATACTTTAATTTACTTATTTCCTTTTACATCAAAAACTGATTTTTGACGGATCACTTATTCAAACATAAGCCTTTCCAATGGATCTAAGTGTGATCCACTTATTCAAATATGAACCATTGTAATGGACAAATCACTGATATCCTAACACACCCTTATAGATAGAAACTAGAGACAGACCTAATCTAATATGTTAATATATGCTAACAATCACTGTAATACCGTTGTGATCATCGCTATAATTATAAAAGGTCTTGAGCTGATTCCATCATCACTCAGATTTTTAATTCAGTTTCTTACAGTTCTTCACTTTGGCTCTTAACCTAGTATTTTAAAATAACCCTTGGTTCAGCTCATTAGCTTTGAAAAGCAGTTTGCAGATCTCTCAACAATGTTTAGTATTTTTTCTGAAAGGCCCACATTCCATTTTTATTAATTTGCCATATAATAAGGCTTTACTGATGATGATTATGATGACTGTGACCACTTTATACTTTTAATTGCTCCAAGTAATATAAAATTAACTTGAAACACCAGTGAAGAATATAGCTACAATGGTATCTTGACATGGTTAAAATATAATTACAAGAACCCACCCAAAAGGATAGAGAAGGCTATTTTAAGCAATGATTAGAAAGTGGATTTTGCTTCCATGACCTTTGATTCTAAATTCAATATGATACTTGGCCAATGATGCAAACCACAAAGTGAGGGTCCCAACATAAGGAATAGAGATTAAAAAACCGATTAGTTTTTTTGAAACACTGTGTGGTTTGTAATTAGTTTGAGGTTTTGTTTTATATATAAGAAATTTGATTATAATATGTTTAAGTTTTATATTTTTATTATCATCATTATTCTTATTTTCAAATTCTACTTTTCTATTTATTTCTATAAAAAATTCATATCGTTACTCACCCGACATCTCTACTATCCATAACGTCTGTTTTTTTTCGTTTGAATCATATTTTCAGTTGTCTATCTTATTAGTTAAAATGAATTCTTTTATATTTTTTTGAGGAATCGATGGTTCTAATCAATTTGACTCATTATCATTATATAAGTCATTTATCCAATCAATCTAAAATTGATATTTATATTTGGATTTGTTAAATTATTTTTCATAAATCGACAATCTTATTTGGTGCTAATGAGACTTGAGCCCACAATTTAACTATAATTCATTAAAATCAGCAGAAAAAAAAAATTATATGGGGCTGACTCAGCCCTTTAGCCCATACACTTGTATCATGTTATCTACAGTCTCAGGTTGAAATTGAATACGGAAATGTGAGGTAAAATATCTTGGATCAATTTTTTCAAATTTTCAATTTTTTTTTTTTAGTTTGAAGAAGTCGTTTCTAACAATATCTTGGATCTCTCTTGCGAATTTGCGAATTACGGAAAATGATCCTTTAGAGTGAAATGAAATTCGATCGGAGGACCTCCCCTTTGCGATTGATCCAATGAGATTTATAGGACATGTACCATCCAAAGTGAAACCCATAGGAATGGGCCTATAATAAGATCAGTGGTTTTGTGAAAAACCGAGTTGTATATGATCATGTGGGTCTCAACTTGGACAATCTTTTAAAGGATGTCTTTATGTATTTTCTTGAGTAGTCAATGATTTCAATAGGCACTTAAAATACAATCGATGATTGTATGACCTAGTGAATTAAAAGGCCAACTAAGTATGAATAAATAATTGACTTTAACTGGTCCAGTCATTTACAATCGATGGATCATTAGGCCAATTGATCTTTAATGGGCTTGGATTCAGCCTTTTAATGTAATGGATACAAGATGGGATTGATTTGTGACTATTTCGTCTACTTTCTCTTTTATTCGTATCGGCCCTTAACACTAGAGTGATATGTATTAGCCAAGATGGCCCAAGAACTCAGCCCAGTGAGTATAGGGCCGTTCAGATACAGGACTTATTGGCTATACGTGATATTTATGGGATAATGTTAAAATTTTAAAATATTGATTTCTTAATAAAAAAATTATTATTTTAATGAATTCTTTTGTATTTTGTGAGGAATCATAAATGGTTCTAATCAATTTGACTCATCAGTATGATTATGATTATCATCATCTAAGTCATTTATCGAATCAATTTGAAGTTGACTTTTATATTTGAATTTGTTAAATTAATTTTCATTAATCGACAATCTTATTTGGCGCTAATGAGACTTGAACCCACAAACTAACTATAATTCATTTAAATCAGCAGAAAAAAATTTATATGAGGCTGGCTCGGCCCATTTAGCCCAAACACTTGTATCATGTTATCCACAGTCTCAGGTTGAATACGGAAATGTGAGGTAAAATATCATACTCGATTCTCGATTGAAACTTTAAAAGCACATTTTCTTTCACAGATATTTTTAAAAACAATTGATTTTCTAAAAAAAAAAACGAATCTTTCATGTTTGTTTGCACTTTTTCTAAGAAATTGAATTCTCAAAATTAATTTTTCTTAAAAAAACAATTTAAAAAAAATCAATAAAATCTATAAAGAAATTCTTTTTAGAGAAAATTTATGTAACAACTTCTTTATAGACTTTTCACAAAAAAAAAAAAAAAAAATCAATCTTAACGCATTTTATGTTAGACTTGATCTATTTATTAATGAGTTGATAGGTCAGAAGAAGATTGGATAAGTTGATCCAATCCAACCCATTTATTAAATGAATTAATCCAATTTGACTAAAATTAATTTTTTAATGAAACCCGATTTATTGATAAAAAAGGGTCAATCCAATGAGTCTTAGCCATTTTATTAAATGGGTTAATCTGATCCAAATACGTTGCCATGTTTAAAAGGATTGATCCAACTCAACTCCTTTATTAAAAGCTTAACCTATCCTTACTCATATCAAATCTCCCACTTAATAAATGGGTTGACCCAATCTAAACAACCATAAATGGGTTGATCTGACTCATAAATAATCTAAATAATTTATTAAATGAGGGAGCTTACTAAATACTTGGTTGAGCTTAAATGGATTGATCAAACACTTCTAATTTATTAAATGGTTGATCCAATCTAATTCATAAATAATTCAAACCATTTGATAAATGAATATAGCCAACCTGTAACAACCTATTTACTAAGTGGATTGACCAACCTAAATAATCTATAATGGGTCAATATAACTCATAGTCAAGATAATATATTTATTGAATTGATTGACTTGACCTAGTATGCGATGAAACTTATATAAGTTGATGCGCTTAATCTATTTATTAGATGGAAGATACCAATGTCGACACTTATTTAATTATGGACCAATCTAACCCAATCAAATTATTAATTATTTTTCTTATGTATATAGTGGCAAATGAACATCGGTAAATCCTAGGAACACATTAAGATTAGACAATGAAGATTCAAACCCACAACTTTTCTTTTTCTGAGGCAGGAGGCAATCAGTTGAGTTACACCTATATGGAAGTTTTAGTAGGACTGTGTATGAGTTTCCCATACGTAAATTAAAAAAAATAAATATCGATAAATTTTAATATTAGAAATCAAATTCTTTCTAAAACATTGATGGAGATGAGAAGCATGAACCTAATATAGGAAAGAGAGAGGGTTTTCTCCTATGAGTTTATGAAGAAGGGGGAAGTATCCCTTTAACGAATGAAGAGATCAATGTTAGTGCTCTTTTGGGTTGGTAGCTTGGAACCTCATGCCCAGCTCCCCTTACCGTCACAAGTGTCACTCCCTGGTAAGCAACCACATATCCTCCCACCTACAAATCATATTAAAAATCATCTTTATTATTTAATATCATTTTAAAAGAGAAAATAAAAATATTAATTTTTAAATATTTAAATCACAATTTAATGGGTTTTTTTTTATTGGATGGGGTCAACTGCTACTCGCTAGGAAGAAACAGCCAACCACACGAGATCCAATTAGAATCTTTCATTAATTACATAAATAAAATAAAATCAACAGTATTATAATTTAATGTGAAAAAAAGGAGAAATAAGTAGAAGTGTAGAATTACCTCATTGTTAGTATACCAAGGGCGCCATGAAGTCTGTATTGGCAGTCCAAGTTTGTTTACAAAGTATCTGGTTGATGTAACTGGACACACCCCATCTGTGTCACCACTGTAACAACATATTGCATTTCTTCAATTTCAATCCCATTTTGAATTTATTTAATAAGCGAGGTTTGTGGATTGTGTCGTGTGTTTACGGAACTAGTCTCACCTCCTATATGAGATGAGGATACCCATATTATAAAAAAAAAAAAAAAAATAGTTTATATCGACTCTAGTCATCTCATTTCTTGTTCTACAATCACATCAATCTGGAATGGTTTTCTTTTCAAGGGTTTTACAAATACTAGTTCAAAACAAATCATAATTTTATCGAGTCCAAACCTGACTTAAAAGAAACAAAACATGGACAGGACTCATCTTGAAATTCAATCATAAATTAGCGGACATAGAGATGTCTTTTTCGCGAAACTCGGTAAAATTTGGAGACTCCCTCAACTAGAAACACAATTGAGTCGAGTCGGGTCTTAATGGGCTTTATACAATGGTTAGATGTGGCCCATTTGGCATCCTACCCTCCACTAAAATGCTTGTACTGTGCGAATGTACATGCATTAGTGTTGAGGAGAGTTGAACACTTGCCTGTAAATCCAGATACTGATCCCACTAGAAATGAGTTGATTCATGATGCGCAACAAGGAATATGGACTGTCCTTCCAATTGAAAATCCAACCAAGGAACTTCACATGATATTAAATGACAAGATAAAAGTTAGTATCTTCTTCAAAAGTTAATTAAAAATCATATAAACTAGTTAAATCAGAGAATTTGAAGAGAAACAGTTAAATGGTGAGCATTACCTGCAATTACTCCATTCATACTTCAAACCAGTTACATTTGCATGAAGTGCCTTTTGCACCTCTGCAAGGTTCAGATAAGAGTGGACGTAGACGTCGGAGCATGGATCAAAATTGAAAATCTGATTGATTAAGGAGAATCATTAACGTTAGTCAACTACAAATTAGTAAAAAGAAAGAAAGAAAAAAGATGATCTGAAATGATAAAAACTTACTGCAAGTTAGATTTGGCGAAAGCCTATGATATGGTTGATTGGAACTTCTTGGTTTTTGTACTCTCCAGTATGGGCTTCAGTCGGATTTGGTGCCTATGGATGTTTCAATGTATGTCTTCTGCATATTTTTCGGTGCTTATCAATGGATCATCTAAAGGGTTCTTCAAGAGTTCCAGAGGCATACGACAAGGTGATCCTCTATCGCCGGCTCTTTTTACCATAGTGGCAGAATCCTTAAGCCTTATTCTCTCAAAAGCTTCGGATTTCAACCTCATCCGTGGTTTTGGCATTGGATCATCCACTCTGCATGTCCATCATTTACAGTTCGTGGACGACACTATCATCTTCTGTGAGGCTAATGATGAGTATATAATGAATCTTCGGGCTTTGTTGCGATGGTTCGAGTTGTCCTCTTCTCTCCAGATCAACTACTGCAAGAGTGTCATATTTGGGATCAATTTGGATGGCAATGAGCTTCCTTTTTTCTCTGGTCTCCTCGGGTGTGCATCTTCTACCCTTCCTTCCACCTATCTGGGTCTACCTCTTTGCATTGGGACTCCTGGACTTTCACTTTGGGAACCAATCATCCACAATTTCAGCAAAAGCCTAGCCTCCTGGAAAGGAAAGTACTTATCTTTCGGCGGCCGTATCACTCTTCTCAAGTCCGTTCTCAATGCTCTACCTGTGTATTTTCTTTCCGCTTTTAGGTGCCCCAAGAAAGTGTCACAATCGATGGAGATGATCATGAGGAACTTTCTGTGGGGTAACCACGAGGATATGAAGAAATATCATCTTGTAAAGTGGAATCATGTTTGCCTACCGACAACTGCGGGGGGCCTGGGGGTACGACCAATTCAGGCAATTAATACTGCTTTGCTTACCAAGTGGCTTTGGCGCATTAGTTCTGATGGGGATTCCCCTTGGAAGTCTATTATTTTCTGCAAGTATCAGGTGGGGAATTTCGGGTGGGATATCAACCCTATCCCACGCAGAGCCTCGGGTATGTGGCGTGCCATTTCAGCATGCGTTGACAAGTTCAAAGAGGGAACAAGGTTCAAGGTGGGCCGTGGTGACAGAATAAAGTTTTAGACTGACCTGTGGTGTGATGGCTCTTCTTTGGCTTCTCGATTTCCTTCCCTATACCGCCTCTCCCTTAATCCATCAGGGAATATATCCCATTTCTACTCGGTGACAGGTAACCAAGTTGTTTGGGATATCCCTCTTCGTCGTAATCTATCCGACACAACCGATCTTCTCCTATCTTTAGCATCTACCAGAATCAACCCCAATTTGGATGACTGCATAGTTTGGTGGCCCGACAAGAGTGATCTCTTCTCAGTTAAGTCTTTCTACTCTTGGACGTCGACTTCTTCCGGCATAGCTACTGTAAATCCAAAAATTTGGTCTTCTAAAGCTCCCCAGCGGGCAATCAGCTTTGTTTGGACTGCTGCATTGGGGAAAATCCTGACACAGGACAATCTTCGGAGACGTGGGCGAATCTTGGTAAGTGCATGCCCTTTGTGTCTACAAGCTTCCGAAGAGTCGAATCATCTTCTTCTACATTGCCCGTTCTCGTCAAAGGTTTGGTGGTTGGTGATTGATCAGTTTGGTGTTTCTTGGGTGATGCCCTCTTCGATTGCTGAGTTGTCCTTCTCTTGGGACATCGCTTCTGTGTCATCAAAATGCACATCTTTGTGGGAGTTATCCTTCTTTGCCATTCTGTGGAGCCTATGGTGGGAAAGGAATAATCGCCTCTTCAGAGATAAGAGCGAGTCTCCTTCAGCGGTTGGTCATCGTGCTCTAGCCAAGTGCGCTTCGTGGGCTGTCTCTTTGCAGGTGTTCCGGAATATTTCTATGGCAGATATCCTGCGTGCGTGGAAAGATTGCGTCGATCTTGCTTAAGGAATCACTGTTTGATTTCTTTTTATTAATGTTGCTTTCCTTATATGCTTCTTATTTTGTATTTGCACCTCTGGTGCCTTTTTTTATTAATATATCAACCATTTCTAAAAAAAAATGATAAAAACTTACCGAGCCAGATGGGGTAGTTGATAGGTTAGTATAATGGCAAAGAGGAGCATATATATCATAGTAGTCGATCCCTCCGATTTCATTCCAAGAATAGTCTAGTGTATCAAAACACTTGTCGTCTTCTCTAGAGAAATTGCAATTTGCATGAATTGCTGCATTGGTTTGATCTGAGCTCAGGGCATGAGTCGAGAAATAATCATACTGTCCAATATTATTAGTTTCATAGTCTATCCACGGATTCCCAACCTACATTAACAATGGATTGTGTTATTAACATTGAAGCTATTTCTTCTATCTATATCAAATGAGATCGGCAATTATAAATTGATTTGATAAAGGGTAGCAATCCTCCCAGGGGCATTTTGTGTAATCCGATATGAGTTTTACTGTATTGTCCACTTTGCCTTTCGAACCGGCTCACCAAATCCTTAGAATCGGCTCGCCGGATCACTCACCGAAATTACTGACCTTTCCACTGCGGTATAAATCGACTCACTGAGTGGATCACTAAAATTTATCTAAATGAGATTGTTTTTTTCATATAAAACAACAAACTGAATCACTGATCAGATTATTAAAATCAAATCACTGAATTTTTTTAAATGCTTTCGTGCAACAGTGGAAGAGTAAAATGGGCAATACCTTAAATCCCGTGTCTCATTATACAAAATGCTCGTGGGAGGATCGGTATCTATGATAAATTATTGTCATCAATCGATAATCTTTCTTCTCGCCATTAAGTTTAGGGAAAATGAAGAGGAAAATTAGACTTACAGCAATGCCTTTTAGGTTGATGAGAGTGTGATTGGTGGTGGTGTTGTAGGATAAGATGGTATAGGCCAACTGAGGGACATAATGTCCAGCGTAGCTTTCTCCAGTTGTGTAGAAATCTCGGGTCTTATACTGAGGGAATCTGTCTAACCAGTTGATTAGAAATGTATAAGCCTCTTCTGCAGTTCTCTTGTCTCCTGTTGAACTATAATCTGAACTTGTATTCGAATATGAAAAGCCCACTCCAGCTGGTGACTCTAGAAATAAAACATTTGCCACTGCAATTGCATCGTAATTATGTAAATATAGTCACAATAAAACTGAGGTTCTGTTAATAAGATGAGCCCAACTTTAGGGTCCTCTTTGAAGGGTGAAAGTTCCTAAATCCACTTAAAACTACCATAATTCCTTGGGCCTAACTATTGCATATCCAAGTCTGTTCATTTATAGGCCGAGAGCGAGCCCATGGTAGTAAAATCCAAGCATAGGCTCGGCCCATTATGAAAACATACATATGGTGTTATTGAATTTTTGGGCTTTCAAAGCCCATTCTCTCCGCCTCCAAACAGCCGATGGGTTTGAAAATGCAATCATTGAGCCGCTCACCTTTATAGAAAGATTTGTGAAATGTGGCCCACCCACGCAACCATGTGAGGGAGTGTCCTTTCCTATCCTATTATTATCTAAACATGTTGATTATCATGATATTATAGATCAAATCCATTTTTTTTATTTTATTACTATATTAAAATGTTGGCTATTTTGTTATTCCCTATTTTTTCATGACCAAAATATCCGATCCTTTTAAAGTGCCCAATTAATTTTCAAGATAGATACAAGTCTCTTTTTTTACCTTCGTCCTTTTTGTTATTATCTATTATTGATAATAGATTATCAAATTTCTGATCGAGATTGATATTGACAAATGATGTTACGTGCTTACTAGTGTCATGTTTGAACATTCATGAATCTGAATGTTCACTCGTTTGTCTAAATGCCACACTAAAAATAAGTCTATCACTTCTAAAAATAATAAATAAGTCTATCACTTCTAAAAATTAATAATAAATAAGTCTATCGGTTCTGAATATACGCACCATTGTTCCATGCATAGTCATTCTTGAAAAGTGTTTGCCCATCACTCATGACTCTGAATGGCCCTAACTCTTCCATGGCTCCAAATCCAAGGGAGGAGCACCCTGGACCTGTTTATTCCAATATCATCACGTCAACTATAATAAATTGTATCTATGATATTTGATAAATTGAGTGCAAAGCTACTGGTTTTTCATTACCTCCATTGAGCCATAAGACTAGAGGCTTCGTCGAAGGGTCTTGAGAGGACTCAACAAAGTAATAGAAGAGAGCCCTTCCGGCCTGAGGATCCACCGTCACGTATCCGCCGTACTAATTCACACCTTCCGGTTGCCCAGGCAGCTTAACAATCTTGTCCGCCTCCATCATGCCCTCCTGTGATCCCACGTACACCGGCGACAAGGCTTGTCTTGCTTCCATGGCTTGCCATGCATCGACGCGTGGCACTTTTGACGATTTGAGTGATTTAACCAAGCCATCTAGATAAGTTATCTGGTTGGCCCGATTGTGGGTGGGCATGAGAAGAACGAGACAGCAAGAAAGAAGCGGCCATGTAAAAAGGACAGTCGTCTCCATGTTTCTCCTGTGGCTGCTGGAGAAATGGATATAAACATGTCGTATAAATAGGCAAGGAAGAAAAATGAAGACGTTAGATGAAACGATAGACGTTCAAAGTCAAGAGGGTGGGCATGTCTTGATCCCTTTGGCCTCGACTCCATGTAAGCGTTCAAAACCAGGAGAGGACGGCTTTGTTATTTTAGCTGAATGTAGCAAGTGACTGGCTCTCATCTTCTTGCTTTCGTCTGTTTTTACGCTCTCTTTGTCGTGTAATCGGGTAGGGTTAGACCCAATTCACTTCAAGACAAAAATCAAAGGAAAAAAATACTCTTTTTTTTTTTTCAGATTTATCCATCTATTTTTACACTCTTTTTATATTAAATAAATAAAATTTTATATTTAATTAAATCTAATAAATTTATTTCAAATACTATTATTCTTGGATCTGCACAATGTCATTTGTCAAAGTTATTTATAAAAAAGAAAGGCATGATGGCATTGACATGCATATTGCAATGGCAACATTGAATCAGTTATCGGGGCTTCAGCAAATGTGTGAGTTTAGAAGCCTGAGTTCTCTCATTAGTTACGCGGTTTAATGTACAACTCATTGAATATTGTATAAGTATTATTATTTAAAGCATTATATTAGCATTACATAAAATACTTGTAAAATTTGAAAGGTATTAAATTAAAAAAAAAAAAACTTAAACAATGCCATCCTTCAAATGGGAAAAACTGACGTGAGATATTTATTGACTTCTATTACACAAAACTAGTCTGATTATAAAGGCCATCAACATGACATGCTTGTGTTAAAATTACATAAATTAGATGCCTAAATAGTCAAATTACATTTTAACTGCTTGACTTCATCCTATTGTACAGTAGTAAGAATTCATTTGTGAAATAGCACATATTGAAGATTTGAATTATATTCGTACGTTAAATAAAATAAAAAATTAACTAACATGTTCAGAATTCTACAAATATTTACCAGCTGAAAACATAAATTCGATTAATTAATTTATATTTTTAAACCATTTGGTAATCTCTAAACTTTCCCACCTTTTAAAAAAAAAGGCATGATTGATTTTAAAAAATTGATTTTTGACGAACCACTTATTCAAATAATGAGCCTTTTCAATGAATCTAAGTGTGGTTCACTTATTCAAAATATGATCCACTTTAATGGAATATTTTGAGCAATGATAAGAAAGTGACTTTTGCTTTCATGAC
This sequence comes from Chimonanthus salicifolius, assembly GCA_013350335.1. Taxonomy (NCBI): domain Eukaryota; kingdom Viridiplantae; phylum Streptophyta; class Magnoliopsida; order Laurales; family Calycanthaceae; genus Chimonanthus; species Chimonanthus salicifolius. The sequence continues at coordinate 12,521,900 of CM023537.1, read as the reverse complement.
CTTTGCTTGTCCTCTGTGATGATTCCAAATTCAATATGATACTTGGCCATTATTGATATAAAACCACAAAGTGAGGTTCAGAATTTTAACAATAGAAATATAAAATTGACTAGTTTTTTGAAATACTGTATGATTTGTACTCAGTTTTGTGGTATAGTACAGATATTTTCAAATATAAGAAATGATCATGATTAAATTATGCATCTGCGCATTAAAATTTTAAAATTTATCAGATGATTGATGGTGACTGACTGTATTACTATGTAAATGTTTTGCGTATTATCATCTCTGTTAAATGTTTCTAATTTATATTCTTTTAAGAAAAAATTAGAGTTGAAATTCAAGCGGGTTGGATCATATTTTAATCAATTTAATTTAGTCCATATAAAAAATGAATAGTCCAGTCTAACCCAGCCCGATATGATAACACGAATTGCACAACCAATCTGTCCTAACCTAGAGGCCTAGAATTCAACAATTAAATAACTGGACTGCTGAGGCTTTGAGAGAGGAGAAAGGACTGAACTCTGATGACGGTCGGTGATGGAGAATCCGCTCCGGTCTTAATCTTTGACTTGAAACATTGGGCACAAACAGAGAGCCAATAACATGACAAGAGAGCTATAGAGGATTGAAAAAGAGAGGACCGAGATTGCCGTCGACAGTTGCAAAGAGTGGAGGAAAAACGATTTGTCGTCGTGGAGGGGATTTCAGAGTTAACAAAAGAGTATTCTCTTGCACTGTCTTTGTATCTCTTTCTGTGTCGGTGGTTCAGTGTCTCGGTCTCGCTCTTGCTTTAGTTCTCCCTCTCGCACTCGAAGGGAAGGGTGAAAGGGACCAGGTATTAGGGCATCGACCGTTCCCTTATATAAGTTACGTGGGTGCTCTCACACTCAAAGGGAAGGGTCAAAGGGACTAGGGATCAGAGCATCGATCGTTCTCTTATATATTAAATTACGTAGGTGAGGTTTGGTTAATTCAGATTGAGTTGGGTCAATTTTTAAAAACTCGACTCAGTCTGAGCCAAATTATTAAAGATTTTTTTCTTCGACCCAGCTCAACCCTAATTTTAAGAATTCATAATCCAGCCCATTAGTTTTTCGAGTTGAACCATGCAGGTGTTAGGAGTAATCTGTAGAAAAACAACGAAACAATCAATCACAACATGAATAATAATAATATAACCAACTACAATAAATCGGCACCGATATTTACTTGGTTTGACAAAAATCTACTTACGTCCCGGAGCATGTATTTTATTCATAGAGATAAATAATGAATTTGAGTTTCAAATTCTGTTCAGTGAGCCTTAGACAAATCCTTCAACACAAACCAAATTACTACAATTCATCTCCTTTCTCAGATGGCCCAAATCCTTTTCCAGAGAATACCTCTTCTCTGGTGGAGAACAAATCCCATAAACAAAGGAACTACTTTCTATAAAGAGAGCAGTCATGCCTATATAATCACCCTGTTTCTCCTTATTCTCAATATTTGTTCTCCTCTTCTTCTTCTCTCTTAACTCTGTGTGATAAATTCTTCTTAGGTCAAAATCCAACCCAAGTTTCACCCCTTTAAAAACCTCATTCAAATGCATTTTTTTAAGAAAATAAATAACCTCATTCAAGTGCATCAGGCTTAGATCCCCCTCATCTTATTTCTTTTCTTCACTATTGTCTCTTCATCTAACTTTTTAGCAAAAAAAATTATTTAAATGTTTTCTACTTACTTGTCTATAATTTCTTATTTTTGAGAAATGATATTATATAATTGAGATGTGGGTACGTGGTATTGGAGTTGGGAACCCAAATCTATAGATTTTCAGCGAAATCTCAATTAATTCTTAATAGAAAAATTAATAAGATGCCTAAAATAAAAAATTCAAACCATAATTTTCACGAGGTCAACCCTTAATCGATCAAATTAAAACTACTCAAAATTAAAGCACCAACCTAAAATACCTAAATTTCATCAACTAAAAAGGAATAAATAAGTAAAAACTAAAATTAAAAGAAGCACTCACATGTCGGACTTTGAAGAAACTTAAATTGTATTTCAATCAATTGTACTATATTGAGAACTCAAAACATGTATTTATAGAAAAAAGAAATCGATCGTAGTTGCCTAAATCAAAGAGGAAAAACAAATAAAGAAGGAAAAAGGAAAATAAAGAGAAAAAGGGAAAGGGAAAGGAAAGCAACCTCTCAAACTTAAATGATAAAGTTTTTTTTTTTAAAGTTCAAAGTAACCAGGCCTCGTAGTCCAACTGACTAATCTTTGGAATATATGTAGGGTTTTAATTCGGGTTGGGCGGTTCGGATTTCTTAAAACCTGACCCGACCTGAATTCTCAACCCGAACTCTAGAACCTGACCATACCCGAATTCTAACCCGAATCAACCCGAATTCTAACTTGACCCGCATTCTAAACCCATTTTAGCCTAATTTTAGCTGGGTCGAGTTGGGTTGGGTCGGGTTGGATTAACTTGTAAAATCTTCAATCCGACCCGATCCGAATTTCATGCGGGTTTTTATCTTCTCAACCCGACCCGACCCGTTGGCCTGAAGTTCTTGACCTGACCTGTATGATTTCTCTCGTCGGGTCATGCGAGTTAGGCCAAAACCCGACCTGAGTTGCAGCCCTAGATATATGTAAATCTCCTGGATAAAATCAATTTTTATTATTGGATAAAACTATAGAAAGTGGCCACACTCATAAAATCTTTGTAAAGATGTCAACAACTTGATCATCCCGATGAACACGGGAAGAAAATCAATGTCATGTGCAATAAACTTCTCTATAATAAAATGGTGATGAACTTCGATGTTCATAAATATCAGATTGTTCATAAATCGCAATACACTTTAATTATCGGCTGAGAAAATTTTCTTTTCTATTTTTATTTTTTTTTAAATCACTTTTATAGGCTGATATCGGCAATATCAGCCAAGATTTGTTTCCTTAATTTGAGCAACGTTGACTCTTAAATCACTATCATAGCAACTCGATATTCAACAAATAGCTCTCAAACTAAAGTTGAAAACTTACATACGAGGGTCAACAATTTATGAATCGGCCAAAATAACACATATTTAATTTTGACCTCGATTAAGTGCCAATAGTTAAGAGCACAATACATGCCATCAACACGTATCGTGTTAGCCATTAATTCCATACCCAGAGTTGCTGAAATTCCGGTCAATCCAACGTATAGCTAAGATAACACATTTGTTAAATGAGTTGACTCGTCGAGTGTTAGACGAAAATTCAACCCAATACCTACCAATAATTCAAACTTAATCTATTTATTGACCAATTTTTCATTGAAAATTTTAAATTCAATAGCAAATTTCTGCCAAGAAATTTTCTTAGAAAGTTTTTTCCATTGGATTCTATTTTTCATTAAGATTCATTTTCTTAAAAAATCAACAAACATGCCACAAGGTTGCAATAATTATTATTGTTAGTCAAGCTAAATAAATGTCAAGAATAGTCTTAGAGGGGGGTGAATAGGATTATAAGGAATTTTAATTTCTATTTAAAATATTGAGCATACTAGAAATTAGTATTTAGAAGCAGATTTAACTTTTAAGTCAACAATTATCAATATCAACTTATAACCTTCAGTATCACTGAAATTCAGACAAGAACGTATTAAGTCTTTTAGGACCAAACACATACTAATATGGAAATTAATCCTTAATTTTAGATTGAAAGTGATCATAGGCACTACCACATTGTGAGTACTAGTGCAGCTACGCGCTTCAAACACGGGTCGATATAACAACATTAAGAGGGATTGTACTTATTTTATTTAATTGAGTGATATAGTGAAATTAAATTATGTATATTTAAATTACAGATATTCGAACAAGGCTCCACGTAGATAACCCTATTCAACTAAGATTGAATGAGGTAACTGATCCTACCCCATTTAAAAAAAATAGGTTATCTCTATGAGTGTCCATTTGTTAGATGGGTTGATTCGATCATGGGCTGGCCCACTTTAACCATTAATTAAAAACTTAATGCAACTCTACTTATACCAATCCTGTCCCACTTTGTAAACATGTTGAATAAACACAAGAAATCATAAATGGATCAATCAAATCTATAAATGACCTATATCATTTTGTTAAACAAGTTGATGTAACTTGAGTACCAATTTGAATTTAAATGTATTGACCCAAGCCTTGGTCCATTTATTAAATAGTTAACCCAATCCAACTAGTTTCTAATTTAAATCATTTAATCCAATCATCTATTTTTCTTATGTATATAGTGGCAAATAAACATCGGTAAATGTTAATTTTAGAAAGCAAATTCTTAGTAAAACATTGATAGAGATGAGAAAAATGAACCTAATATAGGAAAGAGAGAGGGTTTTGTCTTATGAGTTTATGAAGAAGGGGGGAGTATCCCTTTAAGGAATGAAGAGATCATTGTTAGTGCCCTTGGGGGCTGGTAGCTTGGAACCTCATGCCCAGCTCCCCTTACTGTCACAAGTGTCACTCCCTTGTAACCAATCACATATCCTCCCACCTACAATCATATTAAAAATCATCATTATTATTTTAATATCATTTTAAAAGAAGTAAAAAATGTTAATAATATTTAAATACTTAAATCACATTCTAATGGGCTTTTTCATTGGATGAGATCAACTGCTCTTCACTAGGTATGAACAGCCAACCACACGAGATCCAACTAGAGTCATTCATTAATTACATTAATAAAATAAAATCAACAGTATTATAATTTAATGTGGAAAAAGGAGAAATAAGTAGATTTACCTCACTGTTACTGTACCAAGGGCGCCATGAAGTCTGTATTGGCAGCCCAAGTTTGTTTACAAAGTATCTGGATGATGTAACTGGACACACGCCATCTATGTCACCACTGTAACGAGAAGTTGCATTCTTTCAGTTTCTAGCTTTTTTTTTTTTTTATTTATATGATATGCAAGGTTTGTGGATTGTTTTGTGTATTAATGAGATTAGTCTCATCTTCAACGTGAGGTGGGGACATCTATGTTATAAAAAAAATTAAATTAACCCTAATTCTATAATCATATGGATCTAGTATGTTTTTTTATTTAAGGGTTTTTAGGAGACTGAACTCAATTTGATCTTGCAAAGTCAAATATTAGTTCAAAACAATAAAGGGTTCTTTAAAAGATACAAAACATGGAAATGACTTATGTTGAAACTCAATCATAAATTAGCGGACTTAGAGATGTCTTTTTGGCGAAACTTGATAAAATTAGGAGACTCCCTCAACTAGAAACACAATTGAGTTGAGTCGGGTCTTAATGGGCTATTTTTGGAGTCCTACCCTCGACTAGAATGCTTGTGTTGTGCGAATGTACATGCATTAGTGTTGAGGAAAGTTGAACACTTGCCTGTAAATCCAGATACTTATCCCACTAGAAATGAGTTGCTTCACGACGGGCAACAATGAATCTGGAGTGTCCTTCCAATTAGAAAATCCAACAAAGGGACTTGCACATGGTATGAAATCACACAATTAAAGTTAGTATCTTCTTCAAAAGTTACATATATTTAGTAATGGAAATTGTACAGTAAACAAAAATTAATTAAAAATCATATAAACTGGTTAAATCAGAGATCTCGTGAAAGAGAATTCTAAGAGAAAGAGTCAAATGGTGAGTACTACCTGCAACTACTCCATTCATAATTCAACCCAGTTACATTTGCATGAAGTGCCTTTTGCACCTCTGCAAGGTTCAGATAAGAGTAGACGTAGTCGTCGGAGCATGGATCAAAATTGAAAATCTGATTGATAAATATTAGTCAACTTCAAATTAGTAAAAAGAAAAAGAAAAGATATCTGAAATGATAAAAACTTACAGAGCCAGATGGGGTAGTTGCTAGGTTGGTATCATGGCAAAGAGGAGCATATATATTATATTGGTCGATTCCTCCCATTTCATGACGAGAATCGTTTACTGCATCATTACATTTCTCGTCTTCTCTAGAGAAATTGCAATTTGCATGAATTGCTTCATTGGTTTGATCTGAGTTCAGGGCATGAGTCCAGTAATAATCATAGTGCCCAATCATATTCGTTTGATAGTCAATCCACGGATTGCCAACCTACATTAATCATGGATTGTGTTAGCAGAAGTTTGGAAATCCAACTGGAGTCTCAACAAAGAACGCCACCCACATTGAAGTGAATCTTGAACTTTTCCATGGAAGTCCAGGAGGCTTTTAATAGCAACTCATTATTATTATTGAAGCTATTTATTCTATCCATTTCAAATGAGATTTGCAATAAAAAATTGATCTGATAAATTATTTCCATAAATCGATAATCTTTCTGTTGAGGTGCGAATGTTTGGCATCGGTTGTGAGAGAGAAAAATTAAAAACTTATAAAAGATTGGGTTACTCCAACTATCAAGTTAGTATTTTGGACTAGAAGCCTAGATCTAATAGTGGTATTAGAGCCAGGTTCTCATGCCATAGCATGTGGGGTCAGAGATCCCCTAGCCGAACGAGATAGTTGGCAGTGTTCTATCCACTGGAGAGCTTCATTGGAAGAGGAGATTGTTGAGTTGCGAACGAGAGTCTCGCATCGATTGTGAGGAGAAAACTAAAGACTTATATGAGACTGAGTCACTCCACCTATCAGGTTAGTCTTTTGGACTGGAAGCCCAGTCCAAACAGTAGTCCAACTATTCTAAGGGGATTTTTGGAGGGAATCAGATTCTAGACCGTTCGATTAGTCTTTTGCCCCTATACTCAAGTCAGACGAACAATTTGCAACGGCAAAATTTTCTTGTCAATATTAAGTTTGTGGAAAATGGCAAGGAAAATTAGCTTACAGCAAGGCCTTTTAGGTTAATGAGAGTGTGATTGGTGGTGTTGTTGTAGGATAGGATGGTGTAGGCCAACTGAGGCACATAATGTCCAGCATAGCTTTCTCCGCTTACGTAGAAATCTTGGGTCTTATACTGAGGGAATCTGTCTAACCAGTTGATTAGAAATGTATAAGCGTCTTCTGCAGTTCTCTTGTCTCCTGTTGAATCATAATCCGAAGTTGTATTCGAATATGAAAAGCCCACTCCAGCTGGTGACTCTAGAAATACAACATTTGCCACTGCAATTGCGACAATTGCATGGTTAATTTTATTTAGATAAAATGAGTTGCAGGTCAATGTAGGGCCTCATTTTTAGCGGCTCAAACAAAAATAAATAAATGAGAGTCTATCAGATCTGAATGTGCGCACCATTGTTCCAAGCATAGTCATTCTTAAAAAGTGTTTTCCCGTCACTCATGACTCTGAAGGGCCCTAGCTCTTCCATGGCTCCATATCCAAGCGAGGAACACCCTGGACCTGTGTATTCCAATATCATCACGTCAACTATAATTTAATATTGATAAAGTGATAATGAATAAGACGACGACAATGGCAATGATACGATAATACTAAGATAATACTAATAACATTAAGTGCAAAGCTACTGGTTTTTCATTACCTCCATTGAGCCATAAGACTAGAGGCTTCGTTGAAGGGTCTTGAGAGGACTCAACAAAGTAATAGAAGAGAGCCCTTCCGGCCTGAGGATCCACCGTCACGTAACCGGCGTACTGGCTGAAATTCACACCTTCCGGTTGTCCAGGCAGCTTATCAATCTTGTCCGCCTCCTTCATGCCCTCCTGTGATCCCACGTACACCGGCGAGAAGGTTTGTCTTGCGTCCATGGCTTGCCATTCATCGACGCGTGGCAGTTTTGACGATTTGAGTGATTTAACCAAGCCATCTAGATAGGTTATCTGATTGGCCCGATTGTGGGTGGGCATGAGGAGAAAGAGGCAGCAAGAGAGAAGTAGCCATGTAAAAAGGGCAGTCTCCATGTTTCTCCTGTGGCTGCTGGAGAATTGCATAGAAGAAACATGTCGCATAAATAGAAGTATAGAACAAGGAATAAAAATGAAGACCTTGGATGGAACGAAAGACGTTTAAGTCAAGAGGGTGGGCATGTCTTGATCCCTTTGTCCTCGACTCCATGTAGGCGTTCAAAACCAGGAAAGAACGGCTTTGCTATATTAGCTGCATGTAGCAAATGACTGGCAGCCACCTAGCTCTCATCCTCTTGGTTTCGTCTATTTTTACGCCCTCTTCGTCGAGTAATTACGAGTGTCTTTCAGTTCTTAGTCAATGTCAAAGAAAAAATAATGTCCTCCTCTCACTAATGTTGACTTTTGTTGACATCAGATGCTGGCGTGCAAAAACTAAAGTGCTGGAGCTCTCGAGGATGGGGCTCAGTGCGGCTCTGCTGCATGTACTTCCGCGTTGTCACAGTTAAGATAATGTATTTATTGAATAAACTGAGTAGACCAGAGTATGCGATCAAACATATATACGTTGACACATTTGATCCATTTATTAAACGGAACATATCAATCTCAGCCTATTTTTAATCGTTGACTCAATCTAACTCAATCAGTTTTTTAAGTAGTTTTCTTATGTATGTAATGGCAAATAAACATCGGTAACTATTTATATTAGAAATCAAATTCTTACTAAAACATTTCTATTGTTTATTAGAATTAATTTTTTGCTCTGAATATGAGAAGTGAATTTTCCATTTAAGAATCGGAAAGCATGAAGACCATATTCCTTGCTTCTCAACCTAATTTGTTGTTGAAATTTATTTTGGAGTGAGATTGGCCAATTTGAGAGTATTCTTCAATAATGAATTTCCTTGATGTCAACACAAATTCATGTTCAAGGGAAACGTGAAGGGAATATAGCATAGGAAAGAGAGGGTTTTCTCCTTCGAGTTATGAAGAAGGGGAGAGTAGCCCTTGGAATAAGGAGACCATTGTTAGTGCTCACTGTTACTATTATCTTATTTGACATAAATTATTTGACAGTTTGACTATCAACGATACTTCAATCTACAACTTTTAGATAGTAAGAATGTAATGACTCTGATCCAAATCTGACCCATATAATACTGTCTGCTCTGAGTTCGCACAATTTTACATTGGGCCTGACTTTATTCATAGGTCTAAAATGCGTTGTGTTGGATTAGAGATATGCTTCCTCTTATATACCCCCTCAGAATCAACTCCTACACGATGTGGGACTTTTTCTCACATCCACACGTCCAACCAATTGTTAGTCATCGGTGGAACCGACACTAGTACATTTTCACAATCTCGAACCCTAGGGCCTTTACAAAGAATGTGCCTTAATCAATTGGACATTTGTAATACAAGTTCTTATCAAAAAACACAATTTTACTAATTGAATCAATTTGATTTACATTACATCTATATTCAAATTTTAATAATTTTGATGGTCTAATTAACAGAGACAAAATGCGTGAATTAGGAATTCAATCGATGTGATTTACAATACATCTATATTCGAATTTTAATAATTCTGATGGACTATTTAACAGGGACAAAATATGCCTAAATCAAGGGTTTAAATCTCATACGCTCGATACGTTCTCTCTTTCCTTTTTTTTTTTCGAATTTGGGAAGAAATATAGAAAATATTAAATATTACTATTTATTACAATCAAGATATTCAATATTGAATTTAAACTAAAAAATAATAATTTCAACGAATTAGAAATCACATGAAATAACAATAATTTAAGTTTGATGTAGACTTGCTTATTCGAAAATTCAAATGAAAATATTCATTTAGGAATAACTCATCTTATTGAGTAAAATATAAAAAAGAGAAGACACAAAATAAGTTTGACATGAATTAATGCTTGAAAATTTTATAAATTTGAATTTTTATTTACATAATGACCGGGTTTTTAACTAAAACCAAAACAATTTTAAAAAATTAGTTAAATCTAAATTGATTTAAATTAAAACTAATTTAATTTACAGATTTCTAAATTATTTAGACAACATAATTTAAACCCAATTTTGCGAAAAATAAAATAATAATAATAAAATTATTTTCCCAACTATTTATTTCATTTAATTATAATAATAATAATAATAATCCCCTCAGTTTACCACTCTCACTCGTCCCTCGCAACTCACTCGATTCTCACTCTCGTCTCTCGCACATCTCCCACACGCTCGCTCGCTTGCTACTCACCCCTCTCGATTCCTCTCTTTCCCTCAACTCACTTCTTCCTTTCTCTTCTAACTCAATTGACTCTCTCTACTCGTCCGTCACTCAGCAGCAACCCCTTCCTTCCCTTCGACACCTGCCTCTCCCGCCCGACACATCTCCCACTTCTGCTCGACACCTCTCCTCCTCCAGATCGACACTTTTCTATCCCGGTCGACACCTCTCCCTCTCCCGCTTGACACCTCTCCCTCTCTCGCTCGACACTTCTCTTTCTTTCCATCTACACTTCTCCCTCTTCCGTTCGACACTTCTCCCTATAAATACTGCAAGATAACGAGCTCAACCTCATCTGCTAAGACATTCTCATCTTCTAAATCATACTGTAATTTCTTTCTTAGGAAAAATGGCCCTTAGGTTGTCCTTCCTTCTGGTGATATTTCTCTCCATTGTGTTTGTTTCAGTGGCTCTTTCTTCTCCTCACTATGTTGAGAATGATGGAAGTAGAATTCATGTGAATCGAAAGACTGTGAGGTTGGAAAGGGTTCAAACATCAACGGAGAGAATGGGTGCCATCATGGTAAGTGGTGCTCAAAGAGAGTTTGGACAAGAATCATAACCTAGTGAAGAGAACAAGTCTTACTATAATAGCAAGGTGACAGCAAAGGTTTCAGCGGAGCCTACACCACCCAGCCCTGGTATTGGACATTAAAGCCTGGTTAATTATGCATGCCAATCTTGCAAAATAAATATTCTTGATGTTCTTAATGCATCTTCCAAAACTTATGTGCTCTCTGTGTCTATCTTTGTGTCCGTCTCTGCCATATTGAAACGGGTAAACCCAAGTCTACTAAAAGCTTAATTTATCCATACTTATCTCAAATCTCCCACTTTGTAACTTACGTAAGTACTTGATTGAGCTTAAATGAATTTAAATGTGTCAACCCAAATAATCTAAAATGGGTCAGTATGACTCATAACTAAGATAGTTTATTTATTGAATAAACTGACTTAACCAAAGTATGCAATCAAATTTATATAACCAACTTATTTATTAAATGTGAAATATAATTAAAAAAATATGACTCATAACTAAGATACAAAGATAATTTATTTATTGAATAAACTGACTTGACCAGAGTATGCAATCAAATTTATATAAGTTGATACATTTGATCTATTTATTAGGCGGAACATACCAATCTCGACTCTTTTTAATCATTGACCCAATCTAACTCATCAATTTATTTACTAATTTTCTCGACTCTTTTTAATCATTGACCCAATCTAACTCATCAATTTATTTACTAATTTTCTCGACTCTTTTTAATCATTGACCCAATCTAACTCATCAATTTATTTACTAATTTTCTCGACTCTTTTTAATCATTGACCCAATCTAACTCATCAATTTATTTACTAATTTTCTTATGTGTAGCGGCAAATAAACATCGGTAAATATTTATATTAGAATTCAAATTCTTACTAAAACATTTCTATTTTTTATTAGAATTAATTTTTTCATGAAATCAACAGACATGCCCTGAATATGAGAAGTGAATTTCCCATTTAAGAATCGGAAAGCATGAAGACCATATTCCTTGCTTCTCAACCCAATTCGTTGTTGAAAATTATTTTGGAGTGAGATTGGCCAATTTAGGAGTATTCTTCAATGATGAATTTCCTTGCTGTGAATACAAATACATGTTCAAGGGAAATACAATATGGTCAAATTCCTTCAGAAGGAACATTGGTAGAGACAAGAAACATGAACCTAATATATATGAAATAGGGAGGGTTTTCTCTTTGGGAGTTATGAAGAAGGGGGGAGTATCCCTTTGAGGAATGAGGAGATCATTGTTAGTGCTCTTTGGGGCTGGTAGCTTGGAACCTCATGCCCAGCTCCCCTTACTGTCACAAGTGTCACTCCCTTGTAACCTACCACGTATCCTCCCACCTACAATCATATTAAAACTCATCATTCTTATTTTAATATCATTTTAAAAGGAAATAAACTATTAATTTCTAAATATTTAAATCACATCTTAATGGGTTTTTTATTGGATGGGAACCGAAGTAAAACTAAAAGACTTCATACTTGAAGGGCAAAATTGAAGTTTTCACTTGCATGTTAGCAACTACATGTGGGGTCGAATGTGAAATGATAAAAGTAACATCTTAGTTAATTTAAGAAAAAGGAGAAATAAGTAGAAATGTAGAATTACCTCACTGTTACTATACCAAGGGCGCCATGAAGTCTGTATTGGCAGTCCAAGTTTGTTTACAAAGTATCTGGTTGATGTAACTGGACACCGTCCATCTGTGTCACCACTGTAACAACATATTGCATTCTTTCAGTTTTAACTCTTTTCAAATTTATTTGATATAGTTGATATATAAGGTATGGTTTCATGTATTCGTGTATTTAGAGGATTAGTTTCACCTCTCATACGTGGAGATATCAATTTTATAAAAAAAAAGAAAAATTATACTTCTTACAACTATAATGATATGAAAGCTCTAATTTCTTACTTTCCAATTAAAAACAGGGGAATAATTTAGACACGGGATTTGCAATTTTTTTTGTTGAAATTACAGCACGTGTCAGCGTGGTTCGGACGTGAGATAAATATATTTTCTGTCATTTGGATCATCCGATCGTTCGAATGATTATTCGTGCCTAAATTCCATTCGTCCATACATTCTACATCGTTCTACAATGCTACACTAATGTATAGTACATTATTTAAATAATAAAATCTCTTTTAAAACTTTAAAGGTATTTTTTAAGCACTGTGTATTTTTAAAAAAATTTAAATTGAATATCCGGGCTAATTACGATAACCTGATAAAAATACTTTAAGAATTAAAGGTCTTTTGATACTTCTAAATGTTTAAAACACAGTGTTTTACAAATAAGGGTATGCCTTGGCTGTGCTGAAACAAATTTGGGAGTGTCAAAAGACCTTTAAGTCTTAAAGTATTTTTATCAGGTTATTGTAATTAGTCCGGATATTAAATTTGAGAAATTTTGGAAATACATAGTGCTTAAAAAATAACGTTCTATGTTATCGATGCTACAGTAATACACAATGCATTAGTTAAATAATAAAATCTTCTTTAAAACTTTAAAGTTATGTTTTAAATACTGTGTATTTCCAAAACTTCTCAAATTGAATATTTAGACTAATTACGATAACTTGATAAAAATATTTTAAGATTTCAAGGTCTTTTAACACTTCCGAATATATTTTCGGCACACCGAGGGATACGCTTATATGTAAAATACTTTATTTTAAGCATTTGAGAGTATCAAAAGACCTTTAAGTTTTAAAGTATTTTTATCAGGTTATCGAAATTAGTCCGGATATTCAATTTGAGAAATTTTGGAAATATACAGTGCTTAAAACATAACTTTAAAGGTTTAAAGAAGATTTTATTATTTAAATAATACACTATACATTACTGTAGCATATCTAGACCGTCCGGACGAATCGAATTTAGGCATAAATAATCGTCTGAACAATCAGATGGTCCGAACGATAAATCGAAAAATGTTCTTATCTCATGTTGGGACAAAGTTGAAAAGAAAGGGCAATGCGGTAATTTCAAACCAAAAAGGCAAATCTCATATGTGCAGAAAGATTTTGTCCATGTCTACATTATTCAAGATCCAACAAATTAGCGGACATGACTCATCTTGAAATTCAATCATAAATTAGCGACTTTAAGATGTCTCTTTGGAGATACTTGGTAAAATCAATTTGGGGACTCCCTCCACTAGAAACACAATTGAGTGGAGTCGGGTCTTAATGGGCTACATACAATGGGAAGATGTGGCCCATTTGGAGTCCTACCCTCGACTAGAATGCTTGTGTTGTGTGAATGTACAAGCAGTAGTGCTGAGGAAAGTTGAACACTTGCCTGTAAATCCAGATACTGATCCCACTAGAAATGAGTTCCTTGATGATGGGCAACAAGGAATCTGGACTGTCCTTCCAAGTAGAAAATCCAATAAAGGGACTTCACATGGTATGACATCACAAGATAAAAGTTAGTATCTTCTAATGGAAATTGTACAGTAAATATAAATTAATTACAAAACAAAAAAACTAGTTAAATCAGAGATCTCATGAAAGAGAATTTGAATAGAAACAGATAAATGGTGAGTATTACCTGCAACGACTCCATTCATAATTCAAACCAGTTACATTTGCATGAAGTGCCTTTTGCACTTCTGCAAGGTTCAGATAAGAGTTGATGTAGAAGTCGGAGCATGGATCAAAATTGAAAATCTGATTGATCAAAGTACATTGATTAACATTAGTAAACTACAAATTAGTAAAAAGAAAAAAATAAGATAATCTGAAATGATAAAACTTACAGAACCAGATGGGGTAGTTGCTAGGTTAGTATCATGGCAAAGAGGAGCATATATATCATAGATGTCGATCCCTCCGATTTCATACGAAGAATCGTCTTCAGCATCAAAACACTTGTCGTCTTCTCTAGAGAAATTGCAATTTGCATGAATTGCTGCATTGGTTTGATCTGAGTTCAAGGCATGAGTCCAGAAATAATCATACTGCCCAATCATATTAGTTTCATAGTCAATCCACGGATTGCCAACCTACATTAACCATGGGTTGTGTTAGCAGAAGTTGAGGTTAATCTCAAACTTATTTTCATAAATCGATAATCCTTCTTGTCACCATTAAGCTTAGGGAAAATTAGACTTACAGCCATGCCTTTGAGGTTGATGAGAGTGTGATTGGTGGTGGTGTTGTAGGATAGGATGGTGTAGGCCAACTGAGGGACATAATGTCCACCATAGCTTTCTCCAGTTATGTAGAAATCTCGGGTCTTATACTGAGGGAATCGTTCTAACCAGTTGATTAGAAATGTATAAGCGTCTTCTGCAGTTCTCTTGTCTCCTGTTGAATTATAATCTGAACTTGTATTCGAATATGAAAAGCCCACTCCAGCTGGTGACTCTAGAAATAGAACATTTGCCTCTGCAATTGCGACAATTGTATGCTTAATTATGTAAATATAGTCACAATAAAATTGAAAGATTTTTTTTTTTTTAATACATTCTCTTAATAAAATGAGCCCAACTTTAGGGTCCTCTTTGAAGGGTGAAAGTTCCTAAATCCACTTAAAACGACCATCATTTATTGGGCCTAACTATTGCATGTCCAAGCCTGTTCATTTATAGGCTGAGGGCCAGCCCACGGTAGTAAAATCCAAGCATAGGCTCGGCCCATTATGAAAACATTCATTCGTTTTTATTGAAAGTTTGGGCTTTGAAAGCCCATTTTCTCCGCCACTAGACAGCCCATGGGCTGCTCTGTTTTATTGTAAGATTTCTGAACTATTTCTGTGGCCTACCCACTCAACCATGTGAGTGATGTCCTATTATTATCTTATTTTTATATGAAACATGTTGATTATCACGTT
The DNA here is from genome assembly GCA_013350335.1 of Chimonanthus salicifolius. Lineage (NCBI taxonomy): Eukaryota > Viridiplantae > Streptophyta > Magnoliopsida > Laurales > Calycanthaceae > Chimonanthus > Chimonanthus salicifolius. The sequence goes on along the minus strand of CM023537.1, from coordinate 12,506,363 downwards.
ATTATAGATTAAATCTATTTTATATTATCTTATTATTATATGAAAAATGTTGGCTATCTTGTTGTTGCCTAGTATTGGCAGAGAATATTCTCTCTTCATCTAGAAAAGAACTAACGCATTATATAATCAAAATTTTGATGAGATTGATGTTGACAAATGATGATACGTGATTACCAAGTGTCATGTATGAATCTGAATGTTCACCAGTTATAGTTCATGTGACGTAATATCACTTCACCTATCATGAAACCTGTTAAGATTTAACTGTTCGCTATCATTTCTCTTTTCTATTTTTTTTTTTTAAAAAAAAAAATTGAATGAAGGGTTAGATTATTCACTCAAAGAAGCCCAAAGAAATCTATAAAGAAATACATAGATGTTAGTGTGTTACAAAATGAATCAATCAAGTTGAGTTTCATTTAGCTATTGTCCTTTGACTATTATTGAGTCAGATAAATACTATATTTAATTTTTTTATTTTTGATCTTATAGTAAATCTGACATTTCTATCTACATGATTTTATACTATAAGATCTGAATGTACGCACCATTGTTCCAAGCATAGTCATTCTTGAAAAGTGTTTTCCGATCACTCATGACTCTGAATGGCCCTAACTCTTCCATGGCTCCAAATCCAAGGGAGGAGCAACCTGGACCTGTGTATTCCAATATCATCACGTCAACTATAATAAATTGTATCTATCATATTTGATAAATTGAGTCCAAAGCTACTGGTTTTTCATTACCTCCATTGAGCCATAAGACTAGAGGCTTCGTCGAAGGGTCTTGAGAGGACTCAACAAAGTAATAGAAGAGAGCCCTTCCGGCCTGAGGATCCACCGTCACGTATCCGCCGTACTGGCTGAAATTCACACCTTCCGGTTGCCCAGGCAGCTTATCAATCTTGTCCGCCTCCATCATGCCCTCCTGTGATCCCACGTACACCGGCGACAAGGCTTGTCTTGCTTCCATGGCTTGCCATGCATCGACGCGTGGCACTTTTGACGATTTGAGTGATTTAACCAAGCCATCTAGATAGGTTATCTGGTTGGCCCGATTGTGGGTGGGCATGAGAAGAACGAGACAGCAAGAAAGAAGCGGCCATGTAAAAAGGACAGTCGTCTCCATGTTTCTCCTGTGGCTGCTGGAGAATTGCAGAGAAGAAGGATGTCGTATAAATAGGCAAATAGGCAAGGAAGAAAGTGAAGACGCTGGATAAAACAAAAGACGTTCAAGTCAAGAGGGTGGGCAGTCCATGTAGCCGTTCGAAACCAGAAGAATGTGGCCTTCGTGATTGCAAGGTTGTGATTGAATTGGAGCAAATGACAGTTTGCTAGGTAATGAAGTTAAAGAGGGAGGGTGATTGGTTCTATGTAAGAATTTTGAATAAGAAGAATACAAGATGTGTTTGCTATGGTTGTGTGGAGTACTTGACTGTGGACCTTTACCTATTTGGATCTTCAGAATTGGCAATATGTGTTTGTACTCTTCCATTGGACCCTTTCCTCCACAGGAAGGCCGTCAACATTCTTTAGAATTGTCAAGATTTCCTTTTTTTTTTATTTTTATGATGAAAAAATCCAAGACCCCGATCTTTTCCTGAGTACAAGGCATTGTATAAAATTTTGAATGGATGCAATCCCCCAACAAGCCACAGGCACGGGATGAATACAAAACTCAAACTTGAGACCTCTAATTCCTGAACCAAAGTAACTATCAACGTAAAAAAGATGACCATATCCGTGCCGATCATATCCCAATCATAAGATAGAGATTCACTTGAATTTTCTTCCACACGTTGGAGCAGACTATTCCTTCATGGGTGACTGAAGAAACTCTGGGAGGGATACTGCAAGGCTGCCGCAGTCTCTCTCGATTGGAGAACTGCCCGTCAAGTTTTAGGTGTCCCTAACGTAGTTGGTGGAATGTGCGGCAAATGATATAGAGAATGGGTGAGTCAGGTTTCACCCCATCATTTGGTTCTCCTTGTATTGTGTTGAAATTTATTCCTTAAAAAATCAAACTAATATGAATTAAAGTATTAATTTTAACAATAGCTCATCTCTCGAAGTTAGACTAGTTGTACAGGCTCTATCTTGCGCATTCTAGAAATAGGCCCAGAGAAAAATCTGGGCTTGGGCTGGCCTGGGTGCGGGCCCAATTTTGGGATGAGAAATAAATCCCTTTTTGAAATTGGGCAGGGCCACAGCCGAATACTTCCATTGACTAGCTTTGGCTGCAAGCAGTAGTTTGAGCACTAATACAAATTAAGCTTCAAATTTTGATTTTATTTCTGGGCGATCTTGGGCCAGGAAGCAGTTCAGCGTTCCTGAGTAGGCCGAAAAATGGTAGGCTCGTCCAAATAACGCCCAGTTTAGGGCCAAAAATTGGAACAATTGAGAACCTGGGCCTAGTGTTTTCTAATCCTGGATCATCCCATAAGCCTGATTTTGAGCCCAATTTTATTATAGGCTAAACCAATATCATGGTTAATGGTATGTAATGAAGTACAAAATCTTTCCAATGAATTAAATACAAGTGAGGCCTAGTCTATCTGCCTCAGCTGCACCCTAATTTTATTATATTCTAAATAAATAATATAACATATATATATATATATATATATATATACAAAATTTTGAATGTAAATTCGGATGTCCTAACACCCTTGCTCAGGTTGGGCTCTGGATGGCAATACCTGACTCAGGTCGTCCCATCATTTATATCCTTGCAACTAACAATCAGGCACCTTGCAAAATCTGACCTCACCTAATTACATGACCAGACACGATCCATACGACAATTGGGCAGACCAGACCAACCTGGTTAATGAGTTGATATACCCACAAAATCATTTATAAATGGGTTGACCCCAATGATCCGATTGCCATCACGTCCACATGCATCACATTCAACCATATAAGATTTATACCTAAAGTCTCTTTAGTGTAACACAATAGTAATGGCATTAAAAAATGGTAAGTTGTGTGATTTTAATCATGAAAATTTACAAATTATATTACACTAATAATGCACACATGAACATGCTAAAATATTTATAGTTTTTGTTTAATTGTACTGTGTAAATTATTTAGCCAAATGGTGATGTGACATTTTTATAATAGACTTTTGGGTTTTTATATTTTATAGTTTTATGATTTTTATAAATGGGAAATGGCTCTCTCTATTGGGTTTCGTGGCCACAAGTGACTATAATCTAACAGAAGATCTGGGACAAGATGATGTAGGTTACCAAACACTAATGGACCTGCGTGAGGCTGATAAAATGGTAATGGTTGGGGCTAGGAGACTAAATGGGGTGGGGCAAGTGCGACAGTTGTGATCAAATGGGACAATTGTAGGGGTGATTACTCTAATGTTATTAACAGGTGAAGCAATAGGCTGAATTTAAACCGTTGAAACAAGATAGATGACAGCAGCTGGTACAAAGTAGCAGAAACAACAACGCTCGTTGCACATGTGGTTGATAAAAATAGTATAATTTTGGATTTCAAAAATCATATTTAAAAAATTTAAGAAAAATAGTCTTCCCTCTAAATTCTTTAGGTACAATTTTTTAACCCCAAAACTATACTATTTTCACTTAAAATCAGTCCTGGATTTCATAAAATTCAGAGTAGATGAATTTTGATACCTTATTTGTATGAATCGGTCGAAAAACGGCCTTGGTGTACCGATCGGTTATGGGTGGAACTCGGTACGCTGCTCTGCATGTATATGTTCCACACATCGGTTCACTGGTACTTGATGAGCAGTACACCAATGTATGCCAATCGTTTTTTTAATTTTCTGTACGGACAAGCGAAAGGTAAAATGAGAATTTCATTCTATCTCGTGTCTCCTAAAAGAAAAAACCCATGTTAGGATGGCCCCCTAAGGAGGAAAACATCTAGGAAAGGTTGTGGTTGACATCTACACCTGACAATATATTGAGTTGACTTAGTTACATGTCGAATCTTATTAGAAATAAGATAAATAATTTTCAATTCATTACTAATTTGTTAAAGAAATTACTAAATTCAAATCTAATTTGAGTTTTGATCATAAAACTTTAAACCCACAATTATTTAAAATGATAGGATTCGATTCAAATAATCAAGTCAAGTCAAATTTTATCAAATTAGTTTAAAGTAGATGTAACAAGAGATTAATTGAGTTAAGTCAATTTTGCATTTCAGTCAACAAATTTCAACACATTACTTATTTTTTATTAAATAATTTATTATTTTAAATCTATTTTAACTTTAAATTTAGGCTAGCTATATAGACACCCGAATTTTCTTTCTCTACACACCTGTTTTCAAAATAAAATTGCCCTTCCACTTAATACCACCGCATCCATCGGAGGAAAAATGTGAAAGATTCGTTCGGATGTGGGATCGACCGAATGACTTATAGAAGAGAGGAAAAAAATCAGCCAAAGGCTCCACCGTTTACCGAAACGTAAGGTCTTCCTTAGGCGTACAGAGGTGGACTAGGGGTGACCATGTTGGTGTCAATCTTAGGAGCAGAAATGCAGGATCAACTTGGATCTAAGAAAAAAACTTACAAAACTGGGTTTTGGTCGTCCCAAGCAGCAAAGCAAGAAAGTGATCAGAGGAGGGTCCCATGCGAGTCAGACCAGATATGTGATAGTACACATGGATAGACCATTAAAAAACAGAAAGGGTATAGTGGGTTCCACCGACAGAAACTTTTCCGATCAACTCAAGACTGAGAAGAAGATTTGGCAGGAAAAAAAAAAATCTGCTGCAAGGTCTTGATAACCCTGACTGAGAGAATTCATTGCAGAGATAATCGTGCAGGTATCAACATCTGAATCTGATAACACCGAAGATTTTTTGAAATACACGGCAGAAAATCATAAAAGCGAGCCAACTAACAAAGAAATGGCTGAGCTGATATAGTGTAAGAAAAATAATTATTTTTTGAATTTTGTCCAATAATTGTTTATTTATGAGATTTGCTGATTTATATTTTATACCACAAAAAAGCCATGAAAAGTAGTTGACTAATTTTTTTTATTTCTATCTATATGGATGTAGCTTAGCTGATTGCCTCCTGCTTCAGGAAATGGGAGGTTGCGGGTTCGAGTCCCTATAGTCTAATCTTGGTATGCCTTAGGAGTGGTGGGATCACCTGTAGGAGTCTTACGTTGGGTACCACAGTTTCCCATATATAAATTCAAAAGAAAAGTGGTTCTTAAAAAATGTCTCTTATCAAAATTTTGACACCCTCTATTTTTATTTTATAATAGACATGTCTTTTTTGTGTATTTATTTCGTTTTGATTGGCTTTATTGATCTAGCATCAGCAAATATAAGTTGTTTTTCTAAAATTTTATTCATTTTTATTTAACAATTCATAGCGCTATAGTAAATATTCTGATACTGTCCTAATATTGGATTAAAAATGTAAAAAGTTTAAAAACTATAAAATAATTGAAAGATAAAACATTTGAAGAGTTCAAATATGTGGTTTATTTATCCAATTTTAATGTATTTATACATTTTTCATATTTAAACCTTTCGGAAGAACTTATCAAATTAAATTAAAATATGCATATGTACAGTATAAAAGTTCAAATATTAAAAGATAATTTAAAATTGTTATAATATGAAAAACTTAAAGATGTGTATGAAACTATGAATTAACTTTAAAGACCAATATATATATATTAACTAAGCTTAGGGTAGGATATGTCAATCTGTCTGGACATGTCATGTATCACCACCCTATATGGCCCGTTAAATGGGTTTATTATATTGTAAAAAAAAAAAAAAAATCTATAACTGGTTATATTGGTTAAAAAAAAAGTCAGTAAGACCATTTTCTGAAAAAAAAAATGAATTATTTTCAATATTTTTTGAAAAAAATTACTCTACGATAATCCTTATTTTGTAGTTTTTATAGAAAAATTTAATGAAATGATATTGAGTGTTTATGGAATTAAATGAAGATATCTTAATATAATTGATATAGTCAGAAGGGTATTTGTCTAATTTTTCTCCATTTTCATGAAATTATTTTTTTATATAAACAATTTCATGAATTCCAGTAGAAGATACAGGTCATTATAAGATACTAGAGAATATGAAATTCATATTAAGTATTTGCTAATATTGATTACTTAGTTTTAGAATTTTTTAATTTTTCATTTTTATAACATACTTTATTTTTTATTGTATTTTTAAATAAAAACATAAACTTGTCTCGTATCGCACATTAAACAACAAATACATTGGCATATTAACAATAAATATTTTTATCTTTTTAAATAAAAATGTAAACTTGTCACATATACATTGAGCAACACATATCAAGGTTGTTTTTTAGACCCCTGATTTCATGATAAATTATCTATTGTGAACAGATTCACAAAGATTAAATGTGAACTTACATTCACTATCTTTGAATGAGCATAAACCCATAAGTTTTACTTTTAAAATTCTTTTAAATATTTAAATTAAAAATTATGATTGAAAATTTACATCAATTAATTTTGAACTGGGTCACCATAAATTTTATGCCATACAAAGGCTACCATATATGGAGAACAAGACTTCTCATCATTCAATCACTTTCAGAAATACTCTAAATAAAACTAGCACTATGCAATTTGTGACCCTGTTATTTTGTTTTTTATGCCTAAGATGTTCACGCATCTCACTCGAAAGAGACAAATTTAACTCTGATCAATTAAAATTAAGGGTAAATCGTACATAAAACCTCACTTGCTAAGAAGACATCTTAAGTGTGAGGTTAACCCTTGGGTAACCCTTGGTGTTAGTTTGTGACCCTCTATTGAACCAACCAATGGACACAGAACACAATAGGTACAAGAATTCCTCATTTAAGGAGTCAGGAGTGGCCAATGTCCAGCCACATTAGTCCTGACTCAGGACTAATGTGGCTGGACATTGGCCAAGTGTAGCCACCAACCACTATTGAGCTGATTTTAACCACCAACCACTTCGACTGCCAAAACCACCTCTTTGTCGATTTCTGTAACTTGGTTAATCAATCTCGAGCTCAAAATTGGATATATATCAATATATCGTTATTCTCTGATATATCTATCGATTTTTTTTTCTTTTCTTAATTTTTTAAAAAAAAAATTATATTATGATATTGGCCGATTTGATACGATCAAGATATCGGTGTATCGGTTGAATATCGGCCGATACTATATGTATCGATCGATATTTGGAACTCCAACCACTCTTTTATGGAAATTGATTTGGGCATTAAGTGATTTTAGATAAATTAATTTTTTATTCTATTTTTCATTTTATCATTATAATTAAAAGATTGATTGAAGTTAAACATTTTTATTTATTTTCCATTTTATCATAATAACTTAAATTAATTAAAAGATGAAAAATATATAATAAAAAACTTTTCAAAATCTATTACAAGATATTACCCACTACACCCAACATTTGGTATCCCATTAGTTACCTCCCACTACTTTCAGTGAGAGGTAACAGGTTCAACCCTTGATGGCGTTAACTGGAGGCACTTTATGTGGGTGTGGAGTGTCTCCCCCAGGGTTTTAGAAGGGCGAGGCGTAAGCACACCTAGTCAACATGGCTACAGATCGCCAAGATGGACTCGAGATTTCTCTGAGTCTAAAAAAAAAAAAAAGATACTACCCACTACTCAAATCATTTCTCTTTTTTCATTTGAATTGCCCTTGTACAAACCCATCAATTCATTGTTAGATAAAGCAAAGAATAATATGTCACACGAATTAGAGGTGGTGTATGCTCAATTTCAAAAAATAGATATTTTAATTAAAAAACAAAAATTAAAGGAACTAAATAACATTTGCCAACATTAGCAACTCTTAGGGGGTGTAGCTCAACTGGTAATGGTGTGCTCTAGAGATAGTGGACTTACCCATAAAAGTTTTAAGTTAAATATCTCATAATTTTTTACACGTAAATTCAAAAAAAAATACTATATGCATTTTTAACAAGGCCGCCCATCCTAACACGGGACTTTGCTGTCAGGAGATACGGGTTTTCAAAATTTCAAGTGAAAAGTCCATTTTACCCTTCATTTTCAGTATCTCTTTGAAAAGCAAACGTTAGAGGTATTAAAAACTCAGTGCTCAGTATCTCTTTTAAAATTTCAAAGTTATTTTTTTAACATTGTGTATTTCCAAAAAAATTCAAATTGAATATCCGGACTAATTACAATAACCTCGTAAAAATAGTTTAAAACTTCAAATTCTTTTGACACTCTCAAATGCTTCAAATACAGTGTTTTACAAATAAGGGTATCCCTAGACTGTGCCGAAAACACATTTGGGAGTGTCAAAAGACCTTAAAGTCTAAAATTATTTTTATCAGATTATCGTAATTAGTCTGGATATTTAATTTGAGAAATTTTGGAAATACATAGTGCTTAAAAAATAACTTTAAAATTTTAAAGAAGATTTTATTATTTAACTAATGTACTATGCATTAGTGTAGTCCATTATTTTTTAATTTCTGTGTATTTTCAAAATTTCTTAAATTAAATATCTAGACTAATTACGATAATCTGATAAAAATATTTTAAGACTTAAAGGTCTTTTGACACTCCCAAATATATTTTGGCACAATCCAAAGATACCCTTATTTGTAAAATACTGTGTTTTAAGTATTTGAAAGTGTCAAAAGACCTTAAAGTTTTAAAGTATTTTTATCAGATTATTGTAATTAGTTCAGATATTCAATTTCTCATAATAAACACTGAATTTTTAAAAATTATCAGTAACATTGTAAATATTGTACGCTCGAAATTATGAGTGCACAAAAACAGTTAGACCGCTAACCTTTGGTTTTAAAGAGATACAGAAGATAAATAGTAAAATGTACTTTTCAGTTGAAATTTTGAAAAGCCGTATCTGGTGAGTGGTGACATAAAAGTCCCATGTTCACGGGTGGCCTTTTAACAAAAGTCCTACTACGTCACCACCCAACAAAATAAACAACTACTGTGTGCGCTGCATTGTGGGACTCCTGCCATAGTGGCATCCCAGTTTCAAAATTCAAACTAATGACTGTGGAGTCCACTCCACTGTAGTGAGTAGGTTGGGTAAAAAGGTTTTTGTTCGAATATATAAATCTTAATAACTTATTTTTATCAAATTCTTGAATTTATATTTTTTAAAAGGATAAAAAATTTAAAAATAAAAGACTTTAAATAATCAAATTTAAATTAGCTCTATTTTAACTTTAGTCATCTTACGTTCACTTCACACCCAAGCTCAAAATAACTTTTTAGGACATATTTCTTAGTTTTATAAAAAAATACTTAATTGTTACTAATTTATATAAGAAAAAAGTAGTTGATAAATGGGTCAAGTGAGGTTGGATTAATTCATTTAACAAATTTTCACTCAGGTCTTGACTCCCAAATCAACTATCATAGAGTAGAACATATCATCAAGGCCGACTCAATACATGTTGAGGCCTAAAGCGAAAAATCTAAATGAGGTCTGCTTGGTATTTAATATATTATTATAAGTAATAATTAATTAAAATTTTAATTATATATAATAATAAAATTATCTAAAATCTATTTTTCTTACTTTTTGAGATGTAAAATTACTAATTAAATTTTTGTAGTCATGTTTTGCTAAAATATAATTTCAAATATGGTTAATTCATTTAGTCTTTAAATTAATGAAAAATTAAAATGAACTAAATTGAAAGGTTAAAGAAGAATAGAACATGACAGTGTGAAAATAAGAGAATTGATGAATGGTTACAATGTCCTTTATTATTCTACCAACTCACCAAAAATCTCTAAATTAAAAGTCACAATATGATTTGCAGAGAGGAAATATATTGTTAAATAAAATTTTATATGCACAAATTTAAACCAAAAGAAGCACAAAATAATCTAATGTCCCTACAAATTCACAAATCAACACCCACATAAAATGCAAACAATACAAAAAATACCTATGAGAATCCCTTTAATACATTCCCCTCATCTAAAGTACTTTAATCAATTGCTTATTTTATAAACAGAAGAGGCCCCTCTTGACTCTTGAGTACTTGATACAAACAGAAGAGGCCCCTCTTGACTTTTGAGTACTTGAAATTATTGAATTTCTCTAGTTTTGTAGCCCTTATATCTCTTTGCCAATATATGTAATTTTCGAAATATTTGATCCACTTATTAGATTAAAGGTCCTTTCGGTCTATGATCAAAATTGGAGATCTTCAGTTGAATGGTTGAGTATTTTCTAAAACTATGTCTTAACTTTCGATGAATACCTCTATTAAAACTAGTCTCATTTCAATTGTAGAGTATTATTACCAAATATCTTATCAAAATTCAAAAAAGAAAATAAAAAACTTTGACAAATCCCTCAAAAATTGAATACTTTGCATTTCCTCCCATTGCAAATGGTTTTACCGGTCCCTTTTCCACATGCTTTGTATCTCAATCCCATCAACTCCACTATGCAATCAAAATAGGAGTGGAGACTTTTTCAAATGGAGGCCTAAGGTCCATACCTAACTTGCATTGTAGTTAAACTGGAACTGAACATGCTTAGTCTTGTCTCCTTTTTCACATGCTCTATCTCTTAATCTCATTCAGGAATCAAAATAGGAGTTGGACCCCTTTTAAATGGGAGCCTAAAGCCCAAGCCTAACTTGTCTAATAGTTAGGCAGGGCTTGCGTATGATCCATTGAAAATTATTTTATTGAATTAATCAAACAGTTTTTCAAACTTCTAAAACTTGACCACTTTTTAAATTCATGCCAAAAAATATGTTCAATTGAAAAAATATATGAAAGTCAAGACACTATGTCTTCTTCTGATCCTTGTTGAAGCTCGGCCATCTTCTTTGCTGATGAATCAGTCCTTTTCAAGTAGCCAATACAATTGCTCAATATCTTCGTGAGCTTACCAGTTACCACTCACTACATCTTTAAAAGGATTTGACAGGGCGAGACAAAGAGGCACAGCACAAGGAAGATAAACACAATCAACAATGGCTTCAACTCAACCAAGAGTAATGGCAGCAGAATGTGGAGAATATTTTCCAGCCAGCCCAACCTCTGAATACATCAACAGTTCAGTCCTCTCTCTCAGCATTCTCGCCGTCTTCGAATTGGAGGTTCCCATCGACGACTCTCGGGCCATTGCGTCTCTCAAGAACGAGTTCCTGCCCATCAGCCCACGTTTCTCTTCTATTCTCCTCAGAGATGGAAAGGGAACTCAGAAGTGGAAGCGAGTTGAAGTTAAACTTGAAGACCACGTCCACATCCCTCATTTCCAGACCGGATTACAGCCCGATGCTTACGACGGCTACTTTCGAGAATACCTATCCAAGATAGCCGTGGAAAAGCTTCCCGAAAACAGGCCTCTGTGGGAAGCCCATTTTTTCAAATACCCAACGAGAGAGGCAGAGAGTACTATTGTGTTTAAGCTTCACCATGCAATTGGAGACGGATTCTCACTCATGGGTGCTCTGTTTTCATGCCTTAAGAGAGCAGACAATCCTCTTCTTCCTCTAACATTCCCTTCAGCAACTGCCAAGTATCAAACCCAAAGGCCCAATGCAGTGAACAGAGTTTACAGGGCCGTGTCCAGCGCCCTGTTTGGCTGCTGGAACACCAGTTCTGATTTCAGCACAAGTGTTCTACATAGTACAGTGTTAACCGACGGTAGGAATGCCATCCGATCGGGAAGGCCTGGACTGGAGTTCCAACCACCATCTATTTCTACAGTCACTCTCTCTCTCAATCACATCCGCCAAATCAAATCCAAAATAAGGGGGGTACGTTTTCTTTCCTAGCTTTTCAATATCAATCAAGGTATAGAAATTTCTACCGGTACTAAAAATAATTAATTTAATATTTGTACTTAGAGATCATTTGGGCTCCGTAAACATTGTTTTTTCAAAATCTGTGGAGTTCAAAGAATCTAATGAGGCATAACTTCTTAGTATACGGAGAGCCTTATTCTTAGGGTATGAGTTAGAGAAGATTAAATTAGTTATTGAGAGTGACTCTTCCAACGCTATTAAATGGGTCAAAGGAGAAAAGCGTTTGTCATGAAGGCTTACATACTTTGATGAGAGAAATTAAGGGGTTATTAGTAAGAATGGAGGTTTCATTCTCCCTGCTTAGCCGCTCTGCTAATAGGGTGGCGAATTTTTTTGCAAAAAATAAAGTTCATGGAACTACAGGAGGCACTATTCATTTTCCTGGTGGATAATTTAAATGGGTGTGTATTTTATTTTTAGATTCATTGGGTGTAAGTATTTTGATTCTATTTGAAGCCGATATCCCTTAGGCCTCATCTTTATATATTTTTTTTCTTTATTAATGAAATTTTCACCGTTAAAAACAAAAATTTATTTTTACAGACTGTGAATGATGTAGCCGTTGGGACAATATTCTATGCAATTCAATTGTACAAGCAGAGGACGTGTCAGAATCCCAGCAAGACACGTATGACGGCTTTAGTGCTGATGAATACAAGGATGGCGAAAGGATATCAGAGTGTCGATGATATGCTAATGCAAAAGACATGGGGAAACCAGTTTAGCTTTCTTCATTTATCAATCCCTTCTTCTAAAGATGCAGAGAAAGCAGATCCTTTAGCATTTGTCTTAAGAGCCAAGAAAGCCATCAAGAGAAAGAAGAACTCATTGGCTGTTTTTCTCACCGGCAGACTTATCCAAGCATTGAGGAGTATCAAAGGGCCCGAGGTTTGATTGCTTGGCTGGCTTGATCACATTGATCTGAATGACCATGACCATTGATTTCACTGGCCCATGGTAGATTGATGATGAGACAAGATTCTTATTGACTAGATTAGACATTCTAAAATCAAGATATTTTTTTGAGACTTCTTTAGAAAATTCTTGTTCACAGGATGCCCACGTGGGTCAATTGGTACAGTATAGTTTGCAAAAGAAGAGTATAGTTTTTTCTTTCATGACTAAAGTGTGAAGGCCTCTTAGAACACTAGACTAATTTTCGAAATATATAAACGTCTCTTTCCACACTCAATGAGTAACTTTAAAGGGACTTATCTTTGGGAGTTGAGTAAGAATCAAATTCAAGACTCTAATTTTCGAAGTAGATTCCTAGTATCACTTCAACCCCTTCGAGTTAAAAAATTTTAATTTATAAAAATCTGATACTTTAATTTTTTTTAAGCAATTATTAATGAAATTAAAAGGCTCAAAAGTCGTTTGTAGAAGGCTAACTTGACCGGGAGGTCAAAATCAAGTTATGATATTCATTATCATCATCAATATTTTTTTGTCTATATTCTATTTATTTTAGGAGTTAGTTTTTGGAGTTTTAATTTTCATTAAACATTCCATTAACATTATTATAAGTTATATCACCTGTCGTTATGCTGTTTTTATCTCTTTATTTATGTCTTCCTTCTATGTTTTCAAAGCTATGTCTCTCTTCTTCTTCTTTTTCAATTTATAACTTTTCAACTCTATCTAGTAGCATAAATTTTATTCTTTTACTTATATAATTAAATTATTTTATTTAAAATTTTCACATTTTGTTACCATACTTTTAAATTTTATCTAAATCTAGTGACTTTTGAAGGTACTCTCCATCGGCAAATCAATGGCCTAAATCAGAAAATGATGTGAAACATTTTTAATAAATGGATTAAGCTAAAGACGAAGTAGTTTCTCTGTTAATCATCATGTGAGTAATCAGGTTTTTTTTTTAACTGTTACAGGCAGTTTCCCGATACATCTATTCCATGTCAAAGAACAGCAGCACAGGCATTTCATATCTGATTGGTCCGGTTGAAAAAATGGAAATAGCAGAACATCCAGTAAAAAGCTTCTATTTTACAGTAGTAGGAGCGCCACAGGTAATTTCGACTACATTCCTTCTTCTTTTTCTCCTAATTTAACATCTTCTTACTTACAAAATGTTTCAAATAGCTGGTGGAGTCTAAGAAGTAAAAACATCGTCATGAGAGATATATAAACCGCTATTTGCATATTATAATATTGGCGATATTTTTCTCTCTTTTTATTTTTTTAATTTTTTTCAAAAAATTCAGAAAAAATAATGTATAGTCGGTATATATCGGCACTTAAAGAATTGATATATATGCTTAAACTTGATTGAAAGTTTAGAATCACATTAGAAAAATTTTATACTTTGAATTTGACATACATTAAAATTTAACAATTTGAACTAAATTGAAATGCAGAGTTTAAGTGTGACGATGGTGAGTTACATGGAAAAGTTTAGAGTGGTGTTTACAGGAGAAAGGGGCTTCATCAACTCTCCACTACTTTGCTCTTGTATGAAAGAAGCTTTTGATAAGACATACACAGAAGCTTGTCTCTAAGGGTAAAATGGGATTCAACTCAAATCTGATCATACTCAAAGCTGCTTCCTATCATTAGATTGGAAGTGTGATCAATCATTTTGGTGAATTAGTGGGTTAATTTGTTATAGGTCACAGGTGGGTATTTTTGTAATTTACTACATGTGAAAGGTATTTATGTAATTGACTCTTAAGGGTATTTTTATAATTAAGTTTGGCAACTATTATATGTTTATATAAGTAAATAGAATAGTCAGTCCATTAAAAAAATTTGTCCAATCTAAAAAAAAAAAAAAAAAAGCTTATCCCATATTGATAAGATAAATGACTACATGATGAGTGAAGGTACTAAAAAAGATATTATATTCTTTTAAATGGCAGTGTCAAAGAGGGGAAAATTTAAAAAAGAGAAAAGAAAAAGGAAAAAAAAAAGATTTCCTCATCTTCTCCAATTAGAGGAGGGTTAAGGTTAATTCAGTTTTATCATTTTTTTTATAGATCTGTTGAATAGAAATTTATCTTTCTATATTGTTTGAACTAGCCATGAGAAGCCTTAATCAATTTTCAATTTCTTTAAATGATTTTGTCGTCTAATAACTGATGTCATGGTGTCGTGGCATGGTGTCCATGGCCAATGCATCTTAGATTCTTGTTAAAAATTACAATTTTACTAACTGAATCAATTTGATTTACAATATATCTATATTCTAATTTTAATAATTTTGATGTATTAGTTAACTGGGACAAAATGCCTGAATGAGATTTTTTTTTTTTTTAATGAGAATTCAATCAATGTTATGTACAATACATCTATATTTGAATTTTAATAGTTTTTTTTAATAACATGGATATCTCCGATTCTCCACCCCACAATAAAGGTGAGACTAACTCCGCATAAAGTAAAAAAAAAAAAAAAAAGTTTTGGTGGACTATTTAACAATGACAAAATATGGATACATTCTCTCTAACTTTTTTGATTTTTTGAAAAATATATAGAAAAATATTAAATATTACTATTTATTACCATCAAGATATTAAATATTGAATTTAAACTAAAAAAAACAGTAACTTCAACGAATTAGATATAACATGAAATAAGCCTCAAATGAGACCTTGTACTTCATTAAAAAAGTGTAAAGATCCTTTAGTGTTATAACATTGAATGAGCTTGATGCAAGTTTGCATCAATTTTAATTTGATTATAAATTATTTTATTATCTTTACGTTTAATTTAATTTTATTATAATAGATGTAGACTTCCTTTTTCAAAAATTCAAATGAAAATATTCATTTAGTAATAACTCAGCTTATTGAGTAAAATTTAAAAAAAGAGAAGACAGGCAGAATTTGGTGAATTTTGATGAATTCATGTTTGAATCTTTTATAAATTTTGGATGCGTATTTTTGGAATGACCGGGTCTTTAACTAAACCCAAAATGATTTAAAAAATATTTTAGTTAAATCTAAACCTAATTTAATTTAAAAATTTGTAAAATATTTAAACAACGTAATTTAAACCCAATTTTGAAAAAATAAAATAATGATGATAATGATAAATAATAAAATCATTTTCCCAGCCACTTATTTTATTTAATAATGATAATAATTCCTCACTCAACCGCTCTCACTCGTCTCCCGCAACTCACTCGAGTCTCACTCTCGTCTCTCGCACTTCTCCGACACGCTCGCTCACTCTGATCGCACCCCTCTCGATTCCTCTCTTTCCCTCAACTCACTTCACCCTTTTCTTCTAACTCAATTGACTCTCTCTACTCGTCCTTCACTCAGCAGCAACCCCCTCCTTCCCTCCGACACCTGCCTCTCCCGCCCGACACATCTCCCACTTCTGCTTGACACCTCCCCTCCTCCAGATGGAAACTTTTCTATCCCGGTCGACACCTCTCCTTCTCCCACTTGACACCTCTCCCTCTCCCGCTCGACACTTCTCTTTCTCTCCATCGACTTCTCCCTCTTCCGTTGGACACTTCTCCCTATAAATGCTGCCAGATAACGAGCTCAACCTCATCTGCTAAGACATTCTCATCTTCTAAATCCTACTGTTATTTCTTTCTTAGGAAAAATGGCCCTTAGGGTGTCCTTGCTTCTGGTGATATTTCTCTCCATTGTGTTTGTTTCAGTGGCTCTTTCTTCTCCTCACTATGTTGAGAATGATGGAAGTAGAATTCATGTGAATCGAAAGATTGTGAGGTTGGAAAGGGTTCAAATATCAACGGAGAGAATGGGCGCCAAGGCCATGAAGGTAAGTGGTGCTGAAAGAGAGTTTGGACAAGGATCAAAATCGAGTGACATCTAGTTTTTTACTCGAAATTACGATTCTGGAAATTACGACTCTGCCCATTTTATGTGCAATGGAGCGATCGATCCTTTTATTCCATAAGTTAAGTGAAAAAATTGAATCAATTTCACGATTCTATTTTATCGACCGATTGAAACATGTGATAGATTCGTTCAGAAAATATCGATCGATTGATTATATTTAAGCTAAATAACATATAGTATATTATTTAAATAATAGAATTTTAACGTTATTTTTTAATCACGTAGTATTTTCAAAATTTCTCAAATTGAATATTTTTAAAAAAATTTAAATTGAATATCTGGACTAATTATGATAACCTGATAAAAATACTTTAAGACTTTAAGGTCTTTTGACATTCCCAAATGCTTAAAACAGAATGTTTTATAAATAAGGATATCCCTCTGCTGTGCCGAAAACACACTTGAGAGTGTCAAAAGACCTTAAAGTCTTAAATTATTTTTATCAGGTTATCGTAATTAGTCCGGATATTCAATTTGAAAAATTTTAAAAATACACACTGCTTCAAAAAATAACGTTAAAGTTTTAAAGGAAATATAAAACTTTAATGTTATTTTTTAAGCACTGTGTATTTTTAAAAATTTTCAAATTAAATATCCAGACTAATTACGATAACCTAATAAAAATACTTTAAGACTTTAAGGTCTTTTGACACTCCCAAATGTGTTTTCGACGCAGTCGAGGGATACATTTATTTGTAAAACACTCTATTTTAAGCATTTGGGAGTGTCAAAAGACCTTAAAGTCTTAAAGTATTTTTATCAGGTCATCGTAATTAGTCCGGATATTCAATTTGAGAAATTTTGAAAATACACAGTGCTTAAAAAATAACGTTAAAGTTTTAAAAGAAAGATAAAACTCTAGAATAGGCAAATCGCTCAGAATAATATTATTAATTTCATATGCATTAAGTGCCTAACAATTCAAGAGTGGGACACTGCGTGGGGGTGAGGGTTGGCAGACCATTTACATGAGACAATTGGGACCATCAGATTAAATAAGTTTTACGGGGTCATTATCAATATGGTGGATACACAAACGGTTCTTTAATTAAAGCTCTCTCTTGTGAGTCACGAGCCAAGAGAGAGTTTGTGAACATATAAAAATTGCTTTTAGTTACTTGGTCCTTGTCTTACATCAATGAATACTTCCTTTTTTTTGGCTTTGGCTTGAATGAATTTTTACCCATTATTAAAAAAAAAAAAATGAATACTTTGATTTTTTTTATAAAAATAAAGTCTATAAATAAAATAGTAGGTTGAGCATTCTAGTGAGTTACTTAAAACTTTATGTTTTGTTAAAAGTCTCTGTTTGAGAGGTGAGATGCATTTTTTAATTTGTGTTTGTCTTGAATTGAATTTGTTGTGTGAATTGAATATTCGTATTATTGTGTTTCTTTAATTAATTACTAAATTCTCTTAGTACAATTAAATTAGGTTATGAACATTCAATGTCTCAAACGTATGATGATTCAAGAGTTTATATGAGAGAATTGACTCTATTAAATTTATTATGAGCTCTTCACAAATAAAAAATTGCATAAAATAAGTCACATCCTTTCAGTGCGAAAGGAAAGGAATCAGGATGATATGATATATACATGTTGTGTTCGATCATTTATCATGTACTTTTACTATGCTGAATTTAATTATTAAATCGATCAAATACGAAAAGAGATTTTGGGTCGATTTTCGTGCCTCCAAATTTTTTATTTGAGTGGATTGCATGTGATTAGGGCTGAAATTGGACCGGGTCGGGTCGGGTTTTTTAAAACCCAACTCGACCCGAGTTATTAATATATGGAATCCAACTTGATCTGATCTGAACTTTTGACCCGAACGTCTTGACCTGACCCAAATTATAACCAGACTCAACGCGACCCGCATTTTGAACCTATTTTAGCCTACTTTTTATGGGGTCGATCGGATTAACTTAAAAATCTCTCAACCCAACCCGAATTCAATGTGGATTTTTGACTTTTCAACCCGACCCGACCCGCTGACCGGACTTTCATGACTCGACCCGCATGATTTTCAGGTCGGGTCATGCGGGTTCGGGCCAAAATCCGACCCGTACATATGATAGTGACTTTCTTAATGGTTAACTTTTTTATTTTTATGAAAAAACTGAGCCTGATCTAAATAAACAAGCTTTAAGTAAAAGCCTGAGCCCGGTCTCTTGGACAAAAATCGTTATACGGGCTCATTTCTTTAGGTTGGGATTAGACTTGGGCTTTTACTTAAAGCCCGTCAAGGCCTATATGGGCTTAGAAAACAAATGGCCTTAAAAGCTCAAGCCCAATCCATCGAACAAAAATCTTTGTCCAAGTTCATTTATTTTAGTCGAGGTTGAACTCGGAATTTTACTTAAAATCTGTCCTTTTCTATAAAGAAATTTACATATTCATAATTATTGACATAATTATTTTAATAAATCAATTGAATTCACCAAATCTAATTAAAAAAAAAATCCATTTCTATTTTTAGCCATCTTTATAATTTTTATAGTTTAAAGTTTCCATAAAATTGTCTCAAACATGGATCAAGTGAATGACTCAGATTCATTTAACAATCATCTAAAACCGTCGCAGTTTATGATAAACGTGGATTGCTAAAAAATTTACTCTCCTTCGAACTTATATTTAACCCTTTTACATCCATTTAATCATAATAGATAAAAATATTTACTCAATAATTTTAGTTTGATCATAAAATATTAAAAGATATAATAATTTAATTAACTCATGTTGATTCATACAACCATCGAATTTCATACTTTAAATTTCAATGTCAGAACACTAAGATTTCCCCCAGGCCACCTACTATCTCCTCCCATGTAGACAATTTTTTCTTTTTTTTTTTTAATGTAAGGTTAGTATTCATTAAAAAATGAGGGGATAGCCCCAAAAATATACACAGTCAAAGGCTTTCAAAAAAATGATTTAACGCTTATAAATAGTTTATTGTTATGGTCAATTCCTAACACTAATGTCGTTGACTATTGGCCAATATTAGCCACCACTAGTTGATGCCCACTGGAGTATGTTCGAGGACTGCCTAATGAAAGTATATTCTTAATTAAGGTTTAAATTCGAGTTGAATCAGATTAAATTTTTATAAATTTAATTTAATTCATATCAAAATTTATTAAACTTGGTACACAAAATTACTAAATCTAACTTGAATTTGAATTTCTAACCCAAATTACACCGAATATCTATCACAGCGACCATGCGTGCGTATCTTCCTAACAAATGCTCCAACGACCTTTTTGCTGTGAGGAAGCGACAACACATAGTTCAGTAGGTTCTACACTCCCCTCAGTCCTATTTGTTGAGTCAGTCAGTCCGTCTCTACTATAATCTATTACTCGACTCACGATCAAATTTAACTTATATCTCAAGCATACCCACTGTTCAATCAATCAACCCATCGTTAGGCACAAGTTTATTATCGGATCCCTGTTCAAGTTTCGCTAACTTCTTCGCTGATCAATCAGCCCTTTTCAAGTAGCCAATACATTCGTTCACTCTCTTCATGAGCTTACCAGTTACCACCCATTACATCTTTAAAAGGATTTGACAGGGCGATACAAAGAGGCACAGCACAAGGAAGATAAACACAATCAACAATGGCTTCAACTCAACCAAGAGTGATGACAGAAGAATATGGAGAATATTATCCAGCTAGCCCAAATTCTGAATACATGAACAGTTCAGTCCTCTCAGTCAGCATTCTCGTCGTCTTCCAATTGGAGATTCCCGTCGACGACTCTCGGGCCATGACGACTATCAAGAACGACTTCCTGCCCATCAGCCCACGCTACTCTTCTATTATCCTCAGAGATGGAAAGGGTACCCAGAAGTGGAAGAGAGTTGAAGTTAAACTTGAAGACCACGTCCACTTCCCTCATTTCCCGACCGGATTACAGCCCGACGCTTACGACGACTACTTTCGAGAATACCTATCCAAGATAGCCATGGAAAAGCTTCCCGAGAGCAGACCTCGGTGGGAAATCCATGTTTTCAAGTACCCAACGAGAGAGGCAGAGAATACTGTTGTGTGTAAGCTTCACCATGCACTTGGAGACGGATTCTTACTCATGGGTGCTCTGTTTTCATGCCTTAAGAGAGCAGACAATCCTTGTCTTCCTCTAACATTCCCTTCAGCAACAGTCAAGCATCAAACCCAAAGGCCCAATCCAGTGAAGAGAGTTTACAGGGCCGTGTCCAGAGCCTTGTTTGGTTGCTGGTACACCAGTTATGATTTCAGCACAAGTGTTCTAATGAGTACAGTGTTAGAAGACAGTAAGAGTGCCATCCGATCGGGAAGGCCTGGTGTGGAGTTCCAGCCACGATCCATCTCTACAGTCACACTATCTCTTGATCACATCCGCCAAATCAAATCCAAAATAGGGGGGGTACGTTTTCTTTCTTTCCTAGCTTTTCAATATCAATCAAGGTATAGAAATTTCTACAGAGTGCATTTAAAAAGCTATTGACAATCATTAATTTAATATTTATATGTATGAATTGAACTTAATGCTTTCAAACTAATTTCACAGACTGTGAATGATGTAGCCGTTGGGACAATATTCTATGCAATCCAATTGTACAGGGAGAAGACGTGTCAGAATCCCAGCAAGACACGTATGACGGCATTAGTGCCGGTGAACACAAGGATGGTGAGAGGAAATCAGAGCGTCAATGATATTTCAATGGAGAAGGCATGGGGAAACCATTTCAGCATTCTTCATATACCAATCCCTTCATCTAAAGATGCAGAGAAAGCAGATCCTTTAGCATTCATTCTAAGAACTAAGAAAACCATCAAGAGAAAGAGGCACTCACTGGCTGTTTTTCTCACTGCTAGACTTCTCCAAGCATTGATGAGTATCAAAGGACCCGAGGTTGGTTGATTGCAATCTTTTGAAGAATAATCGCATAGATTTGAATGATCATGACCATTGATTTCAATAGTTCTCATTTTTTACAATAAAATTGTCTGATAATTATGTATACATTTATATAATTTGGATAGTGATATGTATATCATCAAAATAATCAGCGTATATTAAATAGAATGTTTTTTTTAAAAAAAATCATTTTATCCTCAAGTTCATTACTTTCTTCACATTTTTCAAGACCTTCCCACAATGAAGTTGAGGGCAAAATGAATTTTTTGAAAAAAAAAATATTCCATTTGATGTATGCTGACTAATTTTGATGACTTACGTATCACTAAACCAAACCATATAGGTGTTATTTGAATCAAGGAGAGACTTTCTAATCTTATTTATAGAGAAACTGAATTACAAATAGGGAAAGCAAATAAAAGAGGAATACAATATATCTTAAATTTAAATATATCTTAATGCTCAATTATATCTCTAATACTGTCTATATAACTTTTATGATCATCAAGTGAGACCTACCACCTGTAACAATATGTCAAAACCCCAAGTTGATGCCATCAAACGCCATCAAATACCATGTTTTTTTCATTCCTTCTTTTGTATTTTCAATGGCCTATTTCACCAACGAGTCCCTGTTTACACACTCGGTTTTTCTGCCTCTACACAGCCATTTCTAGGTGCGGGTGGCAAATTATCATTTTGCCCCCACGTTCCCATTTGTTCGAACGAATGCTCAGTTTATTTCTCCATCCGTTCGAACGAATGTACACATACTCCCTCTATTTTCATTCATTCGAACGAATTCCCAATTCATTTCAGATTCGTTCAAATGAATACATGCATCCTGTCGAGATTTTGACTTATTTGAACGAATGCCCATGTGTAAAATCCATTCATTCGAATGAACAATTTATTCTAACGAATTCCCAGTGTAAATTTCATTCATTCGAATGAATGGATAGAAGCTGTTCATTTGTTCGAATGAATCCATCCATTCATTCGAACGAATGAATTAGAGGGGACTGGAAAATGAGTCCTTCGATCGAATGTCATTCGTTCGAATGAATCAATCCATTTATTCAAACGAATGGCATATAGACATGCATTCATTCGAATGAAGGGATCATTCATTCGAACGAATGTATCAGAGAGGACTGGAAAATGACAGTCCTTCTCTCGAATGTCATTCGTTCGAATGAATTGAGCTATTCATTCGAATGAATGCACGTCTATATGCCATTTGTTCGAATGAATGTCTCAATTCATTCGAACGAATGACATATAGACGTGCATTCATTCGAATGAATTGAATGATTCATTCGAACGAATGTATCAGAGAGGGCTGGAAAATGACAGTCCTTCTCTCGAATGGCATTCGTTCGAATGAATGAACCCATTCATTCGAATGAATGGAAGCCTATATGTCATTCGTTCGAATGAATCAACCCATTCATTTGAACGAATGACATATAAGTTGTCAACGAATGACAACTTATATATATAAGTGAGCATCCACGAAATTCCACTCGTTTCATTACATTCTAAACCGTAAATCGTGGTTTCTCTCTCCCTTTCCCTTCACCTTTGAACCCCTTTCTGAATTCCTTCTCCCTTAAACCCCATTTTCAACCCCATTTTCAACTCCCTTTTCAATCCCAAACCCTTGAACCTCATTTCTATCCCAAACCCTTAAACCCCATTTTAGACCACCTTCTTCAAAGAATTCTCCTTAAAACCCCATTTTCAACCCCTTTTCAATCCGAAACACTTGAACCCTATTTCAATCCGAAGCTCATAAACCCCATTTTGAACCACCTTCTTCAAAGATTTCTCCTTAAAACCCCATTTTGAACTCCATTTTCAACCCCCTTTTCAATCCCAAACCCTTGAACCCCTTTTCAATCCCAAACCCTTGAATTTCATTTCAATCTCAAACTCTTAAACCCCATTTTGAACTACCTTTTTCAAAGATTTCTGCTTAAAGCCCCATTTTTCAATCCCCATTTCAATCACAAACCCTTGAAACCCATTTAAATTTTCAACCCTTAAACCCCCTTTTCAATCCCTTCTCTCTTATCTCGGTTCGAAGTTGTATTTCTCAAGCTATTGTCTGGATCTCTTATCTCGAATCGGAGGTAACTCTCTCTCTCTCTCTTATCTCATTATTATTAGTGTTTTAGTGATAGTTTTTAATCCTCAAGTGGCATGGAGTTTGTTGAGGGATGTTTTGAAAGTCGTGAGGACCTTATAAATTATGTTAAGAATATCGCTTATGAAAAAGGATTTGTAATTACCATAAAAAGGTCATATAATAAGGAAAAGAAAGTAGTCATTGGCTGCTATAGAGGAAGTAAATACCGAAGCACGATTAGCGTGGAAGATGATGCGAGAAAAAGGAAAGCATACTCCCACCAATGCAATTGTCCTTTTCAAGTGAAAGGTAAACAGATTGTTGATGGGTCATAGAAGTTGACCATAAAGAATTTGGATCACAATAATGATATATCGGAGGTATTATTAGGTCATCCAAATACAAGATATTTTTCAGATGCTAAGAAAAAAATGATCATTGAAATGAGAAGTTGCAATATACCACCACGGCAAATTTTGACAACCCTTAAAAAGCAAAATCCAGATATTGGAATATCAACGGGTGATTTGTATAACTTTTGTTCTGTGCTTCGGAAAGAGCAACTAAGGGGTCGAACTATAATTCAAACTTTGATAGATGATCTTCAAGAAGATGGTTACCAATATTTTCTTAACCATGACAATGATGGTCATTTATCCCATCTATTTTTTGCACATCCAAAGTCCATTTTTCTTACCAAGAGCTACCATAATGTCCTTCTAATGGATTACACGTACAAAACCAACAAATATCATATGTCATTGCTTCATATTGTTGGTGTAATAAGTTTCAATAAGAACTTCTGCTCATGCTTTGCATTTCTACGAAATGAGAAATTTGAAGATTATGTATGGGCATTACAGATGTTTAAAAAGGTCTTTGAAGTTGAGCATGGTCGACTAGTTCTTTTGACTGATAGGGAATTGGCGTTAAAGAATACCATTGATTTGGAGTTCCCTAATGCTGTATATATTTTGTGTTCTTGGCACATCAACAAGAATATTGTTACTCGTTGTAAAACTATGTTTAAGAAAATCGAAAATTGGAATGCATTTTTTACCGAATTGAATGACTTGATTGAGTCCTCAACCGAAGAAGCACTCAATACAGCGTTTGAGGCATTCAAACAAAATTTCAGAGATGATTCGCAATCAGTGAACTACTTAACAAGGACGTGGATCCCACTTAGAAAATAATTTGCCAAGGCATGGTTCGGATGGGGTTTACATTTTAAGAATCGAGTTACTTCAAGGGTTAAGGGTGCACATGCTATTATGAAAAGTTATATATCTACATCTACAGGTGATTTAGATGTTGTCCAAAGAAAGATATACGATGTCATTGAAAATCAATTTGAAG
The DNA here is from genome assembly GCA_013350335.1 of Chimonanthus salicifolius. Taxonomy (NCBI): domain Eukaryota; kingdom Viridiplantae; phylum Streptophyta; class Magnoliopsida; order Laurales; family Calycanthaceae; genus Chimonanthus; species Chimonanthus salicifolius. Next base: position 12,481,262 of record CM023537.1, on the reverse strand, counting down.
AGTTCAAGATTCAACTTGAGGATGAGAAGATTCGGTTTGCATGTGATGTGTCTATTCATTTCTTTGATGAATTGAACGGCAAAGTTTCTCATTTCGCAATGAATGAGGTTTACAACCAATATTGTATGCTTATAAACCTATCATTTTCACCCATTTGTACAGAAGAGTTTACAGCTTCAATGGGCCTACCGTGTGCGCACAAAATGCAATGGATGGACAAATTACATTTGGATGATATACACCAAAAATGGAGAATCGACTTAATCTCATTGGACGGCTTAAATGTTGTAAGGCAGAGGCCTAGGAATGTATTAGACGTACATTTTGAAGGTATTAAGAACAAATATAGACATTTGTCTTCGTATGATCAAGAGGTGCTCCTAAATCATCTCCAAAATCTTACCATCCATGATAAGTCAATCAGTCACCCTATTATGCAATATTCTAGAGGACGTCATTTAGGTTCAAGAATTCTACACAGGGCCAAACATCTACACGTCGAGATCCTTCTGCATTTGAGATTGTAGAAAATCAATTAAATGGAAGAAGATGTGGGTTATGCAAAAATACTGGTCATACGAGGAGAACTTTTCCGAATAGGTCACCTTCTTCACAGGCATCTACGAGTGTATATTTAAATGCTGATTATAATATAGGTGATTTACATGAATCACAAACAGCGAGTTTTCCACAGGATAGTGGATCTTACAACTTTGGTGATGATTCAACATATAACTCTACAGAAATGACCGAAGTAAGTTCATTCCTTAAAGATCTTATATATATTTACCAATCGACATATAACTTTTTCATATGTTCTAATGTGATTTTTTTAAATGTTATGCAGTGATCTGGTGATCTTAGAGATAATGACGATTTTATGCAATGGTGGAATCAATGAAGTGAAGATAGGAGTGTCAATGTATTCATTTTAAGTGGAAAATGTATTCATTTTAAATTAGGAATGCTATTGAATGTACTATCTTTTATATTAAATATGGTCTTGAACGGCTTCTGATTGAAGTAGACTTATTCTGATATTTAAGTTAGGAATGCTCTTATCAGCTTCAATGTATTCATTTTAAGTAGAAAATGAAGTTGATTTATGGAGAGTATGAAAATCAAATGAAATATAAAATCTAAATGCTACTTCAGTTCAAAACAAAATGTTTAAAGTAACGATCCAATTCACAATGAAAATTTGATAAATAATATAACATGTTCATTCAAAATATGAAATTTACATCTCTTTTACATGTCAATAAAAAATAAATCAATAGTACATCAAATACAAATAATATCGGATCAGATGTAGAAGGTGAGGCAGGTGATGCAGCAGAAGGTGCAACAGGAGGAGCAGGAGGTGCAATAGGTGGTGCAGCAGGTGGACCAGTGGAGGCAGATACAGAAGGAACAGGTGCATGAACTGGTGCAACAATCAGAGCTGTGGTGGCAGGTGCAGAAGCAGGAGGTGCAGCAGGTAGACCAGTGGAGGCAAATGCAGAAGGAGTAGGTGCATGAACTGGTGCAACAATCAGAGCTGTGGTGGCAGGTGCAGAAGCAGGAGGTGCAAACTGAGGTCGCACGAATGGAATAACTGCAGTCGAATTAGGAAGGGGGCACGAAACTGCTGCAACTCTAGTCAACACAGAACGGGAGCCAGTACCAGCTGATCCACTCTGTGGTGTAGTGGGACGAAAAGATACTGCAACTCCAGTCACACGAGGCAATGGACCAGAAGCTGCTGCTAATCCAACCATCACAGAACGGGGCCCAGAACCAGCTGATCCGCTCGGCTGAACAGATGCTCCAAATGGACTAGCACGACCAGATTCCCCCGATGATGCTCCTGCTCGTTCAGTACAAGCAAGGGTGCCAAATAATGCTCCTGCTCGTTCAGCTACCCCTCCAGATGGACGAACAGGGGGAAGAACTGCTCCTACAAATTCGGGTGATACCCTTGCTCGTACAGTACCATCTGGTTCTGTAGATAGGAATGTTGTTATCCCCCTCGCTTGTGCTAAAAGCACTGTCAACCGCAAAGTATCTATAATCTGGTTCTGCATAACATCCACCATTGAGGTAAGCTGATCATATCTCTGCACCTGTTGATCATATCTCTGCTCCATCTTCTCCTCTAAAGCAGAAATGCTAGCAAGAATCTGCTGCGTATCAACTGCTGCAACAGTCGGAGGACTCCCTGCCTCACGTAGGTCACGTGCCTTACTGCCCTCAGATGGCCCAGGTGGCTCAAGTGCCGCACGCGCCTCAAATGGCTCAGGTGAACTGTGAACCTGAACTTGAGGTGCCTCGACAACTTTGGGGAGCCATTTCTTACTAGCTCTATCGAAGTGGAATCTCATCTTCTTCAAAGTTAACTCATTAAAATAATCATAGCGATCTATAGATACTTTATCCTCGGGAAGAAGAGGGATTCCGCGTTTGTAATACCCTACCCCAGATTATGCGAATTTTAGCTCGTTAATCATGTTTAACCGGTTGATCTTGAGGTTTTTGGTTAGGGCTTCGAGGAAAGCCCAAGTTTGGCCCGATCTGAGCCCGAAAACTCAGTGATTCAGCTCATCGAGCTGGAGGGGCATTTTGGTAATTTACCACTTGTTGTATTTTTTTTTATAAATTGTGTGATTTTGTGAATATTATTGGTGAATAATGTTTTCCTTAATTAAGGATTTGCATTTCTGATTTTTAAATAAAATTATTTTCAGAAAATAATATTTAAATATCGCCCGTCAAAACCCCGAAAGGGAGTATTAATTATTTTAAAGGGTTTTGAAAATGAAATAAATTTTGAAATTAGTATTTTATGGTAGACCATTTTAAAAATGATCTAGATATTTCATTTCACTTCAAAATAAGATTTACAAATTAGTTATTTTTACATTTGTTTAATTAAGTAATTATGGGTAAAATATGAATTTTATTTAAATAAATGGTTTTTAATAAGAGTTAAAATCTGAAATTTTTATGGTGATTAAGATTTTTAAAACCCAACCTATCTGTAAGGTTGGATCAGGTTTTTAAGTTTTTAATTTATTACTTTTAGTTTAAAAATCAGTTTTTATGAAAACTAGGCCCTTTTTGCAATTTAGAAAATCTTGAAGGGCTGATTTGCAAACAGCAGAAAACCTGCTGTTACTGTAGCACCATCAGCTGCGTGCGGCAGGCCCCTGCTGCCCGATTTTCCGACGATTTCCCGGCGTCCCGTCCCATCGCGCGTGCCGGATTTTCCGGCCGAAAAACTCTATAAATTCGGCCCCTTTCAACCATTTGAATTCCCAGCAATTCTTCTCTTCTCTGCTCTCTGTAATCTCATTTCCAGCCGAGCCCCTCGTTTTTCAGTTACTGTTGCTTAAGTGGAAGATTTTCCAAAAAACCCGATTTTCAACCCAGGAATCGAAACCAAGGTAACCACTGCATTCCCCTTTCAATTTCGATCGGTTTTGAATCAAAAATTTTTGGATTTGGCTCTGATTTCAGTGAGAAAATCGATTTCAAAATTTAGGGAAAATTTTAGGGTTCTTCGTATCAGTGAGCTTCCGGTGTTAATATCGGATGGCTCACTGAGTTTCAAAGCTTCAAACCTCTCCCTATGGAAAGAGGACTCCCGGAAGAATCCATCGGACCGATCAGATGTAAAAACCGAGTCCAGAAAATACCCCTTTTGGCATTTTCGGTTTTACTGTTCACCGGCCGTTCACTGTCTGTTGCAGACAGTGAACGGGGAAGAAGAAGAGGAAGAAGAAAGAGAAAAAAAAAAAAAATGAAAAAAAAAAAAAAAAAAAAAACATTTTTATTTGAAAATATGGTTGCTTATGATTTCAAATGGTGGTTCCCACCGAAGAAAAAAAAAATGAATAAATATTTAAATAATTAAATATTACTATTTTATTCCAAAAAAAAATATATATATATATTTTTATTTGAAAATATGGTTGCTTATGATTTCAAATGGTGGTTCCCACCGAAGAAAAAAAAAAAATGAATAAATATTTAAATAATTAAATATTATTATTTTATTCCAAAAAAAATATATATATATATATATATTTTTATTTGAAAATATGGTTGCTTATGATTTCAAATGGTGGTTCCCACCGAAGAAAAAAAAAAATGAATAAATATTTAAATAATTAAATATTATTATTTTATTCCAAAAAAAAAAAAAATATTTTTATTTGAGATTATAGTTGCTTATGGTTTTAAATGTTGGTTCCCACCGAAAAAAAAAAAAATGAATAAATAATTAAATAATTAAATATTATTATTTTATTCAAAAAAAAAAATTATTATTTCGTTAGATTATGTGATGTGATGGTTTATACCCCCCTTGTTAAATAAAACTGTACTAACCCCTTTCTCTTATTATTTATAGTGTAAATATTATTGTATCCGCTTTCAGTCCGACATTAGTCGGGAACTGAGTGATTCACTTTCAGGCCGGCACTATAGTCGGGCACTGGGTGACCTCGAGGCCTACTCAAAATCTCAGCTCTGGTCCTATCCAGAAGACAACCGAGAAGTGACCCGAGGATCTAGACCTCACTCAATACGTCAATCTGGTCAATGCCCAGAAGACAATATGAGTTTGGACTGAGCCCCTTTTTATTATTATATTATTATCTTGTGGATGATTTAAAAAGGCTAGAAACCAAGTAGGAGACTCATTTCCATGAACCCTGGATATTTTGTGGGAAAACGTGTGATTTCCAAATACTACGTATATGTACGTATCTGATATGTATATTGATTGCGCACTTGCATGTTGTTTGATAGAGACCGCGAAACCACACGATCACGGTGAGGGAACTTAACTCTGCAGATTTTGTAAACAGGTGTTATTTTGAGCAATGAGTGGTTTCGGTTTTGATGAACCCACTCATGTGCCTATACATGATGCACTATGGTAAGAGTGCTGTGATGATTTGATATTACGGTGTTGACCGTATGTGTATGTAAGACTGCTTCCACGTACCTGGGCTATTGAACCAATATCGGCCATATGAGAGATGGTTTATGTCTACTGGACCATGGGCGGACCATGCTGTCGTCAGTTGCTGACTTGAGGGTGTCAGTATCGGCTAAGTTTAAGAGCCGGAGATGTACTTGCAATGATGTATTTTGACCGTGTCGGGACTTAATACTGGTCTCAGTGTAGTCGGCAGGCGTTACGGTGGATAATGGCAGTGATTGATAGTTGATGATGTTATTATCTGATTTAAGATTATGCTTACTGTTATCAAGCATGTGATATTAACTGTTGTTAACCTGTTTTACTATTTGCTGAATGTGCATTGTTAATTATCCTTCACTGGGCTAGTTAGCTCACACCACTCACCTTTCAGGCGATGAACCCGAGGAGGAGGACCCTCTCTTTCAGGCTTAGGGCGTTTGAGCTAAAGCAGTGTTTTGGGATTCCCCCGGAGAGGAATGCCCTGATCTTTCTGTTGGTTCTAGGAACCGTTGTTTTTGTATTAAGTACCGGATGTGGTACTTAATTTATGTTTAAATATTGTAATCGGCTATGTTGCCATTTTAGACAATGTTATGATTGATTAATCAATGTTGGTATCTGTTTGATCGCATTATGAGTGGATGTTATTGTTGTGTTGTTTTTGCTTTGTCTTTGGGGCAGGCATATGGTACATGTTTGAGTCCACTTAGCGGGCCGATGTGTAACCGCTGGGCCTAACTGTTGATCCGGCCCAGTAAGAGTGCTTGTGGATTAGTTTACTTACCTTTCAAAAAAAAAAAAAATCAGTCGCGTTCCGGGCCCACCGATCGGGTCGGGGCGTGACAGCGTTCTTCAAAAAATGAACATAGAAAAAGACCGTATGGAAGACTACATCTTCTGGTCTTCCGGCAGGCGCGCATGTGACTGATGATGATATGGGAAAGAGAGATTTGTTTCCCATCCATGATACACCAAATAAGAAACACTTCGAACCATGTCACACTAGAATGCCCTTTTTTAGGAAAAAGACAATTGACAATTATTTGATGGATGATTCGTGCTTCTAATGTAAGCATGGTCAGTGAGGGGGTCTTCTTCTCTGTGATATCCGTCCTCCCACATATTTCGTTGAGGGCTACCAAAACATCGAACCCCTCAACATCAGTGATCCATGTACGACAATCATACCTTCTAATGGCGTCTTTTGGGAAATTATATAGGTAATCCAATATTTCCCGTGTAATCACAATTTCTTGGCCTCGGACGGTTGTCTTAACCGTCTCATCATCCATTTTTTCTACATTCGCATAAAATTCTTTTACTAAAGTAGGGTACATGTCACATTTTAATGCCAAAAATGAACCCCAACCCATTTCTTGAAAATAAGATTCGATTTTCAAACCAAATTGTGTGAAAAATGAAAGGTCGACGATTTTACCAAAAATATACGATCGTTCGCAAAAATCGTCTTGGTAGAGGGTCGCGGCTTCTAAAGATATGAAATGCGTCAGGTCGAACGCCGTGTCCTTCTTTTATTTCGTCCCTCCCCTTATTGTGTTTGCTTTCCTTTTGGAACTTGAAGATGTCATTTACACGGTGTATTTTTGGAAAGAGAGGAAGAAAGAGGGAGAGGGAAAAATTAAAATGGAAATGGTGTAGGGTGATTGGTTCGAATGAATAGGTGTGATTGGTTCGAATGAATGGGGATGATTGGTTCGAATGAATGGGGAGAGGTTCGAATGAATGGGGGATTTTTGAGGGAGATGGAGCTATTCGTTTAGGGTTTCGAAGAAAGGGGAGCCGGATGCGGAGCCGGTGCCGGAGCCTGAGCCGGAGAGGGAGAGGGAGAGGAAGAGGAAAAGGGAGGGAAAGCTTCGGTTTAGGGTTTCGAAGAAAGGGGAGGAGAGGTTAGGGTTTAGATTCGATCGAATGGATGCTCACTTATATATATAAGTTGTCATTCGTTCCATTCGAATGAATGGGTTGATTCATTCGAATGAATGACAACTTATATGTCATTCGTTCGAATAAATCAACCCATTCATTCGAACGAATGTCATATAGACTTGCATTCATTCGAATGAATGGCTTGATTCATTCGAACGAATGCCATTTGAGAGAAGGACTGTCATTTTCCAGTCCTCTCTGATACATTCGTTCGAATGAATGCACGTCTATATGTCATTCGTTCGAATGAATTGAGACATTCATTCGAACAAATGGCATATAGACGTGCATTCATTCGAATGAATGGCTCAATTCATTCGAACGATGACATTCGAGAGAAGGACTGTCATTTTCCAGTCCTCTCTGATACATTTGTTCGAATGAATGATCCCTTCATTCGAATGAATGCACGTCTATATGCCATTCGTTTGAATGAATGGATTGATTCATTCGAACGAATGACATTCGATCGAAGGACTCATTTTCCAGTCCCCTCTAATTCATTCGTTCGAATAAATGGATGGATTCATTCGAACAAATGAACAGCTTCTGTCCATTCATTCGAATGAATGAAATTTACACTGGGAATTCGTTAGAATAAATTGTTCATTCGAATGAATGGATTTTACACATGGGCAGTCGTTCGAATGAGTCAAAATCTCAGCAGGATGCATGTATTCATTTGAACGAATCTGAAATAAACTGAGAACTCGTTCGAATGAATGAAAACAGAGGGGGTATGCGTCCATTCGTTCGAACGAATGGAGAAATGAACTGAGCATTCGTTCGAACGAATGGGAACGCGGGGGCAAAATGGTAATTTGCCACCCGCACCCGGAACGGGTGTGTAGAGGCAGAAAAACTGGGTGTGTAAATGGGGACCTTTCACCACCTTGTACTTGTGATTTATAACTTCTCGACAATATTAATAGACCCAGATCTAGTTTTCTACTAATATGATCAAAGAACCTTACAAAATTTTCTTTCATTTTGTCATCCATGGAATATCTAGGCCTAGAACCAAATTAATTCCTATAGACAAATCAATGGTCAAATCTGAAAATGATGGCCACCACTTTTAACGGATGGAAATAAAATGGATGAGGTTAAACACCAAATAATTTTTCCAAATTAATCATGTGAGTAATTTGTTTATTTACAGGCAGCTTCTGGATACTTCTATTCCATATTAAAGAATACGAGCACAACTCTTACAAATGTGATTGGTCCAATGGAGAAAATGGAAATGGCACAAAGTCCAGTAAAAAGCTTCTATTTCACTGTGGTAGGAATGCCCCAGGTAAATTTTACCATATTTCTTTTGTCTTTTTTTCCTCCTAATTTAACAAATGACTTTCAAATGGGTAGTTTTCTGCAACATCAAAGTTGTCTCAAATCTCTAATTGAAATTTAATTGTTTAGTATAAGGTATAAAAGTGGAAGTTGAACTTAAATTTCCTACTCTTATGTTAGAATCTTCATAGTTGGAGTCTAGCTAGTCATTTTTAAAGTAATATATTATACGGCAAAACATTATAATTGAAAACGAGATTTAGCCTTCAATAGAGATGTAGAGACTTTCATTCATTTTGTAGAATTTGAGAAAATTATTTAATCTTTTGATATCATTTAATATTTAAAGAAGAAAAATAATCAATCAAATCAATATCTAACTACTTAACTAGAAGAATATATAAGAACGGAAAATTATTGGTGGAGAATCATCAATCAGATGAAAACTTTCCTTTAGTACATTTATTATGATTAATAGATCACCGTTTCAAGTTAGAAAATAATAAACCAAGGATGTGAATCCCTACTGTGTGCATGGCGAAATGCCCTAGTAATTGCCCCAATTACCTGCAGTAGTCTATCTCAGATATAATGTCACAATATCAGTGATATTTTCAAACTCATTATATTTTTATCGACAAAATAGGTTCAGTCCCTATTGTTTATCTTTAGTGTGTTCTAGGGGTAGTGAACTCACCTATAAAGGTTTTACTTACTAAGTAGTAATTTGGATTTCATTCCTAACGACTGTAAGAGAATGCAGATTGGAGAATAAAATATAATGGTTATTATAGATAGTTGATCAAATAATTTGATAAGATGTATAGAAGGTCATGTGAACAAGGTTAAAGTTAGATTTTTTTTCTTGTCTATTTATTTTAGTCTTGTGATTTTTGTTTTGTAACAATTTATTTTATGAACTAAGATGATTAATAAGAACGAGACTGTATCTTATCATATGTACATTTCTTTGTATAGACCTTTCTTTCTATTCATTTTTTTTTTTTTAAATCTATTATCTTTAAAACTGCACAATAACTTTTATAATCGATATCAGCATTTAATATTAGGGATAGTGACTTGTGCACCATCTAAAGTTCCCTTTAATAGAATTTTATCTAATAATAAAAATTCACCCTGTTAGATTAGTGGATTTTAAAAGTTACATTATTGTTAAATTGGAAATACGTGCAATTCATGGAGTAGGTGAGTATGCGGAATGATATGATAGCAACATTCAATCGACTAAAATATAGATATGACAATAGTCTAATCTACTCATTTATAATCAGATTTTGATCAAGTAACCATTTATAAATAAGTTTGAATGAAGTAAGGTCACCTATTAAATGATTCAAGTTGAGTCTGGTCTAATTTTAGCTTCGTGGCTTAATTAACATGCAGAGTCTAGTGGTGACCATGGTGAGTTACATGGGAAACTTGAGTTTGGTGGTGACAGGGGAGAATGGCTTCATCAATTCTCAACTACTCTGCTCTTGTATGAAGGAAGCTTTTGATAGGATATACAGAAATGCTTGTGGCAAAGATGAAGTGGGATTCAATTGAAATCTCATAATATTGGAGTTTCTAATGGACTTAGACTTTTTATGAGAACTATTATCTTAAAAATGACTTTTTTAACAGAACATGTTGTTGTTAAGATATATTTAGATTATTTTCTTCAATTAGAACTTTCTAAATATTGAATTTGTCAAGTTTAGGCCTTTCCTTATTTATTTAATTTACTTCTATTTGTAATCTCCATTCTCTAAATAAAATCAAACGGCCTATCCCTTATGAAGGAAGTCATCATATTATTTTACATGGTATCAGATAAAGGTTCCGATCCTCGGACCCGTGGGTTATGAGTCCACCTCATAGATTCTTTCAAGACTATAAATATTAACCATGGGAGTCTTGTGGGCATCGCAACATGGGCCGGGTCTTTATGAGTTGGGCCTCAATTTGGTTTAGACTTAATAAATATAGTCTGCCACCGATGCGGTACATTTAAATTTTCATTGCGGGTGGGTGTTACTTACAAAGGCTCTAAATGCAGGCCCACATATTGACGTATTGATAGAAAAAAAGGTTACCCAACTGTTATATGAGGCCTCTATGCCCCTTATAAGGCCCCCTGAGCCGTAAATCAATAATTCCTCTTCTCACACTCATCTACTCTTATGAATAATATCTGCATCCAACTTTAACCCATTCTACTCTTATAAATTGTATTTCTATCCAATTTTAACTTATTCTAAGTTGAATTCACTATTGAATTAAAAATTCATTCAAAACTTACTCAATTTTAATCATTGATCTTTGCGACTCAATTTTAATCATTGATCTTTGCGACTTTGAAAATGATGCTTTTCAAATCTAATGGATTTGGCTTTTTATGAGAAACATTATCTTAAAAATGCCTTTTATAACTCATCTATTTTCATGCATTGGACTCATTTCATGAGCCCCATACGGTCAGGGCCGACGTTGCCCATGGGCCACAGTGCGAGGGAAATCATACTGATAAATAGACTTATTAGTAATCATTAGTAAATACAATATTTTTTAATTAATCAAAAAAAAAAAAAAAAAACACTACAATTGTTGGCATTTGGTGGGGTATATGAATGGTTTGTCAATGAAACATATTATCGACTGACTATTCCCTACTTCTTAAATATAATTTGTGAATTATATGTAAAAAATGAAGATATAGTAAGGATAATGGAGACTTCTTTTAATATATATTTTTATTTTATTTGCCTACTTCTCTAAAATTGTATGATCTCTTTATTTTATTCTAGTTTAGATTTTACACACCACTCCGTCATTAGTTTCAGAAAAAAAAAAAAAACAAAACTCACATTTAAAAAATTAAAGAACATGTCTAGTGACACCATTAGTCTCATTCATAGACTTATCGTACTTATCTACATATGAATCGTGTACATTTTGTATCCGGAATTTCAAACATATAAATAGACATTTCAAAATTATTTCACTACAAAAATTTGATGAAATAGTCTGGACACCTTGATTTAAAAAAAAAAAAAGTTGTTGAAATAAATAGATGGCGGCCGGAACTAGTGGTGGTGAGGGGTGACAACAATGGTGATCGCAGAGAGTGACGGTGATAATAGCAAAAATATGACAGCAGTGATGGATGCAGATGGAGATGGTCCATTCGTCCTGATGATGACATATAACTAAATCCTAATGGACCTAATCCTGTTCATGGAAAGGAAAGAATAGTGAATAGGCTGCCTACCTAGGCACTGCAATAGGTGGGCTTGGCGAGGAAGGCCGAAAACAAAATGGGCTGGGCTAAGTGTGGGCTGGCCGGGAATGGTGAGGTGAGGTGTGTTGAGTTGGCAGAATGGCAAATGGATTCTCGGTTCGGGCTGGTAAAGATTGTAAATTTGTTGTTTGAAGGGCAGTGTGGGGTGATGGCTGTATCGTGAATTCGTGATACAGAGGTTGGATGATTGCTATGGGGCAGTGGAGTACAAGATCCGTTGGGTCGAGACTTGAGAGGAGCAAATTGAGTGGCATGTAATGCGGGCAGTCTCATATCGGAAGTACTCTGGGAAAGTCCTAAGTTTATAAGCGACGGCAGGGAATCTTGGACTCGGCTTAGCAATTTTGAGTGTGAAATCAACTTGTGACAATTTGATAACTGAACAAATAGAATCACTTTCGTGTAGGATTGGGACTCCCCCTTTGACATGCTGATGTTTATTGTTTGAGGGCAATGTGACCCCGACTTTTGAGAAGATAAAATATAAGAATATATTAGGGATATTGTAGCTATGTGGGCTCTACACAAGAGGTGTGGATCTCCCTGACGAAGTCGTTAGGGATTGGGCTAAGGAGCCTGTAATGTGAGTAGAGTTCCACATTGGAAGTACCTCGGTAAAATCCTGAGTTTATAACGGGGAGAGGGAACCTTGGACTCAACTAGCCACATTGAGTGTGAAATTGACATGTGACAATTTTATTACAGAGGGGTATGTTGAGTCCCATTCAGATGTGTGTTGAGAAGGTACTGAGTTTATAAATGGAAGTAGACACCACCCATAATGGCTAATCATTTTGAGACGGAAAGAGCCTCCGTGACATTGGTATCAGAGCCAACCTGGGGACACTACAGCGGGGTTCCCCCTGACATGTGGACCCTACACAAAAGAGGTGTGAGTCTCCTTGACTAGGGCGCCAAGAATTGGGCCGGAGAGCCTGTCACTTGGATGTGTGTTGAATCTCACATGAGATGTGTGCTAGGAAGGTGTTGGACTTATAAGTGAGGTAAGCACCACTCATGATGGTTGGTCATTTTGAGACAGAAAACGCCTCCATGACCAGTAGCCTAAATGGTGGTGCGAGTGGGATGAGTTGGATAGAGATAGAAGGTTGAACGTCAAACTCAAAAAATGAAATACTGGGAAGAGGAAAATTGATTGGTCACCGATGCTTTTGCTAAAAGGAGTATTAATATTTTCATTTTAATCTTTTATTTTTAATTTATAATAACAAGGTTAAAAATAAAATAAAATAAAATCCATGATTCATATCATTTTGTACGCTCGTACCAATTCTCAAATCCATTTTTTAGGAATAATAGGTAGTAGTTGTTTGAATTCCATCAAGAATCCTATTTTAAACACCCTTTTCTTTAATCATTTTTCACAATCTTTTCTATTTTGAGACGCAAGCATGAAAAACATATTCAGTGAACTTTCGTTATGACTTAAAATGCTATCCATTGACAAAAAGTTAAATCCCTTGCACCTCATCAAATTGTTATCATTGTCAATATTAGAGATTATCATTTTGAATTATTGAATAAAATGATCAAAATAAATTAAATATTTTTTCTAACCTATTATAAAAGTTTATCTATTTGATTTAAGTAAATGAAATTACTAGTTTAATAAAATTTTATTCTATTTAATGTAAATAAAATGACTATATGTTTAGAATTAGACCAGTGAGATTTTACTAGTGAGGTACATTAGCAAAACATGCTATTAAATAGATAGTAGATCTTACAAATGTGGGTTTATTGAATATATGAGTATATGAATATGCAATATGTAAAATTTTATTATTAATTATCGATCCAAATTATATAATATTGGCTTTTAAATTTTTATGAGTATAGACTATTGATTTTTAATAGTTTAAAATATAAGAAATAAAATTATTCTATAAAAATGAAACTTCATGCAAGTCATATGATGCTCTTTACATCAAATTTAATAATATATGTTTTAAAATCAATGTATTTTTGCTAAAGAAAGCATCCATAGAGTTCTTGATAAATTTAATAAAATAATTTTAAATTTCTTATATTAAAAATCATTTATTTCGTTTCGAAGGTTCATTGTATTAGAGTCTGCATCATTTTCAAATGTTGAACTGAATGGAATTTGAGACTCAGACAGCTTAGTGCTGTCGTAATCTGATTGGGTGCCGTCATTTCCTTGTGTCACTCAAACGCATGACAGCATCAGGGACGAGGAAAATTTTAATGGAAGACAAGAATTTTTTTTATTTTATTTAATATATGATGTGGTTCAGCAGATTTTATCATATTAAATATTTAATTGAAAAATATATTAAAATTAGAAAATACTTTAATTTTTAAGATTAAATTTATCAAAATCAACAATAAATTAAACATTAAATTCATCACATTTGGATGGAATTACTAAGCAACAATTATAATTTTTAGAAATAGTGAAAACGTTAAAAGTAGTTAAAAGTAGTAATATATATTACATAAATTTAAGAAAACTGAAAATATTATTATCATTTCTGTCAGGATTTATGAATTTCACTTATTAAGGGCAAAATTGTAGAACGTGGCGAATGTAATCTTCCGTTTTAAAAAATGAGAGGCATCAAGTTTGAACTCTCATATCTCATATAATATGTCCTAAGAGCAATAGGTATTATCTATAAATTTCCTCTCATATATAAATTCAAAAAAAAAAAAATCAAGGTGAAAAATCTTTTTTAATCTTCAAATTTAAATATCTTAAATCAACGGTTGGATGTTGCTATGTATTTAGATCAAATGATTAATTTCAACTTTTTATATTTAAATTTTAATTATTAAATACTTTGCAGTTTTTCTTTAAATGAAATCAGACCGAATAATGCATTGCATATTTACTGTGAAAATAAGACATTATGTGATCTTTTGTGATTTAACACTCTCCAAAACATAACCAACGGGTCTAGTCAGTAATTCCAGTGCGCTGTCTGTTCTATTCATCTATAAATATCAGAACACGGTTCCAGTCCTCGTCTGATTCCAAACTTCAAATCCAGACACCAAACAAAACAGAGAAAATTAGCACGAGGAAGAAAGGAAAGTGAGGAAGGGAGAAAAAGAAGGGAGAATTTCTGGCACAGATTCTGAAATGGAAGTGGTGATTCCAGTCCCGGCCACCGATTTCCATTTTGACAGCAGCTGTTCTTCTCCCCACATCAGCGCTCCTCCTTCTCCCAAACGCTTCGGCGACTTATCTTTCTACCTCAGCGCTCCCACGAGTCCCACTCGCGCTTCTTCTTCGTCAATCACCTTCGACTGGGAAACGAAAACCGGGAGAACCAAACCCAAATCCGACTCTGATTTCCAATTCGATTTCAGCGGCCAACTGGAGAAAGCCCATCTCGCAGCTGCAGAGGAGCTCTTTGACCACGGAAAAATCCGACCTTTAAAACCCCCACCAAGACTGCAGCTCGAGTGCAACGAAGAGACCAGGAAAACGACCCCTGTTCCGTCACCAAAATCGCCGGAACGGATTTTTCGTGACGCCTTCTCACCGAGTGGGAGCGATTTCGACCCATTTGAGGCAGAAACCCAAGAGACCAGAAAAGAGTCCGAAAGGGAGCGTGGGAGGGAAAGGGGGCCTGCTTTGGACCCTCCTCCCGATTCGTCCCGGAGAGCCACCAGATCGCTTTCCCCCTTCCGGTTTCTAGTTTGGGATTCCAAACCGACTGCTACGACGTCTTCTTCATCTTTGAAGGGAGGTAGCAGCAAGTGGAAATTGAAGGATTTTCTGCTGTTTCGCAGCGTGTCAGAAGGAAGAGCGAAAGACAAAAACGCGTTGAGGAAATACCTACTTCTGTCGAAGAAGGGAACGGACGATGTGAAAAACGGGAGCGTGCGTTCGACGGATAGTGGCGGTTCGAATAGGTGTGGTGGACCGGTTTCGGCTCACGAGTTGCACTACACGGCGAACCGGGCGGTTTCAGCGGAGCTGAAGAAGAAGACTTTTTTGCCCTACAGGCAAGGTCTGCTGGGGTGCCTTGGATTCAATCCAACGGCTCATAGGATTGACTCATGTACACGTGTAAGGTGATGGTTTCCGCCAACTTTCTTCTCCATTCCATGTGCGACTTTCTTCCTCCCTTAACGTCATATCCATTGAATGGGAAGAGACAGGAAAGAAAACACTGGTTGGCGATGGAAGACTATCTCTCAATCAGTCAATTGGTAAGTAAGAAAAAAGAATAATATAAAATAGAATGCCATTTGAATATTGAAGGAGTAATGGGCTCTCTTACTTTAACATTTTCTTTCTGAAGGAAGGACTTCAAGAGTCACTTTCATTGGATACATGTGCACAGCTTTATTTGTTCGGATAATTTTTATTTTACAAATATGAATATTGATTTATTTTTTAATTTTAATGTAATAAAATATTTTCTTGATAATTCATAAATAAAGTTTTTCTATTATTAGATGAGAGAGTCGAATGTTATAATTCTATTATAGTTCATTTTGAATGATGATAATGATTATAATTATCATAATAATTAAATAACAACAACAATAATAGTTATACCTGTTAAATAGTTTATATAATTTATATTTTACTTGACATGAGAATATTATGTAAAGACTATACTTGTTTTTAGATGTTAGTTTGACTTATTTCAATTTAATTTAAAAATTCATAAGTTATGTCAAATTATGTTGAGCATGAGATATAGGTTAAATTTTAGCATGAGTTGACTGATAGATTATAGATATTGTGTTTGATTAGATTTGATCATCAACTGGATTTCAAGCAGGAGATTGCTTCATAAGTTTGGTTAAGTTAACTATGACATAAGGGTTGAATTGGTTAGATCATGAGTTGGACAATGAGTCAAGTAAATCAGATCATCAGTCATTGATCGGGTCATGGATCATGTTTAGTTTGGATCTTAAGTCATGGATCAGGTGGGCCATGGTTAACGTCGTCATATATCTTACAATCCACGACGTGTGAAAATTGTTTTCGGACTCCTCTTTTAAAAATCTATTTTCTACACCTCTTGTGAAAATGACTAAACTCAAAAATTATTTATCACGAAAAAGATTTAACATTTGTATGGAAATGAAAAATAATTTTAATATATTTTATATAAAATATTAAGCCGCCCATCATACCATGGGATTTTTTTTAGAAGACACGGGTCTTAAAAATTTCATGTGAAAAGTGCATTTTACCTTTCACCCTTCTTAATTTCTTTAAAAAATAAAATTATAAGGACACCGTTCATAATTATAGGTGCACCGTTCAGTTCACTGCATAGGTACACTGCTGTAGATGGGTTCTGCATGTTAAAGGTATAGTTAATTTTGAAATGATCGGTGCACCACTCATAATTATAAGTGTACTATTTATAATTATAGCTATATCATTCATAATTAGGTGCACCGTTTATAATTATAGGTGAACTGTTCGATTCATCGCATAGGTGTAGTGCTTTTTGTTCACTACATATATGCACCGTTATACTCTATTTAAGATTTACATACGGAAGGACGAAAGTAAAGTGAAAATTTTATTTTATTTTGTGTCTTCTAAAAAAAATACCCGTTTTAGGACGGCCAAAATATTATGAATAAACATATTCTGAATGATGTTTGGTTAAAGAGCAAAAAAGGTACGTGATCTGTGTTGATTTCATTGAGCGTGTGTACTTTAAAGTCTTTATGAAAAAAAAGCTAAATAATTATCACAAGGTCTTTGATTGGATAGAATTTAAAATTGTTAAATATCAAAAAAGTTACTTATGAATTTGCGGTGGATTAATGTGCCATTTATAGTTTATTTTCGTCACTGTGGATTGATGATGAGTTATTGTGCTCATGAACCATTAAAATTCATTCAGAATTCTCTTAAGTAACTTAGAAGCAAATTCCATTGTTATTATTAACTTGATCTTATAAAAAAGTTATATTCCTCTACTTTAAAATTTGTTATATCTTTATTTATTTTTAAATAAAATTTTCAAAAAATTTGAAATTCAAAAATCTAAATATCAGAAATGTTTCCCCTCTCTTGTACTTGCTACTCATATCCCTTCCAGGCTTCAACTCTTCGTAAAGAATTGAGTCATTTTTTATGTTCTTAACATTTGCTTAATCTGTGTTTTCTTTATTGATCTAAGAGAATTTGAAAAGTAAGGAATTGAGACAACTGGAAGAAAAAGAGACATGTTTTTGGGTAAACATTTTTACATGGGAGAATCTTTTATCTTATACAGGAATTTTTTTTTTTTTTTTTTAATTAACGTTGTACCTTTCCAATTTCGTTTTATCTTTCCACTTTCTTAGTTGGAAGAGTAAAATGAAATTTTAAAAAAAAAAAAATTGAATTTATATGTGACAAAAAAATTGAATTTATATGTGACATAAAAAATTCCTTCGAGTGAGAATGTGTAATGGGAGAAAAGAAGGGAAACCCTTCATTTTCCTCCCTTATCTCTCGTTCAAATGCAGCCTTATTGTTCTCTGATTATTCACCTGAATATACACAAGCTTTTACCATGAAGTTCATTAATTGTCTTTTTATTATTATCTCTCACTTAGGTTCATAAAATATTAGTGGTCTAATCTAATTGTAGTTTTATAACATTGTCCTTTCAATCTATAAAATATTTTTTATACGATACACAACTAGTTGTTTATAATTAATGCACCCTCCTGTCTTCTACTCATCAATGTAACAAATATTGTCGATATTTTTATTTTTATCACGAAAGTATCGGCAAAATAACTTTTGTACGTTAAAAACACGAGTTTATCACGTCTAACAGTTTTAATGATAAATTCTCGTTAAAACACGTTTTTATTGAGAGAAACGGTAAATTTATGTAAAAATCGCACGATTTTACCGTTAAATTCATGTTAAAAACACTTGAGCCAAATATACATTTTTATTTCTGAAATATCATCTATAATTTCAAACTCCAGCCACATTATTTATTTATTATATTTATTTTTTATTATTTAAATATTATATTTTCCACTAGATTTTCCCATTAAATTTCTAATAAAATTTCAAGAATTTAAAAATATCCACTGTTACCAATTGCCGTTAATATGCCGAGAACGAGATTTGTGACAATGCTACTCATCATATATGTGGACGATGCTCCATTTGATTCAACTGCTACTGAGCTACCACAAGTATCTAATTTTGGAGTCTCTTTAAAGCTCTTAAATTTTTTTAAACAAATGATGGATGCAAAAGACATGATCTTATTATGATTAAATCTCTTTTAGCTTATTGTTTTTCTTAATTGATGACAACTATTTCTTCTGAGTATAACTGCTCTTAACTATTTTAAAAGATATAATTAAAAAATTAACTCAATTTTTTATTTTATTTAATTTAAACTACAAAACTGTTTTGTGGAACTATTACATTTCTACTTCTCAAGAAGAGTTTACTTTTTCAAATTTATAAAGATCAGATACTGAAATTTGGATATTCAACCAATATATTTCTCTCTTCTATTTTATTTTACAAAACTCATTAATATTAGTCGATATATCAGATATCGACCGGTATAGAAAGATTTTTAAAATCGATATTTACACACTGGTAAAGACATTAAACCCATTCTATGACCGAGTCACTATGTAAGTTGTAAGTCATTTATGTCACCTGGTGTGGTTCTTGAAACGCCGTCCGATATTGGCCATACTCGAAGGTCCGAGTCCGACATGGCACGCTGCCCTTGAATTACAAGCATGCACGTGGGTAAATTGGAGCACTGTTGAGCCGCCTGAGGGACGCCGGCGTCAACAGTCTCGCCGCATTCTTTGACCATTGAGGAGTTTGAATAGTCAAACTACATTTTATTTGAAAATAAAGATTTATTTTTTAGGGTAGTGATTTCTCATGGTGTACCAAGTTTTTTTTTTTTTTTTAAATCAATTTTGTCTTTACTTTTGAAAATGAGGAAAAAAGAGAAAATAAAAGAAATAAATGGTAAAATTGAAATTTCTTTTAAATTTAGTGCACCTAATACAAAAATCACTATCCTTATTTTAGTTTAAAGCTTTCTTTATTCTTTTCGCGAATTAATTTTTACTGTAATTAACATAAAAACTACTGATATTTATATTTTAGGATTTTTTGCATTTGGACAAGAAAATCTAATTAGCCTAGGATTGAAGCTAAAAATAAGTTGATACTATTTTTTTTCTAATTATGTATTTAGAACAGAGATTTAATTATTCATTAATACAAAATGTGTTGACTGATATATATCATTTTTAGATTATTTGATATATTTTGATCAGTGTTAATTTGATCATAATCATTAGTAGTGTGTTCAGATATCACCAAGAATAAAACTTTGTCTAAACCAGGAGTGCAAATACCGGCCGATGCGTATTGTATCGGCCAATATGATATGTTTTTGAAACCGCATCATATCGGCCAATATGATTCGTATCGGCCGATATCTCAGCCGTATCATATCAACCAGGTATCAAGCAGATTTAAAAAAAAAAAAAAAAAAAAAAAAGGAGAGAATAATATCGGCCAATATCGAATTTTGCACCCCTGATCTAAACCCATTTATTTAGGTCAGATTTTCCTATGAGAATCTAAGAATGTTAGATATTCTCGTATATCGTATAAGAAAAGGAAGAGGTCCAACAATAACAGAGGAGCATTTCCATGGGCTACAACATGACTAAAGGTTATAAGTTGTTTAATTTAGTCACAAGAGAGGTGATTGTAAGCAAAAATGTCCATTTCATCTACAATGAAATTTGAACATGGACTGGATAAGAGAAAAAGTAAAAGACATTATGATTGAAGACGAATAATATTTCAATCAAACTATCTAAGACTTATTAAGGTCAACAATAATTTTTCAATTAGGCCATACATTTCAAATAAGATGTTCAGGTGAATGATGTTTCATTCTATATTGATTATCCTAGTTTAGTGATTTTGAATATAGCAAACATTGAAAATTAGAAAAACCAAGAATATATGAAATGTAACTAAACTTAGCAAAATCTAACAAAGTGTTTTAACTTGGACCGGAACCCAACAATTTTAAAAGAGTATGGGTCTAAATTTTTTAACTCAATCCGAACTCATTTACAAATAGAAAAGTAACGAATGAGAAGGATGGGTGGAAAATCAACCCAATCTGATCCAACTATTACCATATTTATATATAATACATCCAACCATATGAAGTTTAAATCTATTTCAGAAATAATCTTAATATAAATGTGGCTAAATAAGTCTCTATTGTGTAACTCAAATCAACCAACAATTTGTCTTGGCCATCTTATTGAGATAAGATGATTGGAGAAAATCGTTCCTATCCATGTTAGTCGTCTACAAAACATACCCAAGTTAACCCCAACACATGTTGGATAGCCAGCCCTCTTCGGCAAACTAATTAAGATAAATTCTAAAATTGACAATAAAATAGATCATACCCAAGTTAATTCAATTAATAGATTCAAGAATCCACACTGGACAAAGATACCTAAGTTCACAGCACTTCTGATGTGAAGCCACAATCATCAGATAACCTAAATATTGATTAATACGAATCTTGTCAACTAAAACCTACTGTATATGGCCAATCGTGTACAGCCTCAAATATATTATTAGATTGGGATCTCATTCCATCTCAGATGGATACATATAGGACCAGCATTTAAAGGCTGATACACATTTTTCTAATTTAAAAATATTAAAGAGAAAAAGAAAAAGAAACTGAACCAAGAGGGAGAGTATTAAATCATAATATCAGCCAATACGCCGATATGTCCAAATATGAATGTTATTGACAGTCGACCACACTAGTCTAAGAAATAGGAATTTCGACACATTTTGGAGTTTGGACTGCCAAAAATCACTAAAACTTGATACAGGTGCTGAGAGAATAAAAAATCATGAGCTTATTTATTCATTCAGAAAAAAGATATAGAAGAACTGTTCAGACATTTAAATCGATTCTTAAAGACAATCTAAAAATGGATGCAAATGGAGGTTACGCAGGAATTATTCACCTAGGGACCATTAACGGGCAGGTATACGTAGGTCACCCTG
Source organism: Chimonanthus salicifolius (assembly GCA_013350335.1). NCBI lineage: Eukaryota > Viridiplantae > Streptophyta > Magnoliopsida > Laurales > Calycanthaceae > Chimonanthus > Chimonanthus salicifolius. The sequence goes on along the minus strand of CM023537.1, from coordinate 12,459,668 downwards.
TTAATCTGGATCCTTTAAAGCATATTTTTGGGATCTTGTATATGACGCAAGGCAATATTTCCCCATAAAAATAACTATACTCCACTGGAAACCATGAAGAAGGTTGAAGAACTACCTCGAAGAAATCCGTATGAGAGTGTTGAAATTTGATGAACATCCGAAACCATATAGTCCACCTTTGGCTATCATCGCATGAACGTAGTTTAGTTTGATGATCCGGACTGCTGTAGCCAGCCAACTCTTTCACCCAACTTGGCAGCATTACATAAATCAAATTTTAGTTCAACTATCGTGATGCTGCAGCCAACTCCCTCAGAAATGTGACTACATCTTCTGAAGACCCAAGCAGATATCGTGCAGTCGAGAGAGTCCGCCCAACAGCACATGAGAAGTAGTTGTCACCCTTGAGATCAAGCACAGATGATCCCTCATGCCATGCTATATTTTCCTGTGGGGATCGCCACCCAAGATCATTGCTATGACCAGTGGCTGCGGCTTTCTTCTCCGAGCCTGCTGATTTCTTCTCTGCACCTGCTGAATGCTTCGGTGTCCGCTCTTGTGATGCTTTACAACCACTTTTGCCAGCTGATTGTTTTGGTGTTGACCATTTATCAGAGGATGATGTCTTGCTGGCCTCAGCTGCCTTTGTTCTTGAGACAGCTATCGGCTCAAATGGAAGTTCTGGCTCAAAAAATGTATAAATGTCTTCATCCTGTAAGAACCGACCATGTGTTACTGTACTAGTTAAAAAATGTATGCACACGTGCTGATTACAACTTTTGTACAAATAAGCTTAGCCTTGAAATATCATACAATTTTTGTACAAAAACATCTTACAAATATCACATGAACTTCCAAAGTAATGGTCTAAATTTTTGAAAGATCTAGTACAGATTAGTACTATAGATTACAAAATATTTTAGTTATTACTCTTAGCTGGTAAGTTCTAATTGAGGGTTTCTGCATTTCTCACAAAAAAGAGAAGTATAAAAGAATGGACAACTATTTCCATTCAAGTAACAAAGATATGAAAGATTTTGCTAATATCTGGAATGAAAAAATAAATGCACTAAAAAGAGGAACCGGCAGCATCAGGACATCTGACAGTCAAGTTTCCCTTCCCTAAGATATGTTGCACTAACCTCAGATTCCATCCAGCCCAGGGACCATATTGGATGGATCAGATAAAAGAACCATTCTAGAAGGTCATATCACACATTGTATATTTCTTATCTGATCCATCCAATATGCCTCAGCTGGATGGGATCTGAGGTTGGTGCAACATATCTTAGGAAAGGGAAACAACTTGATTGTCAGATGTATATATATATTGAAAGGTATCACACATTCTATATTATCCATCCAATAGTAGGGTAAACACTTGAACAAGACTTGACGCAGGTCAACTAGATCATCATCATTATATGTTGGTTTTGGTTCATTAAATGTGACCCACATAGCCTAAGTCAGACCAATTGAACAACTCACTAGATCATCATATGATCATAAGACACTTTAATATTGTCAAGACATTTATTATAAAGTATACAATATACATCAGTAATATGCTACATAATAAGAACAACATTATTGCAAGAAGTCACTGCATTGATGTAAAGAAATCTAATTTATGTTACTATTAGCCTGCATGTGTAGATAAGAAATGATGAAAATCTATGCAATGTACAGGCTGTAAGTGGATTATGTAAGCTCTGAAGTTCATATGAATTACAAACAAAGTGGCTAGAAAAAATTAGATTCTAGTCCAAAAAGATAATGATTACACATTTCCACATTAATTCATTTGGTATAATAAATGGATTAGATTGGTAAGTATTTGCCATTTCCTACAAGCATATTATGAAAACACAAGACAAAAAAAATGAACTGAATTTTTCTTAGGTAAATGTTTGAACTTATTTAGAAAACCAATATGTAAAACATTTCAAAAAGGAGGCATACCTTTCCTAGAAAGTGGCCAATGCATAAAACATAATCAATTGGTGTCATCATGCATTTGCGGTGAACTATTTCTCCCAGGATACGATCAATTGCGGCACCCTGTGTTAATATAAAAAATGTCCAATATAACACAGAAAAAAAGGGAAGTTCTAATAAGGGAAAAAAAGACAATGTTTCCAACACGAGAAGTGAAAGATTTCTTTGAACAAGATAATTTTTTTGAAAAATCAGGATACATGTCGCCATAACATGCATTCTGTGTAGCGTGATCTAGTCTTTCAAGGTTGCCAAATTACCAACCAGAAGGTGTTTTCATCATTTCAAAGAAAATATTCACAGAGCAAAATTGCATAAATACCCTCAAGGATGATTTAATTGCCTTGTCCACAATACAGACAGCATGCTGCGACAACAACAGGTGATTCAGATTGGAAACTACATGAAATGCACTCATGTGCTCACATGCACTGCAGCTAGTTTACTTTTTCAAAAAATAAAAAAGAACTGCTGCCAATTTAGGTCCCCACATGTGCATCGTGATTTTTCTAACCCATCTCATTCTAAATGCCTATAAACATGCAATCCCATCTACAGCTTTACAAAGAAATTGAATCACACCAACCTTCGTAACACCAACAGGTCGAACCTCAACCGATCGGCTACCTTGGACAACATCAACAGCTGCATTTGATATTGGGCCTGTCCATAGATGCTGCAACATATCCCGCGCTTGAAGCCTTCCAAATTCAACATCTACAATCATAATAAGATGAGAAGGGAAAGAACAAAGGAGTTGCATAGATTAAGTAAATTAGAAAAATACAATCGGAAAGTGGAACATAAGCTTCAACAGTTACCTGCATATTTGTAATTCCACACAAGTGAAGTATCACGAACTTCCAAATGAGATCTTGGAGTTCTTTCCGTAAAATACTCAAAAACATGCTGCAAAATTAGGATGAGCATCACAAGCTCAGTCAACCCAAAAACACGAAAAAGAGAAGATCCTCAATATTAAAGAATGAGAGAGAGAGAGAGAGAGAGAGAGAGAGAGACCTGTACACAATCAACCCAGTCCATACATAGATGCTCTGGCATCGTTGTCATCCAGTCTCCGTTGGTATGACGCAAGAACATTCCATTTTCTGCTGCCAACCACATGTTATAGTCTCCAAAATTCTGCATTAAGGGGAAAAAACCACTAATTTAGAAGTTGAAATGATTTCAGAAAATGGTGAGGGCTTTGTTGTGACTAATAGGAATACATTATCTAGAACACTTCTTCCACTTCCACTGAGGACAACAATGGTCGTCTTTGGATCTTCACAGAGATCTGCCAAGGGTTCTTTTAATTCTGGGTGCAGTTTAAGTTCCATCTCTTTTATTTGATCACCCCCTCTTCTTCCAGGGGTGTCCACTGGTTCTGTCAATGTTGTGTTGAAACCCTACATTATAGAAACAAACGATCTGCGATACATTACAAAATAATGTCAAATAGAAAAAAAGAATGTGACTACAAATTCCATACTAGAACCTTCACATTTGCAAGAAGAAAAAGTAAGGCACCTATTGGATCTAGATGTCTTGGTTCCTAGAAGGAAAATATACATGCAGAGAAGCAAGCATGCATGCACATATGGGGAGTAGTATCCTTGCATCTGGTCCCACGAATCAACAGAACCCTGCTAAGCATCGTCACAAATACCGTTCTCGGGATATTAACGGCAACTGTTAATAATGAGATATTTTCATATTCTCGGGTATTTAACGGGAAAATCTCGCGGAAATACAAATATTTAAAAAATAATAAAATAATATAATAAATAAAAATTCTCATCTAATATTTCTTGAGTAAAAAAATATCACATAAATCTACATGAGTTTCTTGTAAATTGTAATTGAGTTTTTATTAACTGGAAGAATAAGTTAGCAGTGTGGTTTTAGTTTTGTTCATGTGAGTTCTATTTTCATACCAATAATGTTACTCCAATGTCTGGTTCGTTTCCCAGCCTGGTGTTGTATTTTTGTAATTAGTATCACACTATCACCAGAAAGCTAACCTAAAGAGATATGTTGGATAGAAGAATGTTGTTGGGGTTTGTCAATAAAAGGCCTAATTCCCAACTCCCACCAATGAAAGTAAACTCAACCGAATTAGGGATTTTACCTCTGTTCCTACTTCTTAGATGAATCGTTGGGACTCACTCGGGATTGGGCGGCTGCAAATAGAAGAAGAAGCAAGCTTTGTGCCTCTGTTGATACTTCAGACTTCAGACGAAAGGGCCGAGCCGCCGAGGAGGAGCGAGCGAGAGAGAATGGAGACATTGAAAGAGCAGTGGCCGGCGCGCCGAGAGAGAGAGGATTGAGACAGAGAGAGCAGTGGAAACTGGAAAAGAAATGAAAGTGGGAGAGAAAGCCCAAAACGAAAGGAGTTGAAACCCTAGGAATTCGAATAGGTTTTTTAAGTTGTCTTCCGTAGTCACTCTTGCGTGTCTCTCCCTCTCGTGCGACTGTGCGAGTGGAACTGTGGACGACGTTTGAGGGGAAAAAAAACTTAATGTTAAAAACGGCATTGACGTTAAAAACGTGTTTTTAACGCGATAACGATATTTTGCCGGTATTTTCGTGGTAAAAACGAAAATACCGGCGGTATTTGTTACAATGCTGCTAAAGGCACCTGCTACCTTAGTTATCGTAACAGAAACTACATTTTTGACAACTGGCATGTAATGAGCCAATAGGTCACATCATATAAAAGCATAATTAGATTAAAAAATTGATGTCAAAAGTGATTATCAGCCATTTGATCCAAATGTATTGAAACAATACCCATTTCACTATTGATTTGGATGAGTCCAAATCTAATAGTTAAAACTGCTCTGTCCCTAAATTTTCACTTTGAGTACTCTAAGACTAGATCTTCAATATGATAGGGTCTAATGGCTGAAGTAATTTTTTAAATAATTTTTTTTATTAGTTTGCTAATGTAACAAAAATTCTGTTACTTTAGCATTTTGAACCAACAGAATAGATCCATGTTTTGATTACAGGAGCAAGCTTCCATGCTTACATAAAATTAACCAAATACTTTTTAACACACACACTTACAGGTGGACAACTGCAGTTGATAAATTTATTAAAAAAATTCCCTTTTTTCCCCCTTGAAATGGTTATCAATTCAAACCTACAACCTTAACACTTGGGACAATGAGCACTTGTAAACTGTCATATTCTAGCAAACTTCATCAAACAACTGTGGTGAGTTCCAATCAAATATACACGAGTATCATAGTTAAAACAACTGTCCCATTTATTTGGAGTCCAATTTTTTTTTTTTTTTTGAGTTTACATTTTGCTTCTTCCCTATCGAAATTCTCTATAACACCAAGGTTTATCATGTTATTCTTAACCCTACCAATCTAATTCCTTAAATGAGAGAAAGAGAGAGAGAGAGAGAGAGAGAGGAGAAGATAAAGAAAAATCTCCTAATGTATTCCACTGGTAATTGTTTGATTCTATATATTTTGGCTATTTTTGGTTGTCTAGTTACATGCCCAAACCACCTTAAATGCATTCCATCATCTTCCCATCTATTAAAGCTACCTACCTTTGAGATGCCTCCAATTCAATCATTTCTAATTATAACCTTTTAATGTAACCCCAATCATCCATCATAGCATACACATCTCTACCACTGTTACATTACCTACTTTTCTTTTTTTTCCCCCTCATTATCCAATTTTCAATTCCACATAGCATCTCGATCCAATAGAGGTCTTATAGAATCACCCTTTTTAATAAACACTGCTAGCATATAAAACTCGTCCGGCTTGCTTACATCACCTTGCACTGGTCCTAATGGCTACATGAAAATCAGATCCTTTGCTTGGTTTTATGGTTGCAACCGAGTATCTAAACTTATAATAATGTTGTATTAAGTCATTGTTAATTTTAACTGGTTCATCCGCTTAACACTCAAAGCCACGAAGTTTGCACTGTTTGATTAGCTCACTAATTTCAAAGTAAATATTACTTTTTTAGTGTAGAATAGCATGGCTTATTTATCCAAAAAAAAGAAATAATCGTGGAATTGGAATCAGAACCCAACAAGCAAAACGAAAGTGGCACACAGGAATTTTAATGTGGGCAAACAAGGTCTAAGAAGTTAAAGGATAAGAACACACTTATTTTCCTTAAAATGGCATAGGAATTCTCTCTGTTGCTCAAGTTCTAGTACTTGGTTTGCATTATAAATTACTTTAGTAACTGATTTCTAATTAAAACTTGTAGATAAAGACCAGTTCTCCAATGGGTAGGATTCTTAACCTCAGTAGATTAAGACTTCGAAAGTTCAGTCATTTTAGGATTCCATTTAGAAATAAGGGCATCTCATTGATTAAGACTATATGAATAGTAATGAAGTTGCCTTCTAGTAGCATTACTTGAATGAAGTGAGTGACATAAAAACATGGTGTAAGGACCCATGCATGGTTTTTTTAAAGAATTCAGAATTTGTTTGTCAGATGCAAAGCCCTGATATTAGAATAGGGATCTTATTAAATATGAACCTTTATTAATATGATCCTAGCCATTGTTTGGACCAGATTGGCATTAGTGGAACATCTGATTATTAATGTGTCCAACTGTTGATTCACATCTATCACACACCATGTGTGTGCTATATTTACAGATCATGTTCCAAACTGCATTGAGATCACAACAAACAAGCTAAAGAATGAATAAAATGTGGTAAGAACTTAACTTAAGAGAGGGCCTTTTTTCGGGTCAAGTGGCTTGAGAAAAATTCCAACACACATGTCCAATATTATGAAATTTAGGAACCTATTAAGATAACTCTTTTGAAGAAAAGAAGCATACCAATATGAGCAATCGATTCCTTGACTGCAAATAACGTTCAACAGCAACCTTTATTGGGAGTGAAGGTGGGACTTGTCCTGTCCTTATTTGAGCTTCAACAATGGTATCGTTCAGCTCACTACAAGTAAAATGAATGGTAAATATAGAACCAAATAAAAACAGAGAAATAGAAAACAATTTGCTTTTTTACCAAGACAAAAGTAATATTATTAATAAAATTAAAAATTCCAACCAAGAAATTAAAACTCCGCAAAAGAGGATCATACCGGAGCAGAAAAAGGAGAATAAGAGAACATAATACATAACCTGAACCCCAAGTCAAACCATTAAAAAGGCAAAAAACAAGGCACACTGGTAATTTAGTGCAAAAACACTCACAAAAATCATTATTACCATTCCACATACGGATCTCCCCTATCAACAACAACTTTCGCCAAAGAGTCCGCAACACTATTAGGAGATCTCCAAATATGTTTGAATTGGATTAACTTTCTAATGTCTCTTACAATGTGAATCAGTCTCCAAGAAGGAGTTTTTCTACCACTCGCCCACTACAGCATTCATAGAGTTCCCCTCAATAATCAAATTTTCTAGTCTGTAACTAAGTCCTAGTGCAAGTGCCCTTCTAATCCCTAGAAGTTCCTCCTCATTAGACTCCATATCCCCCTTATCATCATACAACACCCCACCAATCTCCGCCGAACTTGGTTTGCCCCTAGCCACACCATCAACTTTAAACTTTAAGAGCCTGACCTCTAGTTTAACCCACAACTCTTTAGGAATTTTCCTAACCTTCTTCCTACTACCAGACAAGCACCCTTCCCAAGAGAGAAGGAGATCCAACATAGTATAATCCTTAAACTCTTTACACAAAGATAACCACAAAACCATCTCCATCTCACATCCTCAACAACTCCACTTACCTCACTCAATTTCCCCTCAAACACCCAGTTTCTTTCTTTCCAAATAGACCACGAGATAATGGTTGAAATGATCTTCCAAGCCACACCCCCTTTTACCGAAGAAAGGACCTCCACCCTTTCCACCAAAACATATAGAATATTATTATTAAAAACCTACATATAGCCCGTCACCTCAAAACAAAACTGCCAAACCTTACGAGAAAAATGGCAAAGGGACATTAAGTGGTCCATAGATTCCTCCTCTCCGCACAACACACATAGAACTGTTGCCCCAACTGGTAAGATACTCCTATCTCTAAGATTGTACATCATAATTAAATGACCTATCACTCCTCTCTCTTCCACATGGACCAAAGAATTTCTAGTGAAGGTTGCCCCCAGACGATATGTCAATTCAAAGAACCAAAAACAGAACACCAAGCTTTAATAAAATTGGCAAGAGTATCCAAAGCAGACCACATGAGCGAGAAAAATCTTACAAAGAATCTAAGGAAGACGTTTCAGGTTTTTTCAATCTAAAGAAGAAGTTTCAGGTTTGACAAGTTTTGTTTTCACATTAGCTCTCACATTCAAATAATTGAACAGCTATATTGTAGAATAATAGAATGGAAAGAAGAAAATATGGAGAATTAGAGAAGAACTCTCTGTCTCTTGTATATTGATTCTTTATAAACTGAAAAGGTTACATGTATAAATAGAAAAAGGAGAGTCAATATAGGGGGCTTAAAAAGGAAAGAATAAAAGAATAATTATCTACAATCAATCATACAACTAATAAAATATATTTTCCAAATTAGATGATTTAGGTCAACTCCATGCTGAAGTGGGTCCCACAACACCTTACATGTCTTGAAGTAGGTCCCACAACACTCCCCCTCAAGCGGGTTCTAAGATGCCAAGTAAACCCAGCTTGCTAACAACTAAAGCTAGCTGAGTTCGGGGAACTAACTTTGTGAATCTGCATGCTGATCTTTAAACTTAAGATGAGGAGTGAAAAGTCGCCCTTCAGAAATATGTTAATAAAGGAAGTGACAATCAACTTCAATGTGTTTAGTCCGCTCATGAAAGATTGGATTGGAGGCAATGTTGATGGCCACTTGATTGTCATAGAAAACGATGAGTGGATCGGCAAGAGCAAAGCCCAATTTAGTAAGAAATTGTCGGAACCACAACAATTCAGAAGCAGTATTAGCCATGGCACGATATTCAGCCTCAGTACTAGACCGAGCGACAACATACTGCTTCTTACTTCGCCAGGCAACTAAATGTGAGCCCAAGAAAACACAATAGCCGGTAGTAGAGCAGCGATCATCTGGAGACCCGGCCCAATCAGCATTAGGATAACCGCGAACCGGACAAATAGACTGGTGTGCATAAAACAAGTCGCAGCTAGGATGAGCTTTAAGATACCGAAAGATACAGAACACAACATGGAGGTGAGAGTCCCGTGGTTCATGCATGAATTGGTGACGACACCAACAACATAAGATAAGTTCGGTCTCCTGATGGTGAGATAAATGAGCTTGCCGATGAGTTTCTGATAAAAAATCGGTGTGTCAAGAAGAGTCCCATCAAATGCAGATAACGTGGTGTTCACGTCCAGCGAAGTATCAGCGGGTTTGCAACCAGAATAGCCAACTTCAATGCCAAGAAAGTACCAGAGAGTGGACGAGGGACAACTCCTGTCGGAGCGTGGCAACGGTCTGAAATAACTCATAAATACAGGCGAGATTATTCCCATCAGAATATAGAGTCTTCACCGTGTCCCAGATATCTTTAGCAGTAGGAAGAGTATAGACCAATCTCCGGACTTGATCTTCCATGGAATGAATAAGCCAGGACTGGACCAGGGAGTCATTCGCGTTCCAGGTGGAATACTTAGCATCAGTCTTGGCCGGTTCGATGGCATAGCCGTCGATAAAAGATGTCAGTTGCTTAGCAGTCAAGAACATCTTGGCAGAATGAGACCATTCAAAGTAGTTGGTTTCATTCAGCATCACTGTCGTGATCCGGCCAATCTGTGGGAAGCCAGAAGAGGCGACATATGGAATAGAAGGGACAATAGAAGAAGATGGAGTCGAAGCAGTCATAATGCAAAGGAAGGAGAAGCAGCATCCAAATCAGAAATACGTCGAAAAACGAAACCCAAGCCTAAGGTTCTACAGTAGATTGGAAAAGAAGATGCATACGTGGACCCCACAAGGCACGAACTGAACCGAGATCCTCACAGATGTAAAAAGGAGGTAAGGGCGAAAAGAAGAGAAAAATCTGGTGCACAGTCGTCCCAGGCAGCAGTAGGAAGAAAAGCTCCAAAGTGGGTCCCACCAATGATGGAAGGTGGGGTATGCCAGTGCGATTGAAGCACGGGCCAGGGGCGAACCAAGAAGGCTTGATTCAAAGCCTAAAAACTCAGAGACTGCAGAGACCAAAGCAAAAGAACCCAAAAAAATGGGTCTTTGGCATCCCAGGCAGCAAATGGGAGAAGGCAGAACAAAGGGGCCCATCGATGTTGGAAGGTAGACCAACCTGGTACGATGGAAACCAGGGTCAGGCACCAAGATGGTGATCCGTCAGCAAACCGAGAGCTGGGTCAGCAGATCAAGCCAAAAAACCACAGAGAGGGGTTTTGGCGTCGTGGCAGGAAAAAAGCCAGAAGTACTGGTTCCGCTCGTGAAACAAAAAATGGCGTCGAAGAACGAAAGAGTGGGAAGAGAAGGTTGTCCACTACAAATGTCCTCAACACAAACTCCAGCGAGGAACAGTAAAAACGGAGAAGCTTTCTTTAAAAAGACCAAAAATCGTACCTGGCTCTAATACCATGTAGAATAATAGAATGGAAAGAAGAAAATATGGAGAATAGAGAAGAATTCTTTGTCTCTTGTATATTGGTTGTGTATAAACTGAAAGAATTGCATTGATAAATAGAAAAAGGAGAGCCAATCTAGGTGGCTTAAAAAGGAAAAGAATAATTAGATGTCTTTCCCAAATTAGATGATTTGGGTCAACTCCGTGCTGAAGTGGGTCCCACAACACTTTACGTGTCATGAAGTGGGTCCCACAACATATATTTCCCTAAGAGTGGCTTGAGCAATCCAAAGCGAAAAAAAAAAAAAGAGACAAAAATATTAGGAGTATTTTCGTGATTGGAAAGCTTGGCTCTTTAATATTCTAATTGACAATGAAATCTTAACTATTAGTATTTCAAATAGAATTAAACCAAAATATCTAGTTCTTACAGGTGGCTCATTGTTTTTAGCAAGGTTGTCAAAATCGTGCGATTCGCGAGTCGAATCGCACGATTCGTATCGAGTCGGACGGTATTATAGTTCGAATCGGTGAAAAATCAGAAATAAATAAAAAAATTACGGTTTATACACGACTCGCGAATCGTGCGAGACGACTCGCACGAATCGCAAAATCGTGCGATTCGCGGAAATGGGGTCTGTTTTTTTTTTAAAAAAAAAAAATCGAAATATTATAATATTTAAATGGTTTAGAAAAGACATTTCACCTACCTCTCTCCCTGCATGCCTTCGGCTACACTACACGAAATCAGAAAACTCTCATTTTCGCTGGTTTGCTTCCCTCCTCTGCGCTCGCTGCTTCCTTCCCTCCTCTGCGCTCGTCGGGATCTCCAAGCTTTCGGAAACGAAAACTCCACTGCCTTCTTCCTTCGGCAACCCTTCGCAGGTGCAAGGTACTTCTTCTGCTTCTTCTTCTTCTTCTTTTACTTCTTATTCTTCCTCCTTTTTTCGTTTTTCTTTTCTTTTTCTTCCTTCTTCTTCCTCTGATTTTTGTTTTTCTCTTCTTCTTCCTCTGTTTTTCGTTCTTGCTTCTTCTTCTTTTCTTCTTTCTTCTCTTCTTCTTCTTCCTCTGTTCTTTTTTTTTTTCGCTGCCGCTACATGCTTCTTCTTCTTCTGCCTGGTTTCTTCTTCTTCTTTTCTTCTTTCTTCTCTTCTTCTTCTTCCTCTGTTCTTTTTTTTTTTGGCTGCTGCTACATGCTTCTTCTTCTTCTGCCTGGTTTCTTCTTCTTTTCTTCTTTCTTCTCTTCTTCTTCTTCCTCTGTTCTTTTTTTTTTTTCGCTGCTGCTACATGCTTCTTCTTCTTCTACCTGGTTTCTTCTTCTTCTTTTCTTCTTTCTTCTCTTCTTCTTCTTCCTCTGTTCTTTTTTTTTTTCGCTGCTGCTACATGCTTCTTCTTCTTCTACCTGGTTTCTTCTTCTTCTCTTCGTCTTCTGCTTCTTCCGTTTTTGTTTCTTTCATCGTTTTCTCTCCCTTTTCTCTCCCTTTTCTCTCCCTTTTCTTTTTCTGCTTCCTCTTTTCTGTTTTTTGTTCTTTCTTTTTCTCTGTTTTATAGTTACTGTTTTATATTTGTGTTTTATTATTGTTTTATATTTGTGTTTTATTATTGTTTTATTATTTCTGTTTTATATTTGTATTTTATTATTGTTTTATAATTGCTGTTTTATATTTGTGTTTTATTATTGTTTTATAATTGCTGTTTTATATTTGTGTTTTATTATTGTTTTATAATTGCTGTTTTATATTTGTATTATATTAATGTTTTATATTTGTGTTTTATTATTGTTTTATAATTGCTGTTTTATATTTGTGTTTTATTATTTAGTATTTACATAATGTTATAAATATATTTTAATATCATATTAACATATTTTAATATCTTCTTCTCTTCCTCTTCTTTTTCTTCTTCCTCTTTTCTGTTTATAATTGCTGTTTTATATCTCTGTTTTTTTTTATTTAGTATTTACATAATGTTGTAAATATATTAATATCATATTAACATATTTTTATGCCTTTTTTTTTTATGATATTGTTTTGGATGTGGCTTTACAAATTTGTAGAGACTAAAAACAGTTAAAAAGGTCCGAGGTCAACGAAGTGGTGGGAATGACGGACAAGATGAAACATGGCAGTTTTGTACTAGGGTAGAATCGGGCAATCATTTGCATGTGCAATGCAATTTTTGTAAAAAAAAAAATGTATGGTGGTATATATCGAATGAAAAATCATTTAGGAAAAACAAAGAAGGATGTATCGGTATGTGACAAATGTCCAGAATCGGTGACCCAAAAATGTCTTGAGTTGATGGGGCACAATGTGGACACAAAAAGGAGAAAAAGAGAGGCTCAAATGAAGGCTGGAAGACCTGAATTTTACTTTGATGATAAGGACACAACAAAAGGGAAAGGACCGATGGAAAACTTTGTGAATTTGGAGGATGACAAGAAGCAAACAACTCTTAATAGAGTTTGGAAAAAAGAAGATAGAACAAATGCTTGTCGTAATATTTGTCGGTTCTTTTATGCAAATGCCCTCCCCTTCAATTTGGTAAAGAGTCCATTTTTTGAACCCATGTGTGAATCAATTGGAAGCTTTGGAAAGGGTTTGAAACCTCCAACATATCATGAGATAAGAAATACTTATCTCAAAATCGAAGTTGAAAATGTAGAGAAAATGTTGGAAAATCATAGAAAGGAATGGGCAAAAAAAGGGTGCACAATTATGACGGATGGTTGGACTGATGGGAAGAATCGGTCTATTACTAATTTCCTTGTCAATAGTCCAATGGGGAGCGTATTTTTGAGAAGTGTTGACACCTCTTCAATTTCCAAGAATGCAGAGAACTTATCCAACCTCATAGATTCAGTCATAGAAGAGGTGGGCGAGGAAAATGTTGTGCAACTTGTCACCGATAATGCAGCACCATATGTAAGGGCCGGTGAAATTTTGATGGACAAAAGGAAACAATTATTTTGGGCTCCATGTGCAGCACATTGCATTGATCTTATGCTAGAAGACATAGGGAAGCGGAAGTTGGAGTCTTCTACTATTTCTGATGCAAAATCAATTGCAAAATTCATTTATGGTCATGGTTTGGTTCTAAATTTAATGAGGCATTTCACGAAGAATCATGAGTTAGTTAGGCCAGCAGTAACAAGATTTGCAACAAGCTATCTTACATTGAAGAGCATACTAAAATGCAAATCTGGCCTACGAAAAATGTTTAGCTCGGATGAATGGGATTTAATGCCTCTATCCAAGACTGAAGGGGGAAAAAAGGTGAATGATTTGATTTTTGATAGTAAGTTTTGGAATCGTGTTAAATTTTGCACTAAGGTTGGAATGCCTCTTGTAAAATTGCTTCGATTAGTTGATGGAGATGAAAAACCGGCAATGGGATATATATATATATATATATATATATATATATATATATGAGGGCATGGATCGAGCCAAGGAGAAGATTGCAAAGAGATTGAACAATGATGAAAAGAAATACGAGCCATACTGGGCCTTGATAGATGCTCGTTGGAATCAACAACTCCACCATCCTTTGCATGCAACTGCTTATTATTTGAATCCTTCTTTCCACTACGATGAATCATTTAGCCCAGATGTTGAAATTAAAAGGGGGTTGTATCAATGCCTTGATAAGTTGGCTATAGACATGGATGAGAGGATTAAGATTGATGAACAATTGCATAATTTCAAAACTGGAAAAGGATTGTTTGGGGATAGGATGGCCATAGCAACAAGGAAGAGAAAACAACCAGGTATTTGATATTTAGTATTTAGTTATTTACTATTTACTCATTTATTATTTAAATTTGGAATTTGATTTTTTATCTCATATTTTATAGCCATTTGGTGGGATGATTATGGTGATGAAAATAAAGAATTGCAACGTGTTGCGATAACGATTTTGAGTTTAACTTGCAGTGCAACTGGGTGTGAGAGGAACTGGAGTGTGTTTGACCAAGTATGCTTTATTTCTAGCTTTAATTAAATAAATACAAATTTTTAACATTTGTTTAAGAAGTGGAGATAATAATCTTATATGTTTCATACTTTGATTGTTTTTTAGATTCATACGAAGAGGAGGAATAGGTTAGAGGCAAAAAGGATGAATGCCCTTGTATTTGTAAAATACAATTTACAATTACAAGTGATACAAACTTTAAGAGATTCAAAGAAAGATTATGATTCTATTTGCCTATCGGATGTGGAATCTGATGATGAATGGATAACTGAAAAAGAAGATCCAGTTCTTCCAGAAGACAATTCTTGGTTGCAAGCCGACGAGATGTTTAATGAGGAAACGAGTAAGCCTTTTAAACTCTTGAAGATATGTATATTATAGTTAGATTTTAGAATACAAAATTTATAAAATATTTGATTTTTCTATTAACAGGGGTTTATTCAAGAAAACGAAAGAGAGTTGAAGGAGATGAGGAAAGCGTTGAAGAAATTAGTGAGGGAGATGTGGAAGATGGAAGAGACAATTTATCTTCATCCTACTTAGATGTTTTAGATGATATTGATGACAATGATGATTGATGACAATGACATTCTTTAGAATATTAGATGTTTTGTACTTTGGAATGGAAAAACTTCACTTTTAATGCATTTAAAATCATTTTGAGTTGGTACATTTTGTCATATATTTATGTCTGTGTATATTTACTTATATATTATGAGAATTAAACAAAATGTTATGAATCTTACGATTCTACGATTTACGATTCACGATTCACGGTTCAGACCCCTAAACCGATTCACGTTACGATTCGTTTTTGACAACCTTGGTTTTTAAGGAGCTCGTAGTTTAAAATTGATTGAAGTATTTTGTCAAAAAGATTTCTTGAGCAAGCCAAAGCCACAAGAAGATAGAGCATAAAATATAGAGAACTCACTAAGCAATTCATTCATCTTCCAAAATGAAATTCTTAGATGTCCATCAAAAACTTGGAACTTGATGAGCTTCCAGAAGAAGAGCTTCATCAAAATTCTTGAGTGATTAAGCTGCTCTCCCAAAATTGACTTCAAGCTGCTAAAAAAGAAGCAGCTCCAGGGACCATGATGATCTTGAAACTCACCCAACATGCTACTCTGAAGTCTTACATTCTGCTTCAATATGAAATTCTCCTGGAAGTCTTAAGGTTTTAAGTCCTCAGATTAAAGTCTCCTTTTAGACATTTAGGACAGCTAATGGGGTGGCTAACTTTCTTGCTGAATTAGGACTGGAGATAGAAAGGGTTGTTGACTTTATGTCATTTTTTGTAATAATGATCTGGGTGCTCATTGGGATTTCTTTTGTGTTCTGGGTTGTACTGATTGGTGTATCTCTTTCATACCACGTCTTATTCTCCTATATTCCTTCCTTGTTTAATAGAAGCTTTTTCTGTTACTATTCAATATATGTGAAATTCTCAACACTTCAAAACCTCGAATATAACAACAATCATCTCAAAATGTCAAGGGGCTACTAAGAACATAGATTGGAAAGAAAGTTCTCATTTTTAACACCGAAGTCATAAATCAAGATAGCATGCTTCTGACTGCATATTCAGTGAATCTTCGTGTAGGCCAATCACACCATTTCTAATGCATTTGTCTTGGGCAAGAATATGCTGATTTTGCAGTGAAAGAAATTTCTTTAAGTGTTACCAATGTATTTTTTGTTAGTCCTTTTTACTTATGTGAGAGTAACTTCGAAGTCATGTACAAGAATTAACATCAAGTCAATTGTATAACAGAAGGAATGGGAAAATGTAGAAAGTAAACTTCTTAATTTCTTCATAGAAACAACATGTGAGGCTAATCACATCCAAGAAACTTAAAATCTATTTAGAAAAAAATTAAATGACCATTTTAAAAGAAAAAGAAGACCACACTAAATGATGGCACTGAAGAATGTCAGGTTTATGATCATATACCTTACAAATGTTTCAGCCCAATCTTGAGCAGTGTGGTTAATTACATGTGAAAAGTTATGCCTATGTCGCTTCTCTCTTTCATCAGCACGCATATTCAAAGCATAGCCAATTGAGGACGCAACTTCCGTGATATTCCATGGGTTTACAAGGATGGCACCAGCACCAAGAGATTGAGCAGCTCCCGCAAACTAGAAAACAAAGCCAATGCATAACAATTACAAAAAAAAAAAAAAAGGTAAACTATTCAACCAATGTATATAGCCACGAAATATATGAGCTAAAATATCCAATATTATCAATATTAAAAGTCATGTAACACATCATATTAGAACACCAAGGAAAACACTACTTACGACAATCCATGCTACAAGAATAAACCAGAAAAAGCTTCTTACATTTTCCATGAACTTGTTATCGTTTATTTTTGGAAGATCTGAACATGTCATCATTGTCATGATGTTTATTCCCTTCAAACTTGAATGGTTTTCAACTTTGATTGTAATGCAAGTTCACCCATTCATACAAAACTATAAAGAAACAGAGTATGTTCATTAAAGGCAAAGCTATACCCAACATTTTCATGTATATATCAAACATTCAAACATGATGTCCTGATGTTTATTCCCTTGAAATGTGAATGGCTTTGCATGTTGAGATATATTTAGGATTTATTGATGTATTTCCATTAATGGTTGATTAGATTAGATTGATTGTGTAATCCCTCTTAATTAGAAATTAGATTGATTGTGAGAGATTATCCTTTGTACTCTATATATATGACTTGTATTTAGTGAATTAATACAAGAAAGATAATTTTCCTCTTAATTTTCTACATGATATCAGTCAAAAAGATCCTAAATTTTTTAGGTGTCCACTTTCATCTGGTGAGAGAGAGACAACACCAAGTTTCCTCCTTTCTTCTCTCCCTCTGCCAGATGAACATTTTTTCAACAGAGAGGCTCCATGCATTAAAACAAAAAATCTCCTTCCTTCTTCAGACTTGGAGTTTTCCCCAAGGTTTACGGTGCTTCTACGGATCTGAGATTGCTTTCTCAGCTTTCCTAAGGAGTCCCACGTTTTTCTCTCTACAGTAGTCCCTTCTCGGCCCTCAATCCCTTCATCGGCAAAGCTTCTAATGGAGGGACACACTCCTTCCCTGTCGTTTTTGGTGGGCCTCTGTATCTGTAAGCTGGCCTTGCCGATTTCCTCCAACAGATTGGGTTTTTTGGCTCAGCCTTCGCTTCGTTCTTCTTGGTTCAGAAAAACCCATTTTTCTGATTTTCTGCCAATATTAGTTGGATCTGAGCTTTGTCTCCCACCGGATCTCTTCCACTGGAGTCGCCCATGGCTCACCTCCTCTTGCCTAAGGTTGACCTCTACTTTCGGTCAACGGTGGGGGGGGCTCGTTTCTGGTCTTCATCTCTGCTGCTGGGAATGCCTGAAAGTCTTAAACCCATTTTTTGGGGGTTTTTTTTACGAGATCTGCTGCCTGGGATCTTCTCCTCTCCACTGCTGCTGCCTACCACTTTTGCCCCTGCCCTTGGGTTCCTACCGAATCTGGTTGCATCCCCATCTAACACCGGTGGCCCCCCTTGATCTGCATTCTGCCTCCTGCTGCCAGAAACGACTGGAAACCCAGTTTCTTGGTACAAATTAAACTATAACAGACAGATTAAGCTGCAATTTAATGGATCAAATAATAAATGGTGTAAGCTATAAATCAAGGACATATTAACAGCATATAAGATGGAAGCGTATTCTGATTGAACATCAAGAATAAGGCTAAAACAGCAATAAAAGTCAAATCACAATATTTTACAGTTAGTTTTGTCTACACTCAATTGTTTTAGTGGATGTGAGCATTCACTATCCTTCAGGAGCTAGAAGAAATAAGAATAAAGTAGAAATCTTACCTGGAGTAGTTTTTATGAAGAGTATGGCTCTAGTTTTTGTTAGAGCCACAGTTAATTTGTTCCTCCCGTGTTTTCAATTCTGTAACTGGGTCCCAAACCTTGCCTCATCCAGGATCGGATGATCCTCGGTCCACCGACAAAAGATTGGATCATTTTTTTTAGACTGGAATTCTGAATTAGAATCATGTGTTTGTGGATCGGTCATCTGAAGTTTGTCATCGGCGTCTGACTGCAGATCGGTAGACCAAATGTGGCTTTTGGATAATTTTTCAAAGGCCGTCTTTTTCAGACAGTTTTTTGGGTATTCTGTGTTCAGTGGTCCAACGGCAGTCATCAGCAAATTGATGAAGGTTCAGTCCTCCGATATGTCTCATCGGTGAACCGACAACTAGCCGTTTTGTAGTTGTTAGAGGTCCTTGGTCGACCAATGGAATTGATCGGCAAACCGAAGACTAGTTGTTGGTACGGAAAACTATATATACTTGGCACATTTTCCAAGGATAATTAATTAAGAAAATTGAAAAATGACTCTTAATCACTCTTAGTGATGTAGGACACGGAAGATCCACCTCACTGAATCCACTTCTATTTTTATTTATTTTATTATTAGCAAGTTATTTTCGTTTTAGAGTGTTAATGAAGTGTTCGTTGTTTAGGATTTAGTTTCCTAATATTACCAGATTTCCTTTTTAGCTAGGTTTCTTTATTTATTTTTCTTTCTTTCTTTCTTCTCTATAAAAGAATGTATTGTGCTCCAAAAGAGAACACACGAGGGATTATTGAATGAAACTAATTAAGGCTTAGCCTTTTCCTTTATCTTTTCTCCTTTCTTCTTCCCTACCGAAGGTGCAGGCATATCTCTTCTTCTTCCTGCCTAGTTGCAGGAGCACATCAATTGGTATCAGAGACAGATTCTCTGCATCTCTGTTATATAGAGACGTTCCTATTCAGAGACAGGCCCCTGCATTACCAGGGACGATCGTGGTCTCGATCCCCATCATCTTTCTGCAATTGCCAAATCTGGGCATTGTCCTAGGTAAGATCTACCATCCCAATCCACATCCTCCTCCCCTCCCCCACAAAAAAAAAAAAAAAACACAAAAAAAAGAGGAGCAAACAGACCATACCTTGCTTGTTCCTAGTTGCCGTCTTCACAAACTTGGGCTTGATCCCAAGTGTATCTCTTCCACTCACTGATTCGCCGCAAAACAGCTACCCTTCCGCCTCTTTGTCTCGTCTCTGCAGCCACCAAATTTGTCTCTTGCATCTCCAGATCAAGGAACAGTCGAACCCAAGTCTTCTCCTCCCTTCTTCTTCCCTCCTCTTCTGCAAAACGCTTCTTTTTCTTTGTTCCCATCCCCTTCCTTTTCACTGGTTTCCGCCGCCACCACTTCCCCTCTTCCATTGTTCTTCTAAAGCCACCTAAACCCCATTCGTTTCGCAGCCCCCTTCTCGTCTTCTTCTCTTGTGATTCACAGCCTCTACCCTCTCTTTCGTTTTCCTATTTTCCCTTTTTTTTTTTTTCCATCCCATTCGCATGTCCTAAGTGTCACCCTACACTCGTATCACCCCTTTTCTTTTTCATCGAACCCTAACTTATCCCTTCTCCCACGTGCGTGAGTAACCTTCCTATTAAATCCCATTCGTAACCCCTTTTTCCCATTTCACTCGCAACTTATTTCATCCCCACGTGCCATCAGTTATTCCTTTAATTCATTAAGACGCGGAGCCCACCTTTCACTTAGACACAGTTCTCGCCCTAGTAAACAATTTTGAGCTATTGAAAATTATCCCTACTCATCACATTCACAAGTGTTTAATGGAAAAACGTTGAGCTTTCACAGCTTCTCTTGAATGTAAAAAAGGGGAATCATTTATTCTAGGGAAAAGGACAAACACTTGAACCTAAATCCATCTACCCTAGACCTAGTCTCTCCTATTCATGGTTGCGCATTCACCGTAGCATTACTATCATCGGAGACCCGAGCAAGGAGGCAGTCTCCAAGAACACTGCAAGATCATTCCAGGGCTGGAAAGTGGCAAGTGTTTTTTTTTTTTTTTTTCATTCTAAGTCATTGTACGGTGGATTAGACCTGTGTGGTCGAACCATCAAAAAAAAATCAATGTGTATTTTTGTTTGGGGTGTTGACCCCATTGAGTAGTAAAATATCGAATAACCCGAGTTTGGGTTGATCCAAAAAGTGCACGTAGGCTCAAGGTGAACCGAACCACTATAAACCGTGGTGTCCTTGTTCTGTTTTTATGGTTTGATTGTTTGTAACATTGTTCTTTTTATTTGCACATTTGTTTAATTTAATTTTAATACATCATAAAAATCCGAAAAAAGGCCCTATTCAACCAGCCACACACATAAATCCACTTTGGACATAAAGATCATAATAAAGCTTGTAACACAAAGGGTACATATCATCTAGTTTATTCAAACAGGAAAAGGGTCTTTCCCTATGATAAATAGACCTTGATTTCCTCAGTCACTGCATTAACAGAAGCATGTATTTTGATATAAGTTGAATGCAATTTATACAGCATTTATATGCCACTTACTTCATTGTTTATAATAATAATAATAATGTGGCCTCAAGTGCAGAACTCTGAGTTCAGGGTTTGAACTTTGCCCTCTTCCTACGTAAGGGGAAAATGAGTATGCTAACATTTGTATTTACAAACACAAGGTGTTCCATTCAGCACAAAATTGCAAGGTCAATCTCAACTTAACAGTTAAGAATAATTACTTCACTAAGGATGAGAACCCCTTTATTTGAATCTTGACATGCCACAAACTCATAACTAACTAGATTCATTCCATCCCTCAAAGATGTCACAAGTGCCACATCTGCTCCAAAGAAAAAGAAAAACATCAGACAAGTACCGAAAGTAGAAGCACAGTGTTCTGAATCTAATGTCCAACAAAGAACAGAGAAATTGAGTAAATAAGTAGTCAGTAGTGAATATATAAACATCCTGCTAAAGGTAAAATTCATGATTCGAATCTTACTATTTTTCCATCATTCAAATCCTGCGAATTTTAATCGGCACAGACAAAAATTCACAACTCAGTAATAGCTTGAAGTTTCACTGTGACTTGCAATTATTTAGGCCGTAACTTTAGTTTACAAAACTAGATATCATAACAAAATCAATGTGAATGAATGCATAAGGTTATGTGGTAGTTTCATGATGATCAGACTTCAAAGAATTGTTCTAAGGCTGCCTTATGAGTCATGTCCCGAAATTTTGGCTCACATACCGAAATTCAGGGTTGTCACATTATGCATTTAGACTGAAATAGAAACTTATTGATAGTTTTTCTTTTATGTTGTATTATTAGTAAGAATCAATCTCCAACTCTCCCTAGTGGAAGTAACTGTTTCCTGCCAAGGGTGCATACTATTGAGCAGTTCTATAAACTATGAAAATAATGGAGAAGAAAAATATAGCAGATTACAATGTTTAGTACCAAGACAGTCAAGACAAAATAAAAATAAAGAACTCCAACAGGAAAAAACAAACACCAGTACCAGTGACAGCGTACAGTGCACATAATTTATGAAAATCAAGCGAACAATCCTGCAAAAAAAAAAAGAAGAAATGCTAATGAAACATTGTCAATTTGAACAGCATAAGGGGAAAAAACTAATGTGTTTCTAACGTGTTAAAAGAGACATGAATTTGCTACCATAGACTTGTTTATATTGAAAAGCATGAAAACCATCAAAACTAGTACAACATTAGTCTACAAGTCAATCCTCACCTCTTTTTTCCCACTTGAATCATTCAAACCTGTAAATTTGTTATTCATGGATACTTGAGTATTACCCTTATACCCCACTCCCCAACAAGCAAAAGCACATATAAACCACCCTTTGGGCAATGAAGAATGATACGTAAAGTTGCAATCACTTAATATAATTAACAAAATCAACCAAACATGGCCATTCATTAAACATTCCAAGAGAGAGAAAAAACAGTATCAATAAAACTTGATGAAAAGGCATACAAACGAAAGCAATTAAATGCCCAAAATCATGAATAATGGCATATAATTCTTACGTGATGGAGCAAGTGCTGATGCCAATGCAGCATATGCTATTTGCTGCAACCAGCAATGTGTTTGCAGCCTTGAAGAATTGTTGCACTGTACAGTCATGCCGCAACATGTGAGGCTGGAATTTTAATGAATGTTGAAATATAAGACCATTTTTTATAGCAAGCACTAGGATGTATTCTCTTCTTCTACTGCCTTTCCTTCTGGCAAGTCTTCTTGTCAGTGAGAAAACAATGTCTCTTGCATTGGAAAAGGTCTTTAGGGTTCCATGTTAACACTAGGATTTCATTTTCATCAACAGATCTTGGAGGCAAATCTAGGGTTTAATAAAAATTAAAAAAAAAAAAATGTAAGGTTTTTGACACTAGCACGAGATGACCACAAATGAAACTGTTGAAAACCTTATTTCAATTCAGGCAGTCTATTAAATACTCAAATGAATATTTACCTACATTGTTAGCAGCACCAAAGGCATAATGGTTGTTCAGGGTACATATGACAATTGAATTTTAGTAAATGCAAAAAAGACAAATTTCCCAAAATAAAATATTTGAAAACTGCATCAAACTGACGCCCATGGGACTCGAACTCGCAACCTCTAGGCAGCAGTAACATTTGAAAACTGCATATTTATATTTTATATCATAGATAAGATTTAACAGTTGAAACGCTCGTCAAGTTAATTCAAGCCATACACCATATGCTATTCTTTCAGCCAGTGCCTTAAATCTTAAGTGCATTTGTCTTCAATGCGATACTGATAAAGTAATATGTTTGATCTTAGAAATCCTAACCTTATTTCAATTCAGGCAGTCTATTAAATACTCAAATGAATATTTACCTACATTGTTAGCTGCACAAAGGCATAATGGTTGTTCAGGGTACAAGCGACAATTGAATTTTAGTAAATGCGAAAAAGACAAATTTCCCAAAATATAATATTTGAAAATTGCATCAAACTGACGCCCATGGGACTCGAACTCGCAACCTCTAGGCAGTAACATTTGGAAACTGCATATTTATATTTTATATCATAGATAAGATTTAATAGTTGAAACGCTCATCAAATTAATTCAAGCCATACACCATATGCTATTCTTTCAGCCAATGCCTTAAATCTTAAGTGAATTTGTCTTGAATGCGATACTTGATAAAGTAATATGTTTGATCTTAGAAATCCTAACAAGCGAAATTCAAATGCGTGTGTTTGTGTAAAAGCCTCCATTGTTATTCTCTCATTTCTTGCTCTTTGACATTAGGTTTCCAAACAAGAAGCTGCTTGCATTATTAGAGGTCTGACACAACTTTAAGCCCAGTCTATTCAGTGATTCATGATGCCTGTCTACTCCTTTCCCTTGGAAATGATGGACCTGTACTGGGTCATTCCCTCTTTCATTTGTCATAAATCTCTCATTGCATCTTACCCTTGCCCAGTGTATGGGCTTGCAAGAGTGTATACGTAGCACCCCACCCAAGTCCCACATCGGTTGTGGAGTTGGGTGGAAGGGGCTATATATGAGGAGGCAAAGCCCCTCTTCATCACAAGGCCTTTGTGCCTGGCCATGTGGGCCAGGGCCCAGAACAAAGACGTGAGGGCCCACGTGGGGCTTAAAGCAGACAATATTGTGTTAAGTAGGGTCAGGTCGTTACAAGTGGTATCAGAGTACAGTTCAACACTCGGACTGTGTGGGCTCTACTTGGGTGACGTTGCCTGCCTGTGTGTGAACCCCTTGTCAGTGTAACGTGACAGAGCTGAGGACGGCTCTAGTCTTAAGGGGGGTGGATTGTAGCACCCCACCCAAGTCCCACATCGGTTGTTGAGTTGGGTGGAAGGGGCTATATATGAGGAGGCAAAGCCCCTCTCCATCACAAGGCCTTTGGGCCTGGTCATGAGGGCCAGGGCCCAGAACAAAGCCGTGAGGACCAACGTAGGCTCAAAGCGGACAATATTGTGTTGAGTAGGGTCAGATCCTTACAGTATAGACTCGCTCCGCCTTATTGCTTAGTTGTGTCTTTTTGCTTTGCCCTTCTTAGGAATGATAGCTTACTAGCTAACTTTGAAACATTAAAAATCAAATCAAGCCAAGGTTCTCCCCTTTCCCCAATAAGAGGCGGAGGATGGTGTGGCTCACAATTCCGGCAGTTATTTCATGGACTATTTGGAAATAAAGAAATTGTAGAATTTTTTAAGGAAAGTCTACTGAGATCTGTGAGCTTTTTCAAAAAACAAAAAGGAGACTTTGCTTTTGGCTCTTGCCCAACAAGAGTTTAAAGATTTCAAAGCCAGGAGGGTTGTACAAGAGGAAGATCTAGGAATTCCAAATCTTTGGAGGACTGGGCACCCCCTCAACCCGGGGTCATGAAATTTAATATTGATGGAGCTTCAAAGCCAGTGACCTTTTATCCTTATGGGAGGGTTGTACAAGAGGAAGATCTAGGAATTCCAAATCTTTGGAGGACTGGGCACCCCCTCAACCCGAGGTCATGAAAATTAATATTGATGGAGCTTCTAGGGGAAAACCAGGACAGTCAGGAATAGGGGAAGTACTTAGAGATCACACATGTCAACCTCTGTGGTTTTCACAGAGTCAGTAGAGACTAGAGATTCTAATGAAGCAGAACTCTTTAGTATCAGGAGAGCTTTGTCCATTTGGGTTGGTGTAGGTGGTGGGAAATTAGTAATAGAGGGAGATTCGGCAAATGTCATTAAATGGGCCAAAGGTTTGAAGAGACCCCCTTGGAAATTGATTATTACAGTTAGGGAAATCAAGGCACTAGTTAGGGGTCTTGAGGTTTCCTTTGTTCACATTAGGCGCACAGCAATGGGGTAGCGGACTACTTTGCTAAAAAATGTGTAGAAGGAAATGTTCAAGGCGTTCTCTACATTTGAAGAGAAAGGTTTATACAATTGTAGCTGGAGCTGTTTTGTATTGTATGTGTTCTCTTGGAGTGTTTTTTGTTTTGTTTTTCTTTTTTCTCTTTTTCTTTGGTCTATATCTTTTAGACCTCCTTGTACCATTTGTTTTTTTAATAAGATTTCTTCTTTGTTACCACTCAAAAAAAAAAAAAAAATCAAGCCAAATCCATCTTCAGCTAATTCTAGAAATTGGAAAGATTTATGGAGTTTTATGGAGTTATAAAGCTCATAAGGACAGACCAGGTGATGAATGGGAACTGCAGTCAGTGTTCCAAATCTGCCATTAATACGCCCAACAATTTCATGCACTTGACTCGTAAGCTTTTGATCTGGGAATATGAAAGAAAGTAACAGGATAAATTCAGCAAAGTTAGTGATATTAATAATATGACTTTTCACCATTACAAGATAAACTGTGAGTTCCATGAATGAAAACATCTCATACCCTATGACAATGTACTAGCACTTGCTTAAGAACATAATGTATGTTGGGAGAAGAAGCATACACTCAGGAACATCTGTCCTTGTTGGCACAGCAATTTGTACCAAAACTACTTTATTACGCCAATATGGATTCTCCTCGAGGAACTTTTCAAATGCTAAAATTTTTTGAGGAATCCCTTTAATCATGTCCAGGCGGTCAACACCCAACATAACCTGCCAAAAGAGAACTTATTGAGAAAACAAAATAAATTGACATGAAAAGAATTCCACAATAACAAAGAGAGAAGAAAAAGTAAATGGTCTGGAATCAGCCCACATCACAAGAAAGAACAGAGCAATCCAATAAGCACTCACATTGAATAGTTCACTAATTACACATGAAAAGAAAACAAAAATTTAACACCAAAGAAGTATTAGAAGAATAAAGAGAAGACCAGGCAGAAGCTACAATTTCCTACAGGACAACAGTCCAACAGATCGTGTTAAGGATTATAAAAACCAATATATCAGAGAAAATGTGATATACAGAATAGAACCACTTACCACCATGGCATATACAGCCACCAAATTGCGAGTACAGTAAATCAGTAAAGAATTTTTTACAGAAGATATTTAATCAATCAAGGAACTGTTATAGATGAAATCCAGTTTCACAAATTAAGAACACAACAACTTTGACATATAATGACAGTATTTGTTTCAAGTATGATTATGATGACATACATCTTCTGAAATAACTGTCTATTTTTATTTTGAAAAGAAGGTAAAAGGTACTGAAATCTAAAAGAAAATAAAAATGTATAAATGTAAAATTATTACTACTAATACTAACCAAAACCCTACCAGAATATCATGGTATCAATTTCCCTAGCTTTTTTTTGAAGATAACTTTTTAAATATTTACCAAAACAAGTTTTTGTCATCTAAACCCCTTGCTGAAGTTCCTTTCCTAGGTTGCATTTGGATGATGGGTAAATTTTGTAGGGGTTACCGAGGGTTACCCTGGGTATTATGAATACCCCTTGCATGGAAAGGGTTTTCAAAAGTGGGAGAGGAGGGGTAAAAAGTTGATTTTTAACCCCTACCCCTTAGTTACCAAACAAGGGTAATAGAAAGTTACCCCCCCCCCCCCCAATCCAAACGCAGCCCTAGACCAGGGAGTTCTTCACTCGACAGACTTCCACGGTTAAGTGGTCAATGCCTTCTACCCACTCGTCAACCTCGCCAGCTCCCCCTCTGCTCCCCCTCACCTGCCTTTCGCTTCCTCGTTGTCAGGTACTCCACCCATTTCTTCCTCTTCTACTCTTATAGAGATTATCTCCTCTAGTTCTTGTTGCTTCTCCTTCTTTGTTGGTAGTCAGGACAATCACAGGTTTCAGAGATCATTACTGGTGGATTTGCAGCCCATGCTTTTCACAGCTTCTACTTCGGCAACCATGCTACATCTCTTACATACCCTTCGGCAACACCATCCTCCTTTGCACTTCTATTTGACTTGAGGATTGGCTGATCAGGCACTCAAGCGACCGGTGGCCCAACAGACTTCGGCTTCAATAGTTTTCCTCATGTGCTCTCTTCTCCGGGTACTATCCTTCCTTTACTACTATTCTAGATCTGAGAATGTTGTTTTGAGTTCCTCTACCTTTAGGTGGTTGTCGCCGAATCCCCTCCCTTCTAGGTTTTCATTGACCACAGGGATACCCAGTAGGTCTCCTTTAGATTCACCCTTTGCCTTGCTCCAGCGAGCCTCTTTCGTAGGAAGATACTCCCTCAAACCGATTTTGGATGGCCTCGACATCAAAAGGATAAGGGACGACAAGGTAGGATGGTTAGAGAGGGATTGTACTCACGAGGAAATTCGACGAGCACTAAACAACCTTTAGGTGGTTGTCGCTGAATCCCCTCCCTTCTAGGTTTTCATTGACCACAGTGTTGAATAATAGAATAAAAATAAGGAAAAAGAAGAGAATTGATGGAGAAAAGATTGAAGAAGAAGAATTCTTCTTTTCTCTTAAAATGTATTCACTGTGTTTTACCATGTAGCTTCATACATGATTAAATAGAAAAAAAGGAGCCAATCATGTTGGCAAAAAAGGAAAACATTAATTACAAGTTGACTATGTAAATATATTGAACTTGAACACTATCGTAAATACATTGAACTTGGACAATGTCGTAAATACATTGAACTTGGACACTGTCTGTCTAGAGATGGGTCCCGAGTTAAGTCGGGTCACACAACGCACAGGGATACCCAGTAGGTCTCCTTTAGATTCACCCTTTACCTTGCTCCAGCGAGCCTCTTTCGTAGGAAGATACTCCCTCAAACCGATTTTGGATGGCCTCGACTTCAAAAGGATAAGGGACGACAAGGTAGGATGGTTAGAGAGGGATTTTAATCACGAGGACGAGCACTAGACAACCTAAAGGGAGACAGCCCCTGGTCCAGATGGCTTTGACTTTAGAATTATCAAGGCTAGTTGGGAGACAGTCGGTTTGGATTTTATTAGGGTCTTCAATGAGTTCTACCAATAGGGCAAGATAAACAAATGTTCAAAAAAATCCTTTATCTCCCTCATTCCAAAAAGGGAAGGCCCTTCGGAATTATCCCATTTCAGACCGATTATCCTGATAGGGTGCATCTATAAGCTTTAGGCTAAGGTCTTTGCGGAAAGATTAAACGAGGTACTAGGGAAGATCATAAGTTTATCACAAGGGGGGGCTTTCGTGGCAAATAGACAAATTCTAGATTAGGTAATGGTGGCTAATGAACTAATCCACATGCGGAAAAAAGATAGGAAACCTGACTTGCTCTTCAAGATAGACCATGGAAAAGGCCTACGATTTTGTGGATTGGAGCTTTAAAGAATTCTTGTTCGATAAAATGGGTTTTGGCAGCAAATGGAAAATGTGGATTAAAGCCTATAAAGAAAACACCTCTCATGCAATCCTAGTGAATGGATTTCCAATTGATCCCATAGTAGCTACGAGAGGACTTAGGCAAGGTGATCCTTTTATCACCCTTCATCTTCACCCTGGTTGGAGAAGGTTTGAATATGTTGGTGGCAAAGGCCTGATCAGAGGCTTTAAGGTGACAGAGGAAGGTCCAGCAATAACCCATCTTCAATTTGCTGACAAACACCTTGTTCTTTTGTGAAGCATCTAGAGAGGAAGTAAAGGATATAAAGTAGTCTTGAGGTGCTTTGAATTAGTATCGGGGCTTAGAATTAACCTAGGAAAAAGTACGATGATAGAAGTGTAGTTGGATCAGGATGCATTAAATAGCTTAGCTGAAGAGGTGGGTTGTGGAGCAGGGGGGCTTCCGTTGAAATATCTAGGGTTGCCTATAGGAGGAAATGCTAAATCATAAATATTTTGAGCACCTGTGGTGGAAAGGGTGCAAAGGAGACTAGCAAGATGGGGCAAACAGTACCTACCTTTAGAAGGCCGACTTACATTAATTAAGTTAGTCTTAAACAACCTTGCGTTGTATTACATGTCGATCTTCGAGATGCTCAAAGGAATGGTGAATAGATTGGAGCAGCTCTTTAGGAATTTTTTATGGGAGAAAAGGGAGGAAAGCAGAAAGGTTCACCTGGTTAGATGGTCAGAGGTCACTAAACCCAAAGGAGAAGACGCTTGGGAATAGTGCCTCTTGGGATAAGGAACCACGCTCTGTTATGCAAATGAAGCTAGAGGTTCGGGAGAGAATTGAATGCTTTGTGGAGGAAGATCTTACTAGCCAAGTATGGGGCAGAGATCTTACTAGCTAGTATGGGATGGAGAATGAAAACAAATGGAATCTTTCAGAGGAAGTGGAAAGAAATGGGGTTGCAGATTTCTTTGCTAAAAATAGAGTTAACAATTCAGAATCAGGAGTGTTCTTTCTTTGAACAAGCTAGTATGGGACAGAGAATGAAAACTAAATGGAATCTTTCGAAGGAAGTGGAAAGAAATAGGGTTGCAGATTTCTTTGCTAAAAATAGAGTTAACAATTCAGAATGAGGGGTGTTCTTTCTCTAAACAAAGCAGTGCTCATTATTTCCAAAAAGAAATACAGAAACGCATGGAGGACCAAGAGAGGCTAACCAAACCAAAATTACAAGAAATGAGAAACTTCTTCAGAATCTAAAGTTAATCTCTGACGAACCAACTAATCGGCAGCCGAATTAGTTGAACGATGAACCCAGGCAATTTTAAAATCAAAAGAATCAATAATATGTTGAATCCTCTCAATTTTATCCGAAATACCTCCACGGGCAAATAGAACCCAAAGCCAACTAACAATGACCTGAGAATCACCTTCAACCAGACACCCATGGACCCCTTTCTCCTCCAACTCTAGAAGACCACGCCATAAAGCAACTAATTCCGCCTCAATAATTGTCCCATGAGGAATGGGGCCAGCATAAGAAAGCACTGAAGACCCAGAATCAGTACAAATGATCCCACCGCCTCCATAATTGTCCTATGAGGAATGGGGCCAACATAAGAAAGCACTGAAGCCCCAAAATCAGTACGAATGATCCCACCGTACCCTGCCAGACCAATATCACGCATGCAACTACCGTCAAAATTAAGTTTGAGAAGTCCACTTGCAGGAGGGACTCCAACAAACATGATGAGAATGCCCCAAATTATGAATGAAGGAATCAACTGAAGCCCAATCTCTGCACATATCTGAGAAATAAACACCTTGAAACTTAGTTGGCCCAACCAACCACCAAGCTGCCCGAAACTTAATTAAATCCAAAAGAGACAGTAGCGGAGCAATCCTTACCATTAAACACAATCTTATTACGAGCCAACCAAATAGACCACACAATACTCAACATAGTCTCATTCCACAGTCTTCGACGAAAGGAGCTCCCTGACATAACCACCTCTTCATTAAATAAATCAACCCACTTGAGAGGAAGGCAAAAGCTAATGCCTAACAAATGGAAGAAATGCATCCAAATCTAATAAGAAAACTGGCAAGTGAAGCAAAAGGTGATTAACCGACTCCACGTCCGATAAACACATAGGACAAGCATTCACTATAAGCATCTTACACAACCGCAGATTGTCAATGGTCAAGATTTTCTGTAAGGCAGCAATCCAACCAAAGATCTTAACCTTAAAAAGAGCAGCCCCAGCCCAAAGTTTTGGGTGAATAAAAAAAACCTCATTGACCATCACCATTTTTTTACAGAAAGACTTAACCGAGAAAAAACCATGAGGATCGATCTCCCAAATCAACTTATCCTGCCCAGAGCCCTTCACAAAGACATTCCCTAAAAGAGACATTGGGGACATCCAATCATCCACCATCAAATCCTCTAACTACCGCCGAAACTGAGGACCCCACTACCTTGTTCTAAAGAACCTTAAAGCACTCCTTAACTGTCGCCGCTCTATTTGAAGCGAGAGAGAACACCACTGGAAAAGACTGGGCTAAAGGAGTATCACCCAACCATTTGTCCAACCAGAATATCTTTAACTCTAATTTTTTGATGATTTCTAATTTTGTAGCATATTATGTTTTCTTCCTAGGTCTAACTCTTCTAGACCATTCTCATTTGATGTATTAATCTTTTTGTATTTTTATCTCTTTATTAATGACATCTTCTTTGTAACCACTAAAAAAAAGCTAGGTATGGGGCGGCGGAGAATGAAAACAAATGGAATCTGTTGGAGAAAGTGGAAAGAAAAGGATCACAAGACTACCTTGTTCTGAGAATTCTAATAGGAAAAGGAGACAAGACTTTCTTCTAGAGTATCGTATGGATAGGAGATGGACCTCTAAAAGAAATTTACCCAAGACTCTTTTGGATAGCCAGAAACAGGCAGGCAAGGGTAATGGACTCCTTCCAAATAGAAAGGGACTTTACTAGGTAGGACATAGATTTTAGAAGGGAACTTAGAGCTTTCTAGCAAGAGAGCGTATTGAAATTTAAGGGTTTGTTAGGTGTTGTACTCATTTTTTGGAGCATAGAAGATGAACTAATCTGGACAGGTGATCCATCGAGCTTTTATTCAGTTAAGTGCATAGTGGAATTGGCTCAAAAGAACCCGTCAATAGAGGTTGCATGAGCCTTTCAGCATGGACTAGAGGGGCTCCGCCTAGAGTTCAGGTTGTTACTTGATGCGCCCTTAACAAGTGTATATTGTCCAAAGAAGAACTCAATAGAGGGGGAATCGGTGTGTCCAGCGATGATCTTTCCTGCCCTCTTTATGGAGAGCAAGAGGAAGATGTTGATCATTTGCCAGGAAGCTATCCAATATCGAGAAATCTCTGGAACCGATTCGTTTCCTTGATGGAAGTATCTTGGGTTCTCCATAGATCATTTTCGACAATAGTGAACAGCTCGGTAATCTCCAAAGTGAGACCAAAGTTCAAGTTGGCATGGAACACTATCCCGTCAACTATCCTTTGGTCAGTCTGGAAAGAAAGGAAACAAAGAATTTTTAGAACAAAAGATCAAAGGAAGAGGATTTATTCCAAACAATGAAATAGAGGTTATGTGCTTGGGTGGCTACCAGTTCAGAATTTAAAAGTACTAGGTTACTAGACTTCTACACTTCTTGGGATGGGAGCTTATCCGGATCACATAGAAAAAAGACTAACTCGAAGCATGGTCTTCCCAATTAGTGGACTGTTTAAGTTCAACGGAGATGGGACCTCACAGGGTAAACCTGGACCTGGGGATAGATGGGGTTTTGAGGAACTCAGATAGATCATCGTTGCTAGTTTTTTCAGAGCCTATAGGGGTGAAAGACTCCAACAAAACAGAGTTGTCAGCTATTAGGAGACCCTGATTTTGTGGGACAGAATGCGGTCATGGTAAGTTAATGATTGAAGGGGAGTCGCCGAATGCAATGAAGTGGGCAAGAGGATCAAAACGACCACCTTGGAAACTTGTAACAGTAGCCAGGGAGCTTAGTACTCTGTGTGTCGGGAGAGAGGTTTCCTCACTTGTTAGAAGACCGGCAAATGGAGTCAGTGACTTTCTAGCCAAATGGGGAATACATAGACAGGATGGCAAGACTTTTCCTTGAGATCTCAAGATTTAATGTTTCTTTTGACTTTATTACTTTATTTTTAAAGAAATTGAATTGTTGTACATCAACACTTGTATATTCTCTTGAGGTTTAAACCATATAGACCCTATTGTACATTCTCTTTCTAAAAATATATTTTTCATTTGTTATCACTCAAAAAAATATTATAATAATGGACTTCCTAATACATCTTAGAAACTCATACCACAAACTCACATCTCTATCTTTATGCCCATCTAAACAGTAGAAATTGTTTGACCAATCGCGGATGAAATATGGGTATGACATAAAGTTAACTAAGTTTAACTACTACATCCAGTCAATTCCACTCACTGAATTTTGATTCTTAACCATGTTCCCTTAATATTCTAACCGGCCAAGTGCATTTTTTTAATTTCAATTGTGGACTAGATTTTTTCCTAGCAACGCATTTGACAAAAACAAAATGAATCATTTGACCAACATGATTTTCAGGGTATACATGGGGACAGAATTTGCAAATAAATATTGGTTGACATGTATACCTCACGTGCTATGAGAAACTTCCCACGAATTACTGTTTTGTGAGAACAGACAATAAATGAAGAAATGACCTCATTGCTACTTTTTAAGATATAATACGTTTGGGAAATTTTGAAAATTTACAAGCCATAAACCTTATAGAAAAGAGTAACTGCATTGGGACCAGACACATCAGATTTTAATTGTAAAGCAACATTGAAAAATGCTTATTACCAAAATTAATTTATATTCTACCAAAAGAAGCCAATGAGAAAGCCTACCTTTCGACCAGCAAATCTTTCCTTCAACTCTTTGATGTCATTTTGGACTTGTTGATTCTCTAGAGCTTGAGTAAAACGTTCCGAGTCTATTCCAATGGGGAACTGAAAGTTTAAGTTGAAGGAGACATAAAAGAACATTAAAATTAAGCATTTTACCAACAATCTTCCAACAACAGGAACTAGGACAAAAGTTTCTGGGGAAAATAATAAAGGGCTTACCTCTCAAAAAAGAAATAATAAGAAGGTTATGAAGAAAGAAATAAATGAATAGTTCAAAAATTAGAATATAATTTTTAATAAGATTGAGTGGAAGGTAGAACTCAAAAAAGGATCCCAAATGGGATAAAAGGCTTTGATGATGATGATAATGATGGTGGTCTCACTGGAAAACAAGTCCCTCCAACCAGAAGAGGATGATATCAAAATGGATGAATGAGTAATGCATGTCACCACAAAACATATCCTCAGCTAATGTAATGATCTAATGATTAGTTAAATTGTACCGCCGGCCACCCGTGTTAGCTTCCCTTGGTCTTCCACCCCTTCAGGTGTTCCCTCCAGTCCAAGAATGCGGGTGCATGCACTAACAAAGTGCCTTGCATAATCATAAGTGTGGAAGCTGAAAATTGAAAATTCCAAACATTTGAACATGAGCTCTGCAGGTAACATGATTCTAGTATAAGGAAAAATAAATAAACAAAAATCAGAACTCACTAATACCAACCAATCCAACTCTTGGATTAATAAAGTCGAAATTTAAAAAAGAATCAATTAAATCAACTGCTTTTTTATATTCTAATAGTTAATATCAGAATCACAAATGTAACATTTATATGCTCACAGGTTCATGCTTTAGTTTTACACTGAAAGTTTTATTTGTTATCCTCTAAAGGAAACTTTTGATAATTTTTGTACAAGAATAGCATTAATGATAATATAGCCATTAAAAGAACAGAATTGATGGACATACAATTGTGGGAAAGTGGCTGGTCTGTTGCTTTAGCAAATAGATTGCCTAAAACATTCCCTTTTGCAAATCAATGGTCAGATAGAATTATAAATAAAGTTACAGCTATAAGTGCATACTTCAAACCTATGATGGGCTAATATGGACACCAAAAGTCCAAAACAGATGTAGACATGGAAACGTACAAAGGACCAATGCCCTAAAACTTGAAAACGTATTGTAAGTCAAATCATATTGAAGCATAATCATATTGTAAATCATAAGATCTTTTATAATTTTCTAAAAAGAAGGAAAATGTTTAAAGAGCTTTTAAAAAGTAAAAACAAAAAATATATATTTTCACAATCCATGCTTTATATAAAAACTATCACTGTAAATGGCAAATTGATGCAAGACAGGGGATAGGGTAATCCTAAATGTCTAACGCAATTATGACAAGATGAAAACATGCACCCTAAATCTAATATGTCCGAAATTAAGCAATCAATCAATACTAACAATTAACTAACATAAATTTCCCACAAATAAACAAAGTAATTCTTGAAATCTAATATAAACAATTATGTAACTTACACCAAGCCAAATTGCTACTCAAGATGTGGATCTCTCAAAATTACAGGTTCATCAGGATCCACAAAGTGTAGGCCTAGACTAGCGCTTGAAATGGGTATGGGTGGTAAAGGATATAATGCTTGAAGTGGGTAAAGGGGTAGAAGTAATCAAATGGGCCAAGGTGGAGTTCAGTAACAGAGGATGGTCTTAAAAAAGGGTGCGGCAGCACTGTAGGGAATTAAATGGGTTGCAGGCAACACTGTAGAAGGCCTAGGGAGGGTGCGGCAAGGCAGATGGATCTTTTGGGAGGGAACGGCCAGGGCAGGAGGGGTTCTTGCAGGTTTCGACTAAGGAGAAAGGGTCTAGGTGTTGTGGGACCCAATGTTGTTTTGCATCAAGAAACATTCTGGCGGAATGAGACCATTGGAAGTAATTGTTCTCATTCAATAAGACAGTGATGATCTTGCCAACCTGCTGAGGCCAAGAGACAATATTATCTAGAAAGGAAGCAGTGGAAGAAGGGCCCCTAGAAGACTGTGTTTTGGGTGGTTCCTCAGAGCCAGTCATAATCCCGAAGTAGAAGGTCACAAACAAATGTAGGAGCACTGAAGCAGGCCAATCAGAACTGTAGCAGCAGGGTGTCGAGCAGTTAGAGAGAGAGTGCCGAGAATAAGAATCCTGCAAATGGCAGAGATAGCTGCAAGCAGATCTAATGTGATCCAAAGGTATGGGCGAAACCAATGAGGGTTGTTGGAGATAGAGCAGAGATCTGAGGTAGCAGATCTAAGCCAAAAAAAACCAGACCTGGAATAGTGCCGATCTGGAAGAAGCAACTGCAGGGCCAACCGTTGCTGAATCAAGATCAATCAAGTGGAGAGTGAAGCAACAAGTAAGGGAAACACCAGCAGTGTAGGGAGAACTGAGGGTTTGCAGCAGAAGATAGCAATCGAAAGAAAAAATCTCAAAAAAGAACTCCTCATTATGTTCTGTGACAATCAAGCGGCTATCAACATTGCCTCTAATACGGTCTTTCCTGAGCGAACCAAGCACATTGAAGTTGATTGTCACTTTCTTCAACAGCATATATTTCTGAAAGCTGACTTGTCCACTCCCCATGTAAACTCTAAGGATCAATTGGCAGATATCCTAACCAAGTCGGTTCCGCGTCATCAACTTGCTTCGGTTATTGGCAAGCTGGGCTTGTTAGACATCTTCGAGCCGCTTGAGGGGGAGTGTTGTGGGACCCAATGTTGTGGGAACCATATGTCTGGTGTGGGACCCACATATATGTCTAGATACAGTGTATATTGAAAGTCAACACAGTAGATTTGTAACTGATTATAATTGATTAGACACCTAGGTGTATTTCCTTTTTAGGGTCCTTAATTGTATCTTCTTTTTCTATTTAACTGTTGTATCCTCAAAGAGGAAGACACATCAATACAATAGAGAGAAGAATCATTCTCTACATCTTCTCCTTTTCTTCTTTTTCCTTTCCTTTTATTATTAAATTCTACACTAGGAAGGGTAACGAAAGGTACGATGGTGTAACGGAAGGTACTGATAGGGTATACAAGGGATGGCGATAGCTAGGAGGACCAAGGAAGGGTGGCGAAAGGAGTACAGGATTTGAGGATGGGTTCTGGACCAAGGCGATGGGAATCGACAAAGCCAAGGCCTGTCCTGGGTTCGTCCAAAGGGATGGGGAGTGGGACAAAGGCGACAAAAGAGGATAGTTTCGTTGGTTTTGGGAGACGGTAAGGCTTGTAGAAAAAGAAAACGAAAAATAGAGAGTGGGAGAAAGAAGGAAGAGAGAGGAGATGAGAGAGATAGAGAAGAATACCTTGATAGAGGAAGCCTTCTCACCTTCTTGTTCTTGGAGATTTCTCACCTTCGTGGCTTCTCGCCGTCCCTAGCTTCTCACCGAGGGTTCTGTGCGCAGGAGCAGTTTTTGCAAAGCAAAAATTCGTTTCTTCTATTGATCCGATTGCCCTAAAGGGCTGCATAGAGTATTTATAATAACTTATATCAAGAAAAGACCAAAATACCCCCATTACATGAAAATGCCCAAAATGCCCTCAAATAAACCCCAAAACAACAAATCTAAATAATGGAATAATGAAATAAAAAAATACAATCATAAAGACTAAAACCACTAATATTAAATAAGAAAACTGGGGTCCAGGTGGGACCCTGTGGTGCTCCGCATCACAAATAAAACGATGATAGTATCATATGTAAAACTTGGTTGTCATATATGTAAAGATAGTTCAAGATCACAAAAAGAAGCTCATGTCTGTGGGACTTAGATTACATGTGATCAGGTATAACTTGTAAGACTAATGCTTTGAAAATTGACTTGGATCACAAAGGATAATCAGATTATATTAGAACTCTCATACAAATTGTAAAACCTACAAGAAGATTGTAAAGTTTTTAACTATGTTGCAAAAACTCCTCAAGATATGTGACTCACTCATGTCGGACTCTTGTATCCATTCTTCATGGACTCCTTTATTACTTTTTAGCATTTTTTCACCTTTCTCCTCTTAAACCTAATTAAAATATCTATATGCTTGTTAGTTAATTAGTTTAGAGTAAAACTAGTACATTATTTTCTATCAATGTTATTTTTGCACCTTATTTTCATTTAATTTAGATTTTAGATAATTTAAATATAGTGCCACATTCCCTAGTCCTATTTTTTTCTCTTTTTTTTTGGCCAAGGCAAACTCCTATTTCGAACTCTGACACTTGCACCTATACCCATGCACTTTTGGTTTCTAAAAATTGGGATTCAAGCATAAAATTCAAATGGTAAATCAGCAAGATTTTAACCATTATGAACTAGACTTATCATAGTAAAAAAAATCTAGGACAGATACGAGCGAAACACAACACAAAATATATGTACAAAACAAAAATATTTATTATAATTATAGATGTATTAGGGTGCACTTAATTCTAACATTTACTGTCTTAATTCTATGCATTACTCCATTTAAATAGCACAAAGTAAAAAAAAAAAAAATCAAAGTTGTCCAACATATAGAGTATGTAAGATTGTAAGTACATACATAATAACAAAGTGCAAAACAATCATTTGAATAATACCTAGGAGATCTTTTAGTTGACAAACCCTAGCCCATTTCATTACTTTTGCTTCCACCAACTGCCCGTGGAAGGAAAAAGGGAAGACAAGAAATTCCTAGAAACACCACATCAAATGGAATGGAATATGGCTAGAACCACATTCCTACCATGTCTAGTGTAAGAATCCATGTACATACCATGTCTGCATAGGAGCAATGGGCCTCCCCATGTGTATGTGCATCAATAACAACGCTGGGGAGTTGAAGATCCTACAGTGTACATTCTCTAAAGATTTGGTCATATCACATGCCACTACTTCCATAGAAGCAATGGTGGGGACATGAAGCATGTGGGGATGCACATGTACCGAATCTAAGCTATGAGCTAGTTGGACCAATAGTATTGACCATTCAAAAAATTTTAAAAGATAATTCATTCATTGAGTAGGCCCCACTTTTACCGTGAATATGGGCAAGTGAATAAGTATTTCTTCAATCATCATTTGTCTCAAACATCACGGTCCACCTGTTAGGCAAATTGGCTTGATTTTGGACAGTGCCCATTTTGAAACACCAATCTAAGGAACGGTTTGGAGCATGCAAATGTCACACCAAACTTTTTTCGATTCAAATACCTAAATAGCAAGGATCATCCCTTAAAACTTTGGGAGTTCCTAACAAACACTTCCATTCATGCATTAAACATTGTATAAGGACTTACTAAATAAGAAATTTCAGTTATTTGTGCCTAAAACTACGCACCATTGAAATTCATCATCATCATCATCATTTAAGTCATTTATCCCATCAATCTGGGGTTAGCTTATTATAATTGGATTTAACAAATTATTTTTGCGGACCGATTGAGGCCCATTGGACTTGAATCCACAACCTCTAGGCTGTGTAACAATGAGCCTTAACCCACAACCTCTACACACCATTGAAAATTAAGACACATAATAAGGTGAGCTAATCGAGTCTTCAACGGAAAAAAAAAAAAAAAAAAGAAAAAACTACTACTACTACTATCTTACCCAACTAAATCAGCAGCAAGAACAGCTCTAAGCAACTCTGATCGAGATGGCAAAGTCCGGTGGATCTCAGATGACGGAAAGGGTGTGTGGAGGAACCAACCAACTTTCATTTCACTTCTATATTCCTTCAGGAATTTTGGAAGAAACATAAGATGGTAATCATGGCACCAAACAACGTCTCCCTCTTCGTAATGCTTATTTACCACGTCAGCAAACATTTGATTTGCTTTCTTGTATGCATCAAACTGAGACTGGAAACTACGGGTGGTAGCAAGCCGATCTTCTTGTGGAAGCCCAAGGTAATGAAAAAGAGGCCATAATATGTTGTTGCAATAGCCATTATAATATTGATGAACTATCTCTTCATCAAGAAAAACTGGAATGCATCTCTGTAAATAGTGAAGGAACAGATTTCAGTAGGTAACTCAAAATTCAAGAGGCAGGAAGATTTGTGTTTTGACCATTCAAAAAATTGACTGTCAAAGTCACAATTGTGCACTTGTGCACAAAATGTTTAAAATGCATGGAACACTAAGGCTAAAGTGAACCTAAAAGCTGAGATTTCAATTCCGCAAACCTTGTCAGCTAGTGCTTTGGTAAGTGCCTCTTGTCCAATTTCATCTGGTACATTTACACCAGCCCATCCGATCCATCTTGCTTCAAACTTCTTCACACCTTGTAGAAAATCACTTACAATGCATTAGTCTAGTCTGAAAGGTAATCAAACCAAGCTATTAGGAACACAATTGAAAAGTATGAAAAATGTAAGAAAATAGAGGAAAATGAAAAAAAAAAAATTGGGGAATGGGATTTCACTTTGAGGAGAAATCAAGTTTCCTACTTTGGTTTCAAATCGAGGAGAAATTGACCTCTGAGTCGAGGCTAATTTAGAGGAAAATTCTCTGTTCCCTTTTCATTACTCAATTAAGCCTATAATAGTGTTGCCTACAACTCAAATGGAAAGTACAAATAAGGAAATAAAACTCAAAATATCCCTAAAATATTTTATTGACTAGGACCCTATCACAAGCCCTACCTTCTCATATGCAATAACAACTACACAAGCCAAAATAACATGTAGCACATGTAACAGAACATATTTACTCCCAGTTCCATATTCAATGCTAGGATTGCCAAAACATGTCACAATCTCTTTTTCGGCTTTATAGCTGACACCTTCTCATCAGGAGAAGAATTACATGATTTACAAAGTTCACGTGGCTTTGATGATGATGATGACTAATAAAAGTTCATGTTCATCTAGTTTTAGCAAAAGATCCTTTGATTGATAATAACGACAAAAGTTTGTATATGCTAAAGGGGGAAAGGACTTATCTACAATTATGGAAAAGAAATGCCTTAATGCTTGCACCTACCAAGAAGAGCACTCACTAGACCACCAGCACTTATTTCCAATGACCAAGAATCCTCGCCTGTCCGAATTGCAGAGACTGGCAGGCGATTAGCCACCACTAAAAGCCGTTGTTTTGAAGACCTTTCTTCACTTTCATATCCCTCTAGAAGCTCCTCATCATAGTGACCTCCCCTGTTATTACCCTCTCTCAAGTTCAACTCATTCTCAAAGAGTTCAAATTCCCTATTAACATAACTTGCCTCCTCATTGGGATAAAAAGTCTTATTGAATTTCCGTAACTCACTCGCTTTCAAAAGCCTTTCCAATCTAGTAGTACGAATGGTAATATTGCGGTTATACTTGTTTCCAGGCATAAGCTCAGTTTCAAACCCAACCACCCGAGTTCTCTCAGAAAATAGATGCTTTTCCTACACATAATAAACAAGATTATATGGAACAGAATTGACAATGTCAAATGAAATATTTAGTTCATAACTGGAAACTAAGCAAAAGAAAGGGTAAGTAGATATTTTCACATAATGTTGTATTTCAATTTAAATGCACTTGAAATCACCATTGGTTTGACTATTTTGGAAGAATGACCATCCATTTTGCCACGACTTACAAAGTCTTGTAGACATTTTTTTGAAAAGAAGTCTTGTAGACTTTTACAGCAATAAATAGGTACCATTAATTGGAAGTGAATAAAACTCAGAGCAGAAATCACAGAAAAATAAAGAGAACCTGCTTAATGCTATTTTTTATTTGTCAGAAGGACAAAAATATATTTTCTAAGGAGGAAACATTCAAACTGTGTGAAGTTAATGAAACATCTGAACCCAAATGGTTTCATACCAGTGCTTCTTTTTCCCCATCTTGTTAACAATGCCAATCGATTGACTACAGTACAAGACTGCAGCATGTAAAGAGCAATCTTCTTCTAGGAAGAATGGTAGAGAGAGAGAGAGAGAGAGAGAGAGAGAGAGAGAGCAAAAAGGGCAAAAGAACAGAGAGATTGAAACTGATGCATCTCTGAGAGTTCTCCTGATGAAGAACAGAGAAATATCGAAGAACATTCTCAACATTCAAGTAAAAATAGAGAGATTGAAACTGATGCATCTCTTCCCTCTTCTCTGAGAGTTCTCCTGATGAAAAAAAAAAAAAGAAGAAGACAAATATCGAAGATCATTCTCAACAACTAAGTAAAAATATAGAACCCAAATCAATTGATAATATGAAAGAATGCCCAAAGGAAAAAAGGAGTTGCTTTCCACC
Organism: Chimonanthus salicifolius; assembly: GCA_013350335.1. Classification (NCBI taxonomy): domain Eukaryota; kingdom Viridiplantae; phylum Streptophyta; class Magnoliopsida; order Laurales; family Calycanthaceae; genus Chimonanthus; species Chimonanthus salicifolius. The sequence goes on along the minus strand of CM023537.1, from coordinate 12,417,728 downwards.
AAAAATGCAACAGAGAGAACAAAGGAAGGCGCGGAACTAACCAAAAGTACATATACACCAATTTAGTCGTCAAAACGAAGAACAGAGAAACACCGAAGATATCTCTCTATCAAATAAGTAAAAAAACAAAAAAGGAATAGTCATATCAAAAGCACGACAAGGCCATTGACGTCCTACTTTCAATTGCTATCGGTTATACCAACGGACCACAACTTGCACAATTTCCAACATTTAAATGAATGAACAACCCTTTGCATTTCTACCCCTATCATTCTCTATTGAATTCCTCTTACAAACAAGTTACCTACACTAAATACGAAAATAGACATACACACGAAGAGAGAGAGAGGTTGGACATCAAGGGCACATTTCACAAACAGAAGGTAAGCAAACAGAGGAAACAAAGCATAATAATCTCCAGTCTGCACTTGTATTTTGTGTCCGTCCGTGAAAATAGAGACCGAAGAAGAAGAAGAAGAAATTAAATTAAAAGGGAGGAAGAAAGAGAGAGAGAGAGCTTACCAAATGATTGGGATCCCAATGCTGCTTATGTTAAACGGTAATTTGCTTAATTTTGTCTAAGAATAGTGATAAGCAAACTCTAATTGTGAAGAAGGATAGGATGAGAGCTGCTCTTTTGAGGGAAACCGATATTTTTCGGTGGTGTGGTTAAGATTCTCGAAGAGAAAAATCTCTTCCTTCTCTTCTAAGAAAGAGAGAGAAAGATTCCAAGTTGCAACCATATCCTCGTGGGAGGAGGGATTGAATGGTGGTGGCAGGCAGCGGTGGGAGGTGACACCGATGACTGATTTTCAATTTTTTGATTCAAAAAGAAAAGAAGAAATACTTCCCCACTCTCGCTGCTGCTCATTTTCTCCCACAATCTCACTCCCATTAATACGGCCAACAGTACAACACACGATCCCCTCCACTCATCTGTGCCGCATATTAAATTAACTGGAACCTTCGATGCTTGCATCCACATCAATTCCCTTACCAAGTCATTTTCATTATTAATTTAACAATTTATATTTTTAAATTCTTTCAAATTATGACCTAATAAATCTAATAAAATCCATTTTAAATTATTAAGTATAGATATTTTATTATTTAATGACCTAATATGGCCATACAACTAGGCATGCGATGTATCTAAGTTAATTATAGTCTTGTTCATATAAATTAAGTTTTCATTGAGTCACTAATGTTATTGTGACTTGTATAAAAAATAGTATAAATTGACTCCATCATTTAGCCCTTTTAATTCTAAAAAATTATTTATTATTAGTCATCGACTTTTTCATAATCTGTTTTATAAATCTACAAGAATTGAATTTAAAAAATTTCAAACATTTTTATATTTCCACACAAGCATAGCAAACCCAACTTACATTAAATGACCAATCCCTTTACAAAATTCCTATTTTAACATCTCCTAAGTTTGGACTGAAAAACTTTATAACTTGTAACTTTTCACTTTATGCACCTTTGTTGTTCTATAGACCTTTATTTTTATGATTTATATTATTCACTTTTCATTATCAATATTTCTAAACTATCCATATCCATTTTAAGAATTAAGATCATAAAAGTACCATTTGGCTTCAAAATATAAATTCTACGTGTGGAGCCCCGTCGATTACATCGTTCTTAAACGAGATCTAATGGGCCATGGGAGATGGAAGTTGCTATCTCTCATAATAATTTGAGTGTTTCATATTAACAACCTTCTTTAATTATTTTTAATCACTCTTTTTAGAGCATCAACTCATAAATAAATTTGTTTTAGATAACGAGAATATCTCTAAAATATTTATTCAACAGGACTAATCCTTTGGAACCCACGAAGCCAGCAATTTATTCAATAGTAACATATTTTCTAATTGAAATAGGTCTACTCCCATTTTATCATGACATAATGAGAATCCAAACTTCACCCATTTATAAGTATATTTAGGTCAATCTAGCCTATTTAAACAAATAAATATTAAATCCATATTCTTTAAAAGAAAAAGGTTCGAGTTGAATCAATATATAGGATCATTTTTAAGATCTAATTCTAACAAATTTCTCTAATCATCTTTAAATAGCGGTTTAGATCATACAATGATTTATTTTAGTAATATTGTAAATTTAAAAATTTACACTTACTATCGAGTTTTCTCTCCATGTTGTCTCCAAGAATTGGTGATAAAAATTTCAAATTATGATTTTTTTTTTTTTTTTTTTGCATTTTGATGATTTAGTAGTGTCTTATATGGTGATCTAAACTATTTGATCATTGTTTCAATTTTTCAAAAGAAACAATTCATTAATTTTTTATGATTTTGTTGTCAAATGTCTCCAAAATATCCTCTAATTTACATAATAAACTTTAGAATTTCTTTTTTTAATTTATGGTCATGCATTTGGAGATATATGATAAACTGAACTGGGTTCAATGCTTCATCACATTCAATATGTCTAATGACGCCATCAATATTCTATTTAGGTAGGTAAGCAAGGTTAGTGATTAATTGAACGTCATTATCTGTGAGGTTCTTTTGTCGGGCGTCTTGCAACGTAAGTGGGGATATCTCACATCTACAATGTATAACATTGGAAAAAAAAACACTAAGTTTGACTGTCATTTAGACCCAAGTTACCTTTTGTTTTAAATGCTTGACATCTCCATGCCAAAGCTGCTCATGATAAAGTTATTGATAGTTGATACCAACTATCGAAGGTATCAAATTTTAGAGCACTTACACCAATTTTTCTAATATATATAAGCTCACTATTTATACACCGAATAATTTACGAGGAATGAACCTTTCGAGTGAGGATTGAATTCAAAACTCTTTCTTTACAAAGTGGGTTCTTGACTATCACCTACAACCTTTATTAATTTGATAACTCATTTTATCTAGAGAATAAAATTGCTGATATAGTATTTATAGTTGGAGTAAATATATATTATTTATATAAAAGATTCTTTAGCAAAAGTTATTAAAATTTATCATTGTTTTCTCTAAAACCATTCTATGTTATCAGTCATTTTATTTTATTATACAAAGTTTTTTCCTAAAGCACTAGAAGAGAGGTTTGTGTTCCGGATGCGCCTTGCACTTTATAGAAAATGTGTTTTTTTATAAGGTGTTAAAAAGAAATAGTAAAATACTCAGTCCCAAATTAGTTGTCTTATATGGATTTTGGAATTGTCCTAAAATAGTTGTCTCATTTATATTGGAGTAGCATGAAGTGTGTTGAAAATTGATGAGATCACGTGGAATGTTAGTCTTATATAAAGAGTTCTTTAAAAAATACAAATATTTCAAATGAGATAACTAAAATGAGACGGAGGCAGCATAATTTTATTTTCTAAATATTAAAAAAAATCTTTTTTTTTCTCTTCGATGATATGATTATTAGAATAAGACTTGTTTATGAATTTAATTTATTATTACTTGACTTTGTATGTTAGAATTTTGTCATTAGTTTTTTATATTATATAATTGTGCTTTTAGCCTTTTACATTTGATATAGGCTGCCCATACAGACACTCCCATTTCCTGCCAGACACCGCATTTCAAATTCTTCGTGGAAATTACGTTTCTGCCCTTCCGCGTGGAATCGTGCGATTGAACAGGCAGTTTATTTTCGTTTCGATCAATCGATCTTAGGCTTATACAATTCCACGATTCCACGCAGAAAGGCAGAAACGTAATTTCCACTAAGAATTCCAAATACGGTGTCTGCTGACAGGAAATTGGGGTGTCTATACGGGCTGCCTTGATATATTTTCTTTATAGTATATTTCTTGCATTGTTTTGTTGTAGTGAGTAAAAAAAACTAATACATTTGTGATTGATATCTTAGAAATATTTGTAAACAATATTATATATATTATATCAATGCAAAAATATGCACAATTAAATAAATAAACTTACTTTTAAAAATATTTTAAAATGTGAGCATAGAATAACAAAAAGGTTTGTGCCTAAAAATGTGTCTTTAGGATTGAAGACCAATTTTGCACAGGAAGTACGCCTTACGCCTTAAGTGTGATGATGGATGACGCCAACAACTCCCATTCTCAGGGATCTAAATTGAATTCAAATAAAATTAGATCCAAATTCTAAATTACATTTCCATTAGGATTGAATCCAAATTTGCAGTCAGACTTGCATTTGAATCTACGTCCTAATTCAAATTTAAATTTGATTTTTTTTTTTTAGTTTTATACTACATTAGTTATATTATATTTATACCCTTTTTATTTTTTTCTTAACACATAAGAATTGATTGGTGCACCTCGGTCGATACGATACTGATATTAGGCGATATTCGATATTTATTGCCGATATCTTCTGGTATCAATGGTTTTTATTAAAAAAAATTAAAAATATAGAGAGATTTCTCAACCGAGATTGAGATTTAAACCCTGAGAGCACTAACTCTTTTAACTTCGGTGAATCAAAAAGAGTAAAATATCCATTTTGTCTAAATAAATGAAAAGAGGAAAAGAAGAGAGATTGATTTTTTTTTAAATAAATAAATATTTAACTCATTTTTTGTACATCAAAATCCAAAGTGTTACTGCATAAATCATTACCTTAATACATACGGTTCAAATTAATGAGTTATTGAATTCATACACAGTCATATCTAAATTTGCACAAAAAAAAATCACATATGAAGTTTAAATATAATTTTGGATTAAAAAATAAAGAAATCTAAGTTCTATATCTAAATTTTTTGAGTTTAAATTAGATGTTTCCAATATTTAACTTTAAAAAAAAATCCATTTACTTTCCTACTTCAGTGGAATGTTTGTTCCCTCAAGCAATTCAGTAAATTCAAACAGAAATGATTGCACGAAACAGTAACCTTTGACCGAGTCCTCAAAGAATCCAGTCCAGTCCGTAATGTAATGCGCACTTCTTATGCGTTCAGTACATGCAAGTTGCACCGACAATCATCACAATATTACTCTGTAACAAGTCAAGATAGGATATCATGTCATGAATTTAAATTCCAACGTTCAAAATATTTTAATTTCAATCAAATTTCTGATAGTTTTGGGCCACAAATGTCTCTTTCAATCTACTGTCGTGTTAGATAACACAGTAACAACTCTCTTTTTTGATATTAACACTTATCTACCAATGCAAATATGCAACTCATGTCTTGCTATTTAAAATAAAAAATATAATAGAACTTATTTTTTTAGCCAAATTGTCATTATTTATATAGTGGAAAAGTAGATTAGAAACTAAATAAATTATTTTGTATAGTTTTAAAGGTTAATTTTTTTAATTGTACATATAATTTAAGTAATTTAATGGTGAGTGTATCTCATGGCCTATTTAAATTGAATAAAGGTTCAATTCGTAAAATAATAATTAATACTAATAATCAAGCATTCTAATCTTCGTGAAAGTTTACAAGATTTTACCGTTTCTCAGTATTCTTTACTGCTAAAATTACTGACATTCTGATCACTAATTTTTTTTATCTATACATAAATGAAAGATTTTTTTAAGATACCAAATTACAGATGTTTGCTAAACTATTCAAATTTTCATTTTTTGTTTCTCTAGTGTGCATGTATTTTTCAACGTTATCTTTAATCTCATGCAGATTTACAATAATTAATTTAAAGACATTTATGGTAGATTGACAATGATTTATTTAAGAGTATAAGCATCATTATTTACGTGCTTTACTCTATTAAATTTGAGTCACTAGAGTGATACTTTTGAAGCAAGACTCTCCTGAGAGTATTGAGACTTCATTTGAGTCCAATTGACATATATAGATCGTAGGTCTATACAATTTGTATATGGAATAGATGATTATATATATGCAATTTCATCACTAATTTATTATTTAAATTTTATAATCTTAACCTTTTAAGTTTTGATAAATATGAGTTATTGATTTTTTAAATTTTAAAATCAAGTGATAAAAAAATGAAACAAAATTTCAGGTGCACTTTTCTCTTTACTTCACACATACTATAGGTACTACATAAGACAAAGACTCATTTAAAAAATAGTTTCAGTTTCAAATTTTAGCTAAGAAAAGTCAGTTTTATAAAATTTGAAGATTAAGAATGAAATAATGACCTTTCTTTGATATGACTTTAGAAAAATAATGACTTAGGATTGATTTGATGATCAAGATATTTGCTCGTAAAATGGGATTTTAAGTTTGAATTTTCGCTCAACTTCTCTTAGTTCACTTTCAATAAAATTACTTTTCATCGATTAATCTGTATCTAGATTGGAAGGTTATCACAAAAATTAAAAAAAATGGTGTGGTGGTATCGTTATGAAATGTACGTGAACCGCTGTTTTTGGTTAAAAGTAGCGAATCAGAATCAGTAACTAAAGTACATTGGTTAAACACCATCAGCTGTAAAGAGAATGGAATGGTATTAATAAATTATTTATTACTGTAAAGCTTCACTGACGATGAATCAATCTACAATAAAATAAATAAAGATAGAAAGAGTAAAGGCTGATCGTGCGCGCATCACTGCTCACGTCTAGATTCAGAGTTTATAAAATAAGAAGGCAATGGATCCTTTGATTTTTTTTTCCAATATGTAATTATAAAAAATGACCTTAATAAATAAATTAAGGCATCTTTTTCAAGATCTCTAAATTTTGATTTATTTAAATTATTTTTAATATTTAATTTTTGTAATCTTTAAATATAATTTGATTGATGTGATTTTTAATAGATAAATATTAAAAAAAGACGACTCATTGCTATCTTATTTGATAGGCCTTTATGCTAGACACCAGTGTTCGATGATCTACGAATGTAATAATATAATAATATGCTTTCTATTCTCACTGTATTTTAAAAGGAATATTTTAAAATCAATTGCAATATTTTTCACTTGTTTAGAAAAATCCCCTTCTACTTTCATTAATAAATATTATATAATTTTTGTAGAGGGCTTCTTCTATAAATCGCGACTTATAATATTTTTCTATTTTTTTATACAATGTAAAAAAAAAAATATGAAGCTTATTTAAACCAATAAGTAAAAATAATAATATGTTTTTTAAAATAGCTATAATTTTTTTAAAAAGAAAACATGAAGTGTATACACCTGTGAAACACTTAAACCACACATATCCAATTCACGGTTTAGTATTTTTAACTCCACAACGCATGTCGTCGTCATCATTATTATTATAGGTCTCATCAAATATCAAAATGTCTTTACAAGTTTTACTTTTTCACTTAACTATATTATAAATTTTAACACTATCTATTCCATTATATATCATATCTTTATTTATGGCTCGTCTTAGGTAGCCTACCTCTCTTTGTACTTGTGCTTTCCAACCGTGCCCGCTTTCGGTCTTCTACTCACGTAACTAAGTGGATTTCTCTTATTTTCTTATCAATTATAGTTATTTTTAAATTGTAGATTGTTTTGAACTCTATCTTTTAAAATAATCTTGGGTAGATTTGGAAGTGTTCTAAAAATGGGACTTATTGAATGATGTTAATTAATAGTTATTGATTTTTAAGATTAAAAATGAACTATTAGATAAATATTTTGGTCCATGATGATTGTATCAAGTGAAAATTATAAAATGTTAGGTTTAAATTTTAAAAAGAAAAAATAATTTTAACCAGCCCTTGTGCCCATCATTTATATCTAATGAAACTTAACATGCACATCTATGAAAGATATATGAGGTGAATTTTCATTTTACCTGTACATGGAATTCACACTGAGGAGATCCAAATCGAAACAAAAATCTTGAAGTTTGTTTCCCACTTCTTGCTGTTTGCATGTTTAATGGATCGAAAGCTTGTCACGGGTCTTCCTGGGAAATATCTTCTTTGTGACAGAGAAAGAGATACGGCATACACGGACGTATATCTTCCACCATTGGCCATGTAGAGATGCTGGTGTAAGAAACAGAGACGAAAAATAAGCAGAATCGTTTTGGATTGTGGAATATGATGAATAATACATGGAATAGGATCAAAGGCCAGATAGGAAAAACAGAGACTGCACTTGACAGAAAAGACTAGAATGGCCATGATCTGTTACCAATGGCAAGTGGGATCATGTCCTTTTCTGCTGCAATACACAACAAGTCCCCTCTGCATCAAGTAACAACACGTGCAACTTTTCTGTAGAAGTTGAATGATTTCTACAGCTATACTTATTTCTTGCATTGGAGTGGATGAACCTTAGCCCCTGAAAATATCTTGGACGATAGTAAACAAGACCCATTCCATCCCATCTTTTGGATCTTCTCTTTTCTTTAATGAGAATTGATTCTTGATTTTCTTGCCCAATGTCTATCTACAATGAAGCCATCAGCTTCAAGGCCCAACCAAAAAGATTTTGATTTGAGAGCTTTGCATTTGGATCCTCTTTTCAAGATAAGACACTTGATATATTTGAGTACACTAATTTAGGGAGAAGATATTTATTTAAAGGTGGTCAAATTGAAAAGACATTTGATATATTTGAGTCCACTAATTTAGGGAGAAGATATTTATTTAAAGGTGGTGAAATTGAAAAATGCTTTTTAGCTGTAGTGTAAAAGTTGTTGGAGCTAGAGATTTAAGGGTTTATAAAGGATTTAGGTTACTCTACGTAATATGCTAGTATTTTGGCTGGAAGCCCAGGTCTTATCAAGTAGTATCAGAATCAGGTCTCAGGTTACTTCACGTGGGTTCAGTAGATCCCTCAAGCGAACGGGATGGCCGGCATCACTCTCTCCATCAGAGGGCCTAATTCGAAAGACGGGATTGTTGGGGCTGCTGCGAATGAGTCCCACATTGGAAGTATAGAGGGAGATCTAGAGATTTATAAAGGACTTGAGTCACTCTACGTAACAGGCTAGTCTTTTAAGCTGGAAGTTCAGGTCCTAAAAAAAATACCCTACATGGGGTAGCTCGGCTCATAATATTCCTCCTTAGAAGCAAGATGGTGCGAGTTCGAATCTCCGTGGCGTAACTTGGTGGCTATCTTGTGGGGTATGGGACGTCACCTGAAAGAGAAGTTTAGTAGGGTTATACTCGAGGTTCCCCCTCCTTATAGTAAACTAAATTTTTGTTCTATTCAAAATTCTTATCTATTCTTCGAACTAAATTCTTCTATTTTCGTAAGTTTTGTTGCTAGAACAAATAATAGTAAAAATTACAATGTTATTGCATATTATACTGAAGAATTGAGTTGGGTACCAATCCTTTTATTCAGATGGGGGCACCAAGTAACATAAAATAGGAGCTTTTCTATTTTACTCCTAATTTTATTTTTGATAAATAAAAGATGAAAGGACAAAATAGAAAAGTTTTTATTTTGGCATTATATGATGTTCCATCTTAATAAAGTGCAGGAATCCATTCTAAAGATGATAGTGTTACTTTCTTCATTATCTTTTCCTTCAAATGTGGGTGGTATTTTTTTCTTCTTTCCAGGCTTTGGTGTTGACAAGGACCATGATTATCCAGGATTGATGGAACAATTTCTTCCTGAGATTCGGTTCCAATGTTTCATTAAAGACACGTACAAGAGAATATGCTCTACCCACTTGCATACCTTCTTTGATATTTTGGGTTGGCAATTACCAGGCTCCAGCCGGTCCAAAAAAAAGCCCAAACCAAACCAAACCAGTTTATAGTTTATATCAGGGCTTGAAAAAGCAGGCCCAGCTGAATTAACTTTCACCACACCATTAATTACTTGGAGTTATGGGGTTTATAGTAAGTTTTTAATGATGAGTTCTACTCATGTATTTAACAGTTAGAATCACTTAATATTCAACAAAATACAAAAAAATTATATATTTTTTATATATTTATATAGGTTGTCAAATTGAATTATACCAGTTAACTGAATTTCGAAAAGATTAGAAGGCAGAGCCCGAAGCCACAACCCTCATAAATTGACAGACTCCACTGCATGATAGAAAAGTTTACAGAATAGTCTCAACAATCTGGTGCTTAAAGTTTTCTCCGATTAGGAAATTATATACATATGAACCAATTGTTGGGATCCAATTTGAAGTAGCTTGGTCCATTAAAAGCAACAAATATGATCTTCTTCTCGAGAAGGTCTGATTCTATAGATTTGTAGAGTTTTCCTTTTCAAAAGCTCATGCTCAAGTGTGTTTGAAAAATATGCTAAAAGCTTTAGAATTGATAGAATATAGAATAGAAAAGCAGACCCTTCATCCTATCTGATACTTTATGATGACCCATTACATAAGAGACCACCACCATACTTTCCAATAAGTGTTCCAACGCCCCAATCCACGGCGTTCTCGCCTTTGTAGTGGCTTTCACAGTAGTACCATGGAATGAATAAAATCAGACCTTTTATCTTATCTCATACTTTACGATGACTTTTCACATAACAAACCACCACCACTATACTCCATGGTGGCTCTCACCACTGTGATGGCATAAAATTGACACCAATTAGTCAGGACCGGCTCTGAGATTTCAGAGGCCCTACGCGAACTCTTAAGATGGACCTTTTATGCACTCACAAAAATAAAATTATATAAGAATTTATAAAGTGTGAAACATTCAAATAAAATAGCATAATCAAATTTATAATAAATTATTATTTAAATTTTTTTTCCTTGGATTTTGAGATACAAAATTACTAACTAAATTACTATATTCAAGTTTTTTTAACATATCTTTTTCAATAGATAAAATAGTTAATATCTTTCTTCTGACAAATTTAATTTCCACTTGTGTCATGTATGTTGAATTTTTTTTTATTACTATTTTATTGCATTTAAAAAGAGTAGTTGACATGCTAAAGTATATAATGCATTTAAAATAACTTATAAAGCAAAATTAGATTAAAAAATTATCACTCAATTATAAACTATAAAGCACAAAACAATCATTCAAATTTAATCCCATTTTATTTCCATTCAACTATTTATATCACAATGAACCTTAAGTTTCCTAATTTAAGGACTTCTTTAGGTCACATTTTTTTTTTTAAATTTCTGAAAGAATGATAAGAATAATGATGAGTTAAAATTTAATCTTTATATAATCATTTTAATCTTTTAATAGAGTCAATTAATCATCCAAATTCTTAATTTTTAAAAGAAAAATAAAACTACAGGATAAATACTTTTTATCATGATATTTAATTTATTTTATTAGAATTATAAATTTAAAAGTTGGAAAAAAAATTTGGCCAAAGCCGTCTAAGTTGACTAAACTGAATAGGAATTCGAGTCCAGCGAGTTAACAAGTCTTGTCAAGTTGATTTTAAATACTCCCTAAATTATTTTACTTAAAGAGAAATTATGTCTAAATTTATAAGAAATTGATTTTAAATACTCCCCAAGTTGTTTTACTTAAAGAAAAATTATGTTTAAATTTATAAGAAATTGTTGCAGGAGTTGGCTTAACAACAATATAAAAAATCGGAAAAATGAACCAATGCTACCATTGCGCCACAATTCAATTTGTTAATAAAATAAACATTAAAATAATTTTATACTATAAATGTGCGGTAACTTAAAAATTGAACCCAACTTGGGAGCCTTATCTATTTGGGGCCCTAGGCGAAGGCCTAGTTAGCCTAAGGCCAGGGCCGGGCCTGCAATTAGTCCTTTCTTAACTGAGAGGGGTTGGCATGACGGTCAAGAAGCTCCCCTCATAAAGGGAGTTTTTGGGTTCGAAGTCACCCTCAAACTCCTCTGGGCCACTCCACATGGGGTTATTCCTTATCGACTTATCAGTATGTGTGGATTGGGAGATTTATAGATGCTCGTGAGATTAGCCTCATCTCTGACTGTGGAGTGGGGATATGCATGTTAAAAAAAAAAAAAAAAAAAGAGTAGCCCATTCCTAAGTTGTTTTCATCTGAATTTGCTTTTACCATGATTTGAAGATGAGATGTACAAATGTTAAGCATCTGTCCAATAACTTCTAGAGTTTATGAAACACAAAAATCAAGCTCTTTATTATATTTCACATTAAGCTGGCCTCCATCATACAAGTGACAATTCATCGATAAACAAGATGGCGTATGAGACACTTTTAGATATAAGGCCTTCTAGATCTAATCATATTTTATTCAGGATCTCTACCTTTAAATTTATCCAAATAAAACAACAATTCAATCTCTTTTTAAATTTCTCAATCATATAATGTTAGGTCCATGAATAGACAGTCACAGTCAAGAATGAAATCATAAGATTTATAACCTAGACTGCTAGAGGAAAAGTTCCGTCTTCTATGATTTATAATCATAAGATTATGTTCGGTCCAGTGTGGAACAGATCCATACTATAAAATTATAAATCCAGCCAGGATGGACCCCATCTAGACATCCCTAGCCATGTGGTTTCGCAGTTGATAGATGTCTCAACTCTCGACCAAACCGAGCGGGTTGGCAATTATTGCTCTAACTGAGATTGGGCTCGACTTGGTTCGAGTCACTTGATCCCAACTTGTATACAGCATGGGCCCATAATGTGTACCTGAATCATTTATTCCTTGAAAGGACAAAGTTAAAAAAAAAAAGATCAATCAAGGGTTTTTTTCGTTTTTTAAAAAGCTGCTGGGAGCTGACTTCTGAAGCCTTTAGATCCACACTAGAATTAAGAACCCACAAGTTGGCTTGGGATTGGGTAGGGTGGCACTGTTCGAAGAGGATTGTCAGGCCCAAGCCCAGACAGAAACTAATGAAAATTAGAGGATGTAATCCAATCTCAGTTAGATATGGATTTGAAAATCAGACTGGTTATTTACTTAATCACATTATTCCTATGAACATCATGACAGTTATTTACCTCTTTTCCCCTAAAATGGTTTTACCAGTTATTGTGGAGTTTTGAATTTTTAATTGATAAGCCCAACCCAATTCTTGAACAAGCCGAAACGAAAAATACCCTTTGACTAGATTTGTATCCACATGGATATAAATTTGAATTAAAATGAAAAAAAAAAGAAATATTACTCAATCAAGATTGGGATTTGGATTAAGATTCATGTAAATGGTTTTACCAGTTACATGATGTAATTTAATTTGAGTTATGACAACTTTTAAATCTGGTAATGAGTTTATTTATTTATTAAAAATAATAACATGGCAGTCAAGTCCAATCGTTTGACATGAAGAAAATAATCCACGAGCATTTACCAACCGTAGAGGGAACCAGAGAAAGTGATGCCCAATCATTTGCATTGACATCTTTCATCTTCTTTAGGGTATGTGGAGCGTTTTGTCAATTACAGCACCACAGTATCGTCTATGATTGAAAGTTGACTCAACCAAGTGGTGAAGGAACCTTACATCTGAAATCATTTTAAGAAGTCTTGCAAGTTACAACCCTCACTTGGTTTTTTTTTATTTTAATTTATTTGTCGAAAATCACGGAATACCTATTGTAAAATTTTCACAGATGAATCCACTATTCATAAATATATCAAAATTAAGTTATGAAAGTTCGAACCCTTCTATTGGTCTTTCACATAGATCTAAAAGGAAGAGGATGGCATACATAGCTAGATATGTGGGGTCGAGATCCTTGTTACCTTTACTACCCATCACCTCAATTCATGGGGTTTTTTTAGAATGCAGGGAATATGGCCAGAACTTTGCTTCCTTTTATCTTTTGTTTTTATTCTCTCTTGTTTCCTTCTGTTCGGTTTGACTCTTCAATCTGTGATGAAAGAAACAAAAAATTCACTATTTTCCAAGTGCTTGGGTAGACACAGATCGCTATCCATCAGTAAGTGGTCATGAAGCAGAGAAAAAGTTCAACTTAGATGAGCAATTGGGATGATAAGGTTTTGTGCATTTAAGCATAACACTGTGATGATTATAAGAGATTGGCGTGTTGGTTAACAATCCGATTAAAAAAAGTGAAAATCTTGAATTCAAATTTCAAGATTTTCCTAAGTGTATGTGGGTAAAGAGGCATCTACATGCACCGAAGACTAGAGGGTGCCCTAAGAGGTCTTGAACACTTTGGACAAAACCTTGGATACCTTGGTAAAAAAAAAAAAAAAGCATATCATCCTGAAACTAGTATTGACATTGCTTGATTGTGTCAACGTGATACTGGTATCACCGTTGCGTGTGCCTATCCTAATATATGGAATCTTTCTACTTTAGGCATGTTGCCTTATATTTTTTTTTCCCTATAATGTTGGGGTGTTCCCTTCTTTTGAATGAATACTAATTCAACATTCAAAATAAATTATATAGAGCAAATAATGTCATCTAAAATTATGCTTTTTAATACTCAAAAGTACGAAAGAACATGAATTTCATTTCAAGTAAATCATAATATTTGTCATCTATTTTTTTAAAAAATTAATTTTTTAATATTCTAAAAATTTTCCTTCGACGTTTCTTTCTACTAAAATATGTCATAAACAAGTTTTCCATTCTTTATTTTTTAATTTTTTTTATCTTTTACAATGTATCGACTCTGAGACACTATATTGTATACTTTGACCAATTGAATATCCACCAGATCAAGCTCACAACTTTATTTTTCAACACATGAAAATTCATCATATCTAAAGAAGAGGAAATCCACCTTAGCCATAACTCTAGATACTTGTTCTTTCAATATGGCATTAACATTTAATAAAGAAACCACTTAGACTGACAAGTGGGACTCTGCATCGGACGGATGACCTAATCCACCTCTTGGAAACCTTGATGGAACATCCTTGTCCTCGTATGTGTCTGAATTGAAAAGGTTTCCTGTAACATCAATTAAATGTCCTCAGCTACTCGTTTGCTGGCTATCAACCGGACAATATGTTTTTTCAATCAACATGCCACTATTTCTCTCTTGGCTACACTGCTGCTGTTGATATCAATGTGATTGCTCTTCTGAATTCTGATTGATGTACTAATCAATTAAATTAAGTTATTAACTGAGGAATACCTAAGACTAAGAGCCCTAATCAACCAACTTAGGTTTTGTATTAATCTCGAAATTCTTGACCCGATCTGTATAATTTATTGAGTCAGATCATGCGGGTCATGTCAAAATCCAACCCAAATTGCAGCCCTAAGTAATTCCCAGCAGAAAATCAGTCATAATCTTTTTCATTTGGTATCAAAATTGAACAAAGTTTTTTTAATAACATGAGTATTTTCACTCTGCATTAGAGATGAGACTACTTTTGAACAAAGTTGAACTCATTAGATAGATAATTAAATAATTTATGAAATAAATTCAATTTCATATCATTTAAACATCATCTTAACATAAAATGTGATCATAAACTGACATTTGTTAGACTTATGAATCATCAAATCGTCCACGTCATTCTCCATTTGTGCGAGAAGAAATGGATCTCAAGCTTGCTTCTTCATCTGTCCATTTGCACTTTTTTTTTTCCTCATATGTATTTGATTTTGTCTAAAGTTATTTTTTGAGACTTTCATAATATTTACGACATACTCCCATCTTTGTCAGATTTTTTTCTCTCTCTTCATCTTAGGAAGAAGTGCATGGCTTATGGTTGGGTTAGTGAAGGGTGGGCTGTTTTGCAGAGAAACTTTAATTATAATTTGTTTTAAAGAAAGGGATTGCAATTGATTGAAAACGAACATTTTCTACTTGTTGATTTTTTATTATAGTATATAAAAGTGTGGAAGGTTAGAAATCAGTTCACCAATTGGATTCAAGCCGATTTTACTATTCACGGGTGATTCAGAGAGCCGATTTTACTGTTCACAGGTGATTCGGCGAGCCCATTTTACTGTTCGCGAGTGATCCGGTGAGCCAATTTTACTGTTCACAGAAATTCGTTCACCAAGCGGATCACTTGTGGACATCTTGACGAGCCGAATTTACTGTTCACAAGTGATTCGACAAGCCGATTTTACTGTTCACAGAAATCGGCTCACCAACCGAATCACTTGCGAATATCTTGGTGAGCCGATTTTACTGTTCACAGGTAATTCGGCGAGCCCATTTTACTGTTCGCGAGTGATTCGGTGAGTCAATTTTACTGCTCACAGAAATTCGTTCACCAAGTGGATCACTTGTGGACATCTTGACGAGCCGAATTTACTGTTCACAAGTGATTCGATGAGCCGATTTTACTGTTCACAGAAATCGGCTCACCAACCGAATCACTTGCGAATATCTTGGTGAGCCGATTTCTGACATTCCTATTGTTTTACACTTTCGGTACGGTATGTGAAAGGCAAAATAGATATCACGGTAAAACCCGTATTTGTATATACAAAATCTCCGTGGAATGATCGCTATCATTTTATTACATAGTGTATTATATCATTCATTTATGCTAAATTTCAGATTGCAATCAATTGATAGGCCATTGAAGCCTCCTCTACTCCATTAATGAACCCATGAAAGCCCTACAATTCCATGAAAGTCTTCTACTGAATTAATTATTGAAGAAAAATCCTTCTCAATTGACTACACATTTGGCTCATTACAGTGTAATGATAATAATGGTAAAGAAAAGAAGAGAGAAGTAATGATTTGGAGGATCTCCCATTACATGTGGCCTGCACGCAGACACAACAGCAGAAAAACTTTTGTGATGCATTTGTTAAGAGAAGAAGAGGGAAATATTAGCTGGCAAAGCGACCCACGTAAAGCAC
Source organism: Chimonanthus salicifolius (assembly GCA_013350335.1). Classification (NCBI taxonomy): domain Eukaryota; kingdom Viridiplantae; phylum Streptophyta; class Magnoliopsida; order Laurales; family Calycanthaceae; genus Chimonanthus; species Chimonanthus salicifolius. The sequence continues at coordinate 12,401,113 of CM023537.1, read as the reverse complement.
ACTTGCTGTTTTTACTTTAACACAGTAATGAAAAGGACTGGTAAAGAGTGTGAACCTGTACCTTCTGAACGTTAACTTTTATAGAGCCTCAAGATCATTTATCAGAATGTCGACACATTATTTTATATCATATGCTTGTTTTTCATTACATCAGACACCTGTTCATGTGTCGATATCGTGTTGAATGATTACAGATGCTCGGTAAAAGTTAACTAAGACGGAGAATTGTACAAAAAATCTTGCCATGAAAGAAGACAGGCTTTTGTACATGTCTCTCATCAATCAATCATCTAATGGAGATTGATCTATTTACAAATGTTTTTTATTAGACTATAAATACATTTATTACAACTATTTAAATATAAAAACCATTAAGAGACACAGGTGTACGTTAACAATTTTCTGAACCATTTGGAAAGAAATTAATGAAAATCATCTAACTTTTTCAAAAGGCAAAGTAGAGGTTGAGCATGTGACTGCTTTATGAGAAGGATTTAAATGGGTTCTGATTTTTTACTCTCTTGGAATGAGTATCTAGACAGTGGAATTAGAGAAAGAAGATCTAGGATTTTTTGGTGCCTACCCCAATGAGGAGTCATGAAGTTTAACGTTGACGGAACATCAAGAGGGAAACCTGGCCCGGCTAGAATAGGTGGTGTTTTTAGGAACTATAGCAGTCTCTCATCTTTAGTTTTCATGGAGGACGTAGGAGTTAGGGACTCAAATGAGGTGGAACTACTTAGTATTAGGAGATCTTTGACCCTTTGGAGAGTGCATGGTCATAGACTTCTTATTATTGAAGGGGACTCGACAAACACTATTAAGTGGGCCATGGGTCTTAAATGACCTCCCTGGAGAATGATCAATATTGCAAGGGAAATTAGGGGTTTATTTGTAAGGAGGGTTGTTTATTTTGCTCAAGTCGACCGTTCCGCTAATAGCGTGGCGAATTTTGTCAGGAAAAATGGAATCAATAATAGCGCTTCAGGGGTCTTCAGTGGGGCATGGGGCTCTTTTTAGTTATTTTGTTATCTTTTGTTGCTTTGGCGATCTATAGCCTTTTTTTTTCTTGCTTTTTTGTATTTACTTGTACTCTTCCTCTCATTTAAGGAAATTCTTCTGTTACCACTAAAAAAAGACCACTCAAATCTCCTCGTGTGAAAGAAACTTTCTTTTAAGTTGGTCCACGTGAAACCTACAGTGAGATTAAATGTATAAGAGAAAATACGAAATAATGTAGTAAAAGTTTCCATCATCTTAACTTCATGTTTTTTGGATTGCCTTTCTCTGTTCTAAGATGAACATGTTATATATAAAATTCACCCTGTAAGTATAATATTAGGACACCAATTTTATATTGATTGTCAATGAAAATGTTTAAGGATTTTTTTTTTTAGGCCTTGGGGAAATTTCTGTCCAACTAATGCCTTCGACCTCTTTAAACCACTCCAAAAATATTTAAGGATTTTTAAAAGACTTGAGTCATTCATCTATTGGACTGGATACATAGTCCTAATAAGTGATATTAGAGGTATAATCTCATGCCAATGCATGTTGACTCATTAGATCTCGTAGTTGGATGGAATAGCCGTCGGACTCAGAAGATCTCCTATTCAATACCGATGACGTTCTATTCATCGGAGAGCCTCATTAAAAGGGAGATTGTTGGAGCAGCGAACGAGTCCCACATTGGTTGTGAAAAGAAGAGATTTAAGGACTTATAAAATAAACTTAGGTCACTCCACCTTTTAGGCTAGATACCTAGTCCTAACAAATGGTGAAATTCTATCATTTGACGCTGTTTCTTTTACAATTTTTTTAACTAATGAACCTGAGCCTTATCCATAGTAAATCTTAGGTTCTCGTTGATGAATGGTTAGTCTAAATTCAAAAAGGCCTCTTGTTTGATTCATCTAACTTGACTTTGCTACCACTTGTTAGAAATATAATATGTGAAAATAAATAACAGATCAATCACAACACCATAAACAAAGACACCAATTAATCTAGACACCGAGATTTATTTAGTTCGTCTTCCTACGTCCACGGAACTTGTATTTTATTCAGAGAGAAAAATAAATAAAAAAATATAAAAAAGATAATAAATGAGTTTTGAATCTAAACTCAATCCTTGTTTAGAGAGTCGTAGAGAAATCCTATAACACAAGTCCAGTTGCTCCACATTATCTTCTTTTTCAGACAGTCTAGTCCTTTGTCCTGACAATTCTCCTCTCCAAACGAGAACAAAACCAAACACAAAACCACTATATTGACATATCCAATTCTCCAAATTTCTTCCTCTCTCTTTTCTCTCGGTCATAGAAGAATGAAATATCTTGTGTCTGGCTCACTGCCAAAAGGCCTTCTACACACTACTCGCACCTTTCAAACATAGGGATGTCACTCACTGTTTCCACGCTGCCAGCGAAAACACCCTCACCAATATCTTCTTCTCTCCACACGTCTCTCTATTACATGCAGAGCATTCCACGCTGGTGACTCATTGTTTTACTGTGGTAAAAGGAAGCCAGATAACGTTGTTTCTCTGTCACGTCGTGTGTGAAAATTCCACACACACCACCGTTCAACCCTCCATGATTTCCGGTGAGAAAATCTTATAGAAATTTTTCACAAATCTATAATCAGTTGTGAAATGATTTTTTTCTTAAATTTCCCATTTAATCCTTGTATTATAGATGATTTGTATTTTTCTATAAACGCTGGTGAAACAGCTCTCTAATAAATATTATGAACGTTAAATTTGAAGCTTAATAAACAGCTGTTAACTTTTAACTATTTCAAGTCTAATAGACATTTATATTAATTTTAATTAAATTCATATTCTAATAGTTCAAAGAGCACAGTACAAGCTCATATTCAGTAAAAAAAAAAATGTCACATTCAATACAGGATTAGTCTATGTTATAAAAAATATTTATATTTAAAATACTTTTGAAACATTTTTATTTGTAATAAAAAGATATAATTTTAATTTAAATTTTTAAATATGAGATGTATTTTAGTAATTGCAATGTGTTCTATTAAAAATAGTACTTAAATTATAATATTGACATCCCAGTCCACAGATGTCCTAATTTGCAACTCTATTTTGTGTCCATCTATAATGATGATGATGGGTCTTTATGAAGGTTTAAGGTTAAAAATAGTTTCTCAAAAATTATTTTAATTTGATCAATTCAATACAAATTTAGAGCTTTAAATTAATTTAATGGACTTAAAATATAGCTTTATTGACACAATTTCAAACCTCTATTCTAGTTAGAATCTTTCATAGTTAAAATAACTTGAAAAAACTTCAATGAGTTGGTTTTAGTTGACTCAACTGAACATAATTTTGAGTCAAGTGAGTCAATGATTTTTTTTAATCGAACTTAAAAACTCATCAAAATTATTCAATTTGATAAAATTTCATTTCAAATTTTTAAGCCATGAAATTTTCTAATAAGCTCGTCAGGATCCTCATTGATGAGTCCTAGATAAGAGTGGCATACTGTGCCGATCATAAATGGTATGCAACTGATCATTCATCTAAACTAATTGTACACTGTCAAATGTCATTGTATATGTATTTCAACGAAGTATGGAATTAAATAAAACTTTGTTGAAAAATGATCTGAATTATACATATTCTCTTAGACATTAATAAAAATAGCAAGAGTAATAGTAAGTTGAGAAAAAAAATATCTAAATGCAAAATATATACATTTTAAATCATAAATCATAGATCTAATTTTTTTTTATTTTTTCAAAAATATATAATTCAAAAGTATTGACCAAGTTGACTGATATGATATTATTTCATAATAACTCAAACATGTTTATAGATATATATGATTAAGATACCAATATTTTAAAAAAGAGTCGATGATTGAACCATTTCAAGGAAAGATGGAGTTAAATAAGATTCAACCGACTTTAACTGTGGTACATCAACGAAAGACGTTTAATGTCTCAATCAACTTGACAAGCATTCACCGAACCATTCGGCTCTCTCCTGTACCAAGCCAAAACTTTCTATCATCTTTAACTTTAACATGTTGAAATAGAATCAACTTTTGGATGAATGAGACTGGAGATTTTTGTTGTCTAACACAGACAGCCATCCACTAACAGAGAGGTAGGTTGTGTTGTGTGTTGGGAGAGAAGACACGACTGTCCCCCACGGCCACTTTCTTCTCCTTTTTAGTACATATATGTGTATTTCTTCTGTCCATTATTTTATTTTCACGGTGGGACTGGCAAAGAGGAAGACGTACATCTATCTAGTGGATATGGTCCCACATGGGTCCCAACGGTAAGATGTCAATGGCTCATGAAATAATCTCATTCAGTGAAATATATGATTTCATCAATGAGATGGAAGTTTCACTACTATTTATTGACGGAGGGTGAGAGATGTCAGGACGTTTTTAATTTAAGAGATAAGATTGTATTTCAAAAGAGAAGAAAAAGTTCTTTTCATGAGAGTTTATTGGCTGAGGGATTCTATCGAGTAGTGGATTCTCTTGTTGAGAGATTCTATCAAGTGAGTCTACTTTTTTTTTTTTTAATTTACATGTGAGAAATTATGAAAAACTCAGTGAAAAATCCTCACAGTTGATACTTACGACCCCTAGGGCTCACCATGTGAAGCCATGGGGTGGTTCGAACCTGGTACCTCCTGTATCTTGAAGTAGGAGATTACAGTTGAACTACACCTATGTGAATCTACATTTTCTCTTTAATAATAAATTAGATTAAAATGTTTACATTTGATTGATGTTAAAGGATGGAGAGATTATATGTTGCAAGAGTACAAAATGGTTGTATAGATTAGATGAATTTTTTAATTGAAAATTCAAACTCAAGAGATACAAACTCATGATGGTAATCTAAAGATTGAGGACTCAAGTCTCATGATAGCCACTTAGGGTAGCCTGTTCATAGAAAAAGAATTTGTCAAATCCGAATATAAAAGTCCACCGTATATTGATAGGATAAGTTGCTAGATGATGATGATTCAAAGTCGAGATGGAGATCTACTCGTACAAGGAACCTCACAGCTCAAAATCTTTTATTTTTCTAGATATTTGTTTCTAATTAATTATCTGTCAAGTATGTAGATTGAAAACTCTAGTTTTCTTGAAATTGAATATTCTTATTTTTAGAGATTCAGAGTTGTGATGAGGACATCGAGGTCAAGGATGATGAAAATGAAGTTGACAAAGTGGCTGGAATTGTATTGGCTTTCCATGAGCAATTAGACCGAAACAAAGGTGGTTGAAAACAATCTAATTAGAACTATAAATTGATGCTAATGGGCCTTATAAATGAGCCTGAGCCTCCCACATGGGCTTACTCAAGCAACCCATGACAAAGCTCAACATGCAAAGTCCAAGATTGGAAATGTATCACACAAGCCACATGAGTCATGGAGCATTTTGTATATGCTACATGAAGTATGCATGCCACATACGCCTTGACTATATTAATGATGGTCAAATTGCATTTCAATGAAAACCCCTTCACACTTGATGGATTCAATGGATTCATCAAGAAACAACTTATTTCATGGAATTGTGATGCACAAGACCCTTTGCATACATGGAAGCCTTGTCACAAATATCGGCGGTATTTTCAAATTTACCGCGTTTTTATCAGCAAAATACCATTACCGAGTTAAAAATGCATTTTTTATCGCCACGACGATAAATTTCCGGTAAATTCCTGGATAAAATCACGTTAAAAACGCGATAAACGTTAATAATGAGATAATATCCCGGTAAATTCCCGAGAAATTCCCGGTAAATTCCCTATACCATTTTTATTTCATAATTTTTTTTATTTATTCTATTTTTTTATTTTTTAAATATTATAATTTCCGCGAGATTTTCCCGTTAAATTCCAGGTAAAAATCCGAGAATTTAAAAATATCCCGTTATTACCAATTGCCATTAATATCCCGAGAACGGTATTTGTCACCATGCATGGAAGACAACTTATCCAATTCAATGTTGGATGAGTCACTAGGGCATATGTGGCATAGCTAATTAGTTGGAAGAATCATGGAGTCTAGTTGGCTTTCTCCCATTGATTCACCTCATTAAGCACATGGAATTCATGTCATCTTCACAAGTCAATTGGCGCCAAGTCATCAAGTTTAGGTATAAATTTTTTATTACTTATAATTTCATTTTCTTTTTTCTCATTGGTTTTAGTGACGTGTCATGAATAAGGTTAACCTATGTAGCATAACAACCCACCTTAATTGCACCAACCATGGTGGGTTAACCCTTGGTTTATGTGTGGTTTGGAGTCATCTCTAACACTATAAATAGAGGTGTATTGACTTTGGGCATCAAGCATTGGTGATTTCTTGGCCACACTCTACTAGAGTGAAAATCTTTTGTAAGAATCTCCAAGTTGTTGGATTTTCTTCCCTTTGTAAGATTTTTCGAATTACCAGTTCAGGTTCTTGTTTAAATTAAACTATTAATGTGCAATTTTCCAATTTGAATTTCAAACTTGCAAGACAATTTGATTGTTGAGATTACATTTCTTTTATTTTAATTCATATAAGTTGAATCTAGTTTTCAATTGAAACTTGCCTAAGACTTGTCTGCAGCTCGTCTTTGGCCGGTAGCTTGTCGAACGGAAGTTTGATTTCGTGCAAAGATGAAGGTTGACACTATCTCTCATTCGTCTTCATTTGATTGAAGGTTCAATACTACATTGGTCTTCATAAGTGGTCAGACACACTCTAATATAAAGATGAAATTGGCATTTAATGTAATAGAAAAATAACAAATTCATATTTAATTTGGGAAAATTCTGATGGCTAGAGATTATAAGTCCAACGACATTCTATTCTTCAAAATTTCTTTTATCTGTTATTACTCTTTCTTTTTTTTTATATATATATATTTTTCTTCATGATCAACCATGTGTTTCCTCGGAGGAAATACTTACTATACGAGTAACGTGATTATGTTTTTAACAAGTTGGTTCACTAATTCAATTCGCAGATCTAACAGTGGCTGCAATTGATTGCTCAGCTTTAAGACTTTGTCAAAATATATTGATTGGATATAGTGAATTAAATTTCAATCATATACAATATTACAGTATATAACTGGATGATATATTTGACAATGTTATTTCCATTCTAATATGGATGAAAATTGAGAAAAAAAAATGCCAGTATTTAAGTGTAGCTGAACCTTTTTATAAGATCCCATTAGATTCATTTTAGTGTACAAGTATCTAGCGGTAAAAAAAAAAATACCATTTGCTTAAATTGCATTTTTACCATTGACATCTATGGCATGAACATCTAACATCAGTTATGGTCTTCATTTTGACATTCAATTTTAATGCTATAACCCGATGGCTAATGGATTTCATTGTCAGAATAATTGATGGAATAAGATACTAATTATACAATAAATTGAAATTATAGTGAAAAGGTTTAGAGAAGAATCATTTAAAAATTTATGAGACCTATATTGAAGGACTAAACAGGGACGAAAGATATTACTCAAGGAATCAATCAAATAACTAATAATAGCATTTACTTTAATATCTATATTTATTAGTTAAATAATCTATAATTTTGCATCGAGGATGGTGGAGTAAACTGCTTCTTCCATTCCCTTTCTGAAAAAAAAAAAAACCGGTTTCAAAGCTTCAAACTAGAAAATTAGCAGGTATCATTGTCCATATGCAAGAGGTCCACATCTTATTAATCAGATAATCCAGCTTCATATAAGGGTAGTTTCATAAACAAATCACAAGCTTGTGATATATCCACTTGAAAATAACAAAGGTGTATAGGCATATCACCGGACTAATATTCTGGGCATGTGTAAATCTCCCATTTCACAAATATTGAGTAAGTTCTACTATAAGTGGCCCTTTGAAGTTGAATGTGAATCGAACATAAGACTTCTGCTTTCTGAGGCAGATTCTTAACAACAGGGCTCTCCAAATTATTACTTTTTACCAAGCAAGAGAAGCTAGAATCTCTGGTAGGACGACCGAAGATTCATCTCTTGCGTCCAAGCGCTCTTGTTTTGACAATGTATGTTCCAGTATGTCTGTGCTATGGCGTCAGGATCCATCGTCACTCCGGTGTTTGTCTCCCTGCCCGATCTCTGCAAGGATCTGCACCATGTATTTGTTAGTGTTAAGTATTCTTCAACAAAAACAATAATCATCATCGTCGCCATTATTATTAGAAGTTTAGAACCTTTTCTACCCACCATTTATTGATTCAAGTAGAACTATGTGGTTGGGGTGTGAACGAGAATCTTAAATCGGTGTGAAGAAGAAAAATCTAAAGACTTGTAAGGGACTTGATCACTCTATCTATCATATTAGTCTTTTGGACAGGAAGCCCAGTCCTAACAATGGTATCAGAGGTAGGCTCCAAAGTCACAACATGTGAACTCAGGGATCCTTTAGTCGAGCGGGATAGTTGGCTACGTTCTATTTGCCGGAGAGCCTTGTTCGAGGGGGAGAGAGGGAGGATTGTAGAGGTACAAATGAGAGTTCCATATCAGTTGTGAGGGGGGAAAAATCTAAAGACTTATAAGTGATTCGGTCACTCCACCTATCAGACTAGTCTTTCATGCTGGAAGCGCAGTACTAATATATCTGAGATTCATTCTCCTCACCTAGGTACACCGATGATTCCGTCGATGACGATGTGGGCGACGTGGATACCCGCAGGCTGGAATTCTTTTGCCAGGCATTGAGAGAGAGCTCTAAGAGCAAATTTCCCACAGCCTACAATGCAAATGCCTAGTGTTAAGCACCTTTTTCTAGCTCAAAGTAAATGATTTGGTTAAATGATAACAATCATACTTAGTTCGCAGTAACCAGCGACGCCATCGAGCGAAGCAGAAGAGCCGGTGAGCAAGATGGTTCCCCTTCTTCTCTCTACCATACCCGGAAGAACCTTCAAGAAAAGGGAGAAAAAAATTCAATTCATCAAGAGCTCAACAAGAGAAGTTTCAAATAATGGTGTGCTAATTACTTGCTGCGCGCAATGGAAGGGTCCAACAGCAGAGACGGCAAGCGATTTTTCGAAGGAGTCTAGATGGATGTCAGTGAACTTAGGTGGATGCCATGGCATTGGCTGACAAGCATTATAAATAAGAACTTCAACAAAGCCTAGAGAGAGCACTCCTTCAAAAGCTTCCCTCACACTCCGGGCGTCGGAGCAATCAATGCGAATAGCAAACACTTGGGTCTTCTCTTCACGGGCAATCTCATCGGCAAATTGCGATAATCGTCCTATGATAAGAAAATTAGTGCAAAATCACTAGTAGCGAAAGAAGGGAAGATAACATGAAACAAATTTTATTGGGTTCTAATGGACACTGCTATCAATTTTCTATATTTTTTTTGAAATAATTCGTATATTATATGAAAAGGCACAAGAGGTCGGGATATTTGACAAAAAAAGTAAGTAAAAAGAAACAAGAAAGACAAGACAACAATTAGAAACCTATAATTAGAAACCTATAAATTCAAGTAAGATCGACATATTCTCTCCACATAAAATATTTGACATAGGGATATTTCTGACCTATATTGGCCGAGAAAGGCTGATCAGAGTATTGTTCCACTGTCCCGTAAGTTCTCACTGTCATTGGTACCACTAATTGCATGCTCATTTCACATGCTTCGTCATCATCATTAAAGTGAAAATCTTATTTTCTGAGATCGAGTTTTTAAATTAGACTTCTTCATTTTATGTTGATTTCACACACTTTATCTGCGGACAGTGATAATTTTTTTTTTTTTCGAAATTAACAAAAACAACAGAAGTGGAATAATTAAAATCCTGATTTAATAGAGAAATAAAGTGGAGATGCATGAGAAGACGGTGATTGGCTTACCCAAATCTCTTGCGAGTATGGCGACGGAGTAGCCTTCGTGGGCGAACTTGCGGGCTATGGAGCGGCCGAGCTTGGGTCCGACTCCGACCACAGCGACGATTCCTTTGGTTGAGCTGCCACTAGCCATGGAACGCATTGGGAGAGAGCCCTATTTTATGAGAGGGTTAGAGTGAGATTTACCATATATCACACTTTGTAGTCAAAGAAAGATTGAACGTTTTTCTGTTTCTCAGAAGTCAGAACTAGCGAAGGAGGGTTGAGCCACCAGATGTGGAAAGCCATGGTATCTTCCAATTCCACTTCCACATAAAAGGAAGACCGACAGTTCGGACCACTTCAATGATTGGGGGTGTATTTGTGGATCCGATACGTAGAGCTGGTCGGCAATGTTGTCCTTGAAGAGTTGAAGGACAAGTGGAAAGTGGTGTCTGCCAGCAAACACCAATCTCAAATATTTCAAATATTAAAGTATTGGATGCATTTATATTCAAGGGATTTTCTGCGAAAATACATCAAAAGTTGTTAATTCAGTTCATCACACTTTCAAAAATTGAAATTAGGGTTAAGGCGTCTCGTATATTTAGTTAAACCTTTTTGGACTAAATTGTTTCCATTTTACAGAGTGATTGCCCGTACTAGTATCATAAGCGCATGCACCGGCGCTAATATTTTTTTTTTGTATAAATATTATTTATAGTCTAAAGAAGATAAAGAAACCATTATAGTCAAGTAGTGAAGACATTATTACAATTTAATATAAGAATTTACTTAAAATTTTATTATAGAATTTTGTATATTAATTATCAATAAATAATTTCTCAGAAATTCAGAGTGTATATCTACAAATCAAAAGCCATCCAGGCATCTAAATTAGGAAAAAAAAAAAGGAATTTAGTGCTTAGAGAGTAACAATGTCTCCTCGTATTTGCTAAGTCGATTTACCATATATTAACCTTAATGCCATTCATTTATATAATTTTATAGAAGTGTTATGAGAGACATGAACTTAAATGTAAGGATTGACAATTTTAAATGATCTAAATATATTTTGATTTTTTAAATAATTTTATATGATGACTAAAAGTTTCAAATGCTTTACATTTTGGTATTTTTAAGTATGTACTCACATGTATTGGGTTGATGAGAGAGAGAGAGAGAAGATCTCATGTCCACATTGGACACATGAAATTATTGAACTAGGTAGAGCAGAATATCTCTCATGGTCATGTAAAATGATTTTTTTTTTTTTCCTTGGGAGTCTTAAGACCATACAAAAATTATTGGCTACAGAAGAATTCTTTCGTAATCATATGAGAATTTCTCCTTCTAACACATGATCATATGAAATTATTGAGCTAGAATTCTATATTCTATTTTTTCTTAAATAACATGGGTATTTTGATCTTAAATTGTAGGTAAGATTAATCTTTCACGTAGATATACAATATCGCTTACAAGACTTATATATTAAATAAATTCATGAATGATCGAATTTAAGACTTCTAATCTATTTTTAGAAATTCAAGTCAACCGAGTTGCACACATATATAAATATTCCAACTTACATCAAATTCGAGAAATTATCCTATCATATCTATAAAAATTGTAAACTTTCAATAAGATCATATGATAATAAAAATTGTCAAGTTTCATTTTTTTTTTAATTTAATCAATATTTCATTTGAAGGTTATTCATTGAAAGTTTACATAATAACCTGAAGTCTACTGCAATTTCTCCTTTTACCAATTTTAGTCACCACTTTTATAAGGTCACTGATTGAGTGTTTATATTTTTGGTAAAAGGGAGATATTTGTTTTTAATATTACCATTAAATCTATTAAAAGAAGAAGCAATCCATGTCTCATCTCTTGACTTTAATGTTATTTAGAAAGAGACAATATAAGATGACCGATAAATGGATTTTGACTGTTTGGCTGTTAGACAATTGTGATTTGCTTCCATCTAAGCAAGTGAAAATAGGAAAAGATCATCCAAACAATATTTAGAAATAGAAAAAAATAATTTTTGATTTAGTGAATTTGAACTATCCCTATCATGTTAGTACTAAAAAATAGAGAAATTTATATAAAAGACTAAAGACTAAATGATAGGAAAATGGATTTGAAGATTGGATTAAGTGAATTAGAAGGATTTGGTCTAACCTCATCATATTATTATCTAAACTAAGATAATTTCGTGAAAAAATGAGAACAAATACATATAAAAAAAAAAAATTATGATTAAATTTGATGACTTCGAAGGATTTACATGGTTTGGGCCAAGCTCAAACCAAATTTAAGCCCTTGGTCAGCCATAGTGGATGACTCTAGACATGAATGATCCTTAAACCCTCAGAGAAAGACGTACACTATCAAAATTAGTAAGTGTACATCCAATGAAATATTTTTTTTTTCAAAAAATCCATTTTACTCTCAACTTCATTATGAGAAGGTCCTGGGAAGATATGGAGAAAGTAATGAAGTTGAAGGTAAAATGGATTTTTTGAAAAAAAATTGTTTCATTTGGTGTATGCTGACTAATTTTGATACTGTATGGATCACTACTCGAAGAAAAATAATCTATTAAATTTCAATTTAAACTACATTTGTTTGAGGTGTAATGGGGAGAGAACGAGCTAAAGACATTTAAATACAATTCATCTAAACTATTGTCACAAATATTAGCGGTATTTTCAAATTTACCATGTTTTTATCATGCAAAATATCATTACCGCAGTTAAAAATGTATTTTTATAGGCACGACGATAAATTCTCAATAAAATCACGTTAAAAACGTGATAAATGGTAATATAGCCATAATATCCAGATAAATTCCTTATTGCTATTTTAATTTATTCTATTTTTATTATTTTTAAATATTATAATTTTTTTTTAAAGATTTTTTATTAAATTTTTGATAAAAATATTTCAATATTACCAAATGTAGTTAATATCCCTTACTCGTCACAGTGATCCAAAATTCCAAACAACTAAGAGCGTTGCTTTCATTCAGTACGACTTGGTTGTAGCTTTAGGTATCATACACGCGGAAGACGGCCTATCATTCGTTTGGATCGTCTCTCCAAATATCTGTGCCATCATAGTAAGCGGAAGGTGCCTTTCAACCTTTTTGGGGCAGATGCAGTAAGATTCTTGCAGATTCTACAAGATTAAAAATCTAAACGACTCCATTTAATATAGCACAGGGCATTGTACTACAAGATTAAAAATCTAAACGACTCCATTTAATATAGCACACGGCATTGTACTACAAGATTAAAAATCTAAACGACTCCATTTAATATAGCACACGGCATTGTAGATTCCAAATTGCGATAGCCCAAATATTTCATTTGATACGAGAGGAAAATAAAACACTTACCTACAATTTTTTATCACTTGGGTCCATTTTGGTCAAAACAAGTGAAACATATGCATTTCAGTTTAAAAAGAAAATAAATATTATGCGTTCGGCCAGGAAAATATAATTATGTTTCTTCTTCTTATTAATTTATTAATCAATAGTAATTCACTTTTCCTGATTGCATTATTTTAATAAAATTTACTATTTATCAATTTTCTGTTTTTAATTATTATTTTTTCAATTATTTTATTTTTTTACTTTTATAGATAATTTAAAAAAATTCAGATTTATTCTAATATCTTTTCTGAAATACAATAACTAAACGACTGAAATGCCAAACGATTTCATTTCGTATGCAAACTAAATTGGCCTCCAAAGCAAAATTAGCAAGTATGAATTTGGATCACTATCCACTCTAATTTTTGGATCTCAAGCCCCATCAAATTTAAAGTAAAAAGTTTGAAAATAATATTATATTACATACATATGATATTGTTCCTCAACAAACAAGTTTACATCAAGTTTAGTGCAAACTCCTTGATAGGCCTACTTAGATCCATAGAGATAGGAGTTGAAAAGCCTTACTTGTATAAAATGTCTATAAAATTTTATTTCGAATGAATAAAAGAAGTCATATTTTTTAAAGCCTTTAGAATTTCTCATTTATCTAATAGTAAAAATTCATTGTGTTAAATCAATAGGTCTTTAAAATAAAATTGGTGCCATTGGGCAGGTGCAATTCACAGGGTAAGAGGTGGGGGTGTGTAATAGATCCATTTGATTTACTATAGGCCCTAATGACCCAACTTGGGTCCACATAAATGAGTGAGTTTAAAAGACTTTAAACTTGTATTTGATGCATATAAAATTTCAATCTTCATTGAATATAAAATGTTATATTTTTTTAAAACCCTCAAAATTTCACATTTGATCCAACGATGGAATTCACTGAATTAAATCTATAAACTTCAAAAGTCAAATTAGTGCCAAATTGGATAGAGGTACGATTTTCGAGAAGTAGGGTGTGTTTGGAGAGAAAGGAGGAGGGGGGATAGACCCATTAGGTCCATTCTAGGCCCCACAACGCAGGTACCAAACTTACTTGCAAAGTTGTTTGGAGCAAAATATATATATATATGTGTATGTGTATGTATATGTATGTATATGTATATGTATGTGTATGTGAATGTATATGTATGTGTATGTGTATATATATGTATATCCGTTCGTATACAATGGATTTGAATCAGGTTCAGGCTGGCTTTAAACCCATGAAGAGGCCCACATGAAGTTTGAGAAGCAGCTTCAATTTATCATACCACAGAACTAGATACACAGAAAATTTCCCTGCAGTGTTGAATCCTAGCAACGCCTTGCCTGGAAAATCCAATTCTAAAGGTTATGGACTATGGACTAATATACCATCATTAAGAGCAACTAGAATAGTTGAAAAGGTGCTCGTTATTTATACCACATGGTTCCTAACTTCAAATCAACCGAAGCAAAAGATAAAAAAAACAAGTAAATAAAAAAGCCTGGCATTAAAAAAGATCATTAAAAAATGACCATTAGCAAGCCACTTTCACAATGTTATCCTCTCAATATATATTTGCAAATGTACAGGATACATGAACAGAGAGTTGTAGGCAACCTTTGCCAATGGAGCTAAAATAAGCCGCCAATCCACCAACCAGTATAGCAAGACACCAGTTGTAAGGCTGAAGTAACAGGAATCAGAAATTCATCTGCATCTTTGCGCATCTTGGTTCGATGCATCCCCTCCATGCTGCAGCAGATAATTTTCTTTTTTAGAGAGCAAATATGGAAAATATATAAAGACATCCTTATTTCACATAACCAGTTCCATGTGCCACAGAGAAGGGAAGTGGAGGCATAGACTTTTAACCAACATGTGGCTTCTACTTGCTATTCCGCTTCATAACAGTACCCGCTTACTTGGTGGCACCTCAACCTGCATGACCATCCCAGTGAGAATTGTCCTAAATGAATAGACAATAATAAAATCACATGGAAGAAATGGACCTTCTTGGGCACCTACAGCTTGGATTCACCAACCTTGATTGGCATGATTCTGTCATTGCACCCAGCTACAAGGAATGCTTGAGATTAATCACCCTAATGGGTGACGTTCCAAGCCGTTTCTCCAATTTGGGAAGTGATTTTGCTAAAGCCATTAATTTATCATCTCCCATGAAATATTGAATATGGATAAAATTTGACAACAAACAGAGGAAAGCAATACAGCACAAAGAACACGACTTCCACACACAGAGAGAGAGAGAGAGAGAGAGAGAGAGAGAGAGAGAGACAAGCAATAAATGACTTTGAACAGTGAATACCATACCCCAAAATTTTCGCACATTTTTATCAGTTAAAAAAGAGAAGTCATTCTTGTGAATATTCAGTCTCTGTATGACCATACAACAAATTAATGGATCAAAAAAGGTGAAAACTATACTTAAGATTCCTGTGACTCAATCCAAGGCTTTGGCATTGGGCAACGCTGCAGATGAACCAGAAAACACATGTCCTCTTTGGTATGAAACCTTGATGAATGGGGGATCTTCATCAAGAGGAGGTTCAGAGTCCCGATTTACATATGTAACACCAACAGCTGCTTGCCTCTCCTTATAGCGTGCCCAGGTGACCAGGTATAGACCAACAATTATAAGAAACCCACCAACGATGCTGTTCCCATGCAGAAACCACTGTTAGTTTCACCATAATTAAGTCTATAACTAATACAATGGCATGATAGACACAAACAGGAATTAAGATGTTGCAAGCAGATTGATGTTGTGGTGGGAGTGTAAAACCTTCCAAGATAAATAGCACTTCCAAGGAAAATTGTCGACAAAATGGCAGATGTTACAGGTTGAAGTGGATTATATAGTGCCACCAAAGCAGGCCCTAAAATCTTATTTGCCCATGTCAAGAGTCCATAATTGAGAGCAGATGCAACAATTCCCTGCAGAGGCAGGAGGTAAGTATGTTTCAGACAATGCAAAGGAACTTAACATTAAATTGGAAACATTTATGTGAACAAAAAAGGATGGAATATGAACATTGACAAAAAGCTCTCGGAAGAACCAAAGAACTGCTTGTGAACTTCAACTCGGACTTTCAGCTAGGACAATAAATATCATGTTTCTAATGTCTCTGATTGCTCTTTTATCCCGTATACACTTGGTAATTTATGGCAACTCTAATTGTCATGGGGCCAAGAATGATGAAGTTTTCTATGACCCATAGGGCCACATGCATGCATGGGTTAGATCAAACGTGTAGGGGGTGACCTATTGGTGGTTAGTGAAGTTCCCCCCATCCGACCATCCTAGCAGAGCAATAGGTATGGAATCAAAGACAGGTACAAGATAACATGTAAAAATAACACAATGAAAAATTAACATAAAAACTTCACTCTTAACAATCAAGCAATTAACATTTCAATATTTTAGTAAGATTGTAAAAGAAGATAGGCTGTGATAATACTTTGTCATAATGCAAAACAATTTTGATGCCAATATTAAAATAATCCACAAAGAATTTGACATGTACTGGAGGAGATGTGTCTGACAGAGGAATTCTATGGAGAATGGGTTTAAGGAGAATAGGATAAGGAAAATGGCCCTAAAAATTGATTAGAGACCTATGCGGATGAAATAGGTGTAGGGGGGTCACATCAATAGAATGTGTGAAACTAGACCTTCATTTGATCATTTTAGCCTTGTGATCTTGATCTTTAAAATTTGCAAATGCTGTAAGACATTGATTTTATATGGGTCATTTGATGAAGTGGGATGATTTAATAAGCAAGAAATTACACCCATATTTTATCCATTATACAGTATTCCTGTACATATCTCATTCAATTATATGCGTTAATGATAATTTTTTAGCTTCATTCACCTTACACTTGCTCTCTCCAACATGGATATGTTGCCCATTTCAATGAAAACATGTAGCTGAAGGTCCTAGTAATATGATTTTGTACTTGAAATATTTTTTTATAAATGACGTTCTTTCTTATGGCCATCCAACAAGGTGGAATGACATTTCACCATCCACGGTGAACCCCTATACAACCTACCAGCCCACCCCCATGCATTCTATGGGGCCCAATTGGATTGCTCAAAAAATGATCATAGTCTCTCCGTTGTACCAAAGCAATTTTCTATGATAGATTGCAGCACAAGTTCTGACAAACATACATGGATCAAAATATGTTGAAATTGGAAATACAGGAATATCATAAGTTGTAGGTGTAACGGCTTGTCCCTCTAGCACAATATTGTCTGCTTTAGGCTTGAAAAATCATAACGGCTTTGCATCGGGCCCAAGTCTCACCCTTGGGCCCAAAAGGCCTTATGCTAGAAGGGAGGGGGTGCTCCCTCTTATAAGCCACAACACATTCAACTCCTTGGCCAATATGGGACCTTTTCTCTCCCATACGTGCCCCTCTCATAACAGCCCCCCTCTTGGGGCAGGGGTATTACAATCCACCCCCCTTAAGACCAGAGCCATCCTTGACTCTGTCACAACACACAGGCACATGGGCAGGCACACAGGTAAAGGGTTGAATTGTGCTCTGATACCATTTGCAACGGCCCTTCCCTATAGCACAATGTTGTTTGCTTTGGGCTTGAAAAACCCTCACGACTTTGTATTGGGCCCAAGTCTCACCATTGGGTCCAAAAGGCCTTATGATAGAAGGGAGGGGTGCTCCCTCTTATAAGCCACAACACATTCAACTCCTTGGGCAGTATGGGACCTTTTCTCTCCCATACATGCTTCTCTCATAACAGCCCTCCTCTTGGGGCAGGAGTATTACAGTAGGCATCTAGACTTTTAATGGAGTTGAGCTTGGGAAAATAGCTCTAGAAATGCCCCTCATCTCCCTCCAATATTGAGGGAACCCATGATTGAGAGAAAGAGAGAGAGTAGATAGTAGATTGAAAATAAGAGGTATAAAGAAGACATGAATGAACGAATGAGAGAACAAGATGAAGCACCACAGCCCAACCTCCCCCCCACCCCCCAGCCCCCCCGCCCCCCTTCCCTTCCTTCAAAAAAATAAAAAATTAAATTAAATAAATAAAATAGTTTGGGTTCTGCCAATCTGCTTAGAGCCCACAGCCCCCCTCTCCTCCTTTCCCTTTTGCGTGATAATGTGACCGAAATGCATGAAACAGATAAAGGCAAGGTATTGTGGCTTTTGTTCTTTTTTTGGCAGTTCGAGATTTTTGGGATGTTCTCATTTTGTATTTATATGTTGTTCACCTTTTGTATTATATTTACATTAATGAATATTATCTTCTACACATTTTGTATTGACGTTATTGATGGATGTTTTATTTTATATCTATCTAATGTTTAGCACCCCCATGCACGACCCACATTTTTCCATACTGATGGGCCTGTTAGAAAGAAAGGTCTATGCTTCAAAATTCAATATGGGGATAACAGAAAATCAGTTTTATTGGATCAATCAAACCATGTCTTTAAGCTCCCTAAATTTGATACTTTAGATTATTCTTCAATCCTAAACTTTATGGGCCTAGACACATGGCTTCATAGATCCAATCTAGATGATTTTTGTTGGCCTTATCTTCAAGCATAGACCTTTCTAACGGACACATTACCACTGACCTATATACTGGTGAACATCTCTTATATTTTTCTTTGTTGATGAATATTTGTATGATTCTAAACAGGCTCTACTGAACAGCTTTTTGAATTAGGAGAATGAAACAGGTTGTAGACAACCATTCCAATAAACAAGCTTCAAAATCCATGTTCATTCTTGGGAAGTCCATTCCCATACACTGAATGCAAAATGCCATGTTGGGAATCTTACTTCTTGAATAGAATGAGCTACCGAAAAGACCCTAACAGAATTGGAAGGTCGTCCCAGTAACAAAGAAAATCGAGGCAAGTCATTTCAGATGCTTTGGACATTAGCAGTAAGTACCTACCATTAAGAATTGAAGGGCCACATAGACCAATAAAGACTTAAAAAAATAACGAGTTTGATTATGTATTGCAGAAAACTTTGCTTTAGATAATATTGGATGGAGTGCCCATACAAGTCCATGTAGATAAGATAAAACTTGGATTATAATGATGATTCAAATTAATATCATGTAATTGAAGAGCAAAGAACAACCAAACTACGTGTTAATTCTACATACTGAAGCCACAGGTTGTGTGTTGCAAATAGCAAGCATGTCACATGTTACAATGTATGTTAGAACATAAAAACACAGAATTCTATAGAGTAGCAAAAGTTTCAAACATAATAGAAATACCGCAAATAACATCAAACACAAATGAATCAGGTCCTGGCAAGCAAGCAAGCATCTTGTCATTGAGAATCAGCTTAAGTCATAATTCACATAACCACAGTCTAACTGCCCCATTTTAAATTAAAAAAAAAAAAAAAAAAACCAATAGTCTAACTGCATAATTGCAACAGCAGTTGCAAGTTAGCCTTATTGAGGGGTTCTTTTTTTGTTTTTTATTTTATCTTTATTCTATTTGAAACATGGTAAAATAGCATTCAGAAGCTTACAGCATATACAACAGCAACTATCTCAGATGGTGCCAAGGTCCAATCCATGTAGTCATTAGTTGCAAATAACCCCGTCAATACCATTAAAAGGGTACCAAAAAAGTATGAGTAAGCTGTCAATGATATGCTAGCAGGATACTTCGCCAAAAGTGGAGCCTGCAATTGTTGAACAATGTTTATAAATCCCCTACTTGAATAACAGAACATGTTCTCAATAGATATAAGAAAGATAAAACTCCACACAGGTAAAATAATTTTCATTGCAAATAATGCCACTCATGGCCAAAGTAATAGACCCTTGACACAAAGTGAAGAATTTCCAAGATGTATCTGAACATAGAGAAGTTGAAGAGAACACACATTTTAGGTACTGAAGAAACATTATCCTATCCAGATGGAAAAAAATTGGAGAGACGGTTCATGATGATGATGATCATCATCATTTTATCCTTATCATCATTTTATTTATTAATTAATTTTTTTTGAAAGAAGGTTGATGCATTAATCTCTTTTACACTATTGATGAATGCATTTGTACTTCTATTCTAAATGAATAAATAGAGTTAAATTTCTCCATTTAAGGACAATGCTTGTGAAGTAGACTCATTGTGATGATATCATTTCATAGATGCAATGTCTGGGATACAGTGGATCCTTATTTGCATCTCAGTTGATTTGTGTGAACCTGTTGGTAGAAGTGAGTAATAGAGTAACTTGTTAAAATGAGTGAAAAAGATACATAAACCACAGGAAGGTAAGAGCAATCCACTGTAAGATTGCAAAGACCTCCATGTAGATTATCAATATTCACCTAAGAGTTTTTTTGGCCATCAGATGGGGCAGTTAGTCCATGGAAATAATTTGCCCAATCCAAATATAAAAGCCGACCCCAAATTGATGGAATAAATAACTTAAATGATGATATAATTAAAGATGGTTTTTTCCCCTATGTGTTATGTAAGAAGATCAACAATCAACATTATGGATCTTTGTGAAAGCAATGTGTGGATAGAGTGGGAATGTTTAGGGGCTTCTCTCTTGATTCAATTTGGGCATACATTGGGCTACATTTGTAATTTGTAGAGTACAAATAGTTCTATCTCATACATGTAATTGGTACTGTAACATTTCTATATGCAATACAATTTACTTTACCTTTCAAAAGAAGACCAAAAAGCCCGTGCAAGTAGAAAACCCATTCTCCCCCACCCCCCAGACACACAGAGTTACAAAAAGAAAGGAGAAAAGAAACACAGTACACCCATACTACTGAATTACAATAGCCTTCCACAGTGCATCTCAGTAAATATAAGAAAATTTCTAAGATCGTTTAATCAGAACAATCCAAAATGTATGACTGATCTGTAATTTCTAGTTGCCAGAATTACTTTAATCAATTTACTGAGTCAAGACTGCAAGATAAAAGCCTTCTTATGTGTCAACAATGTTTAGTTTTCCCTAGTTTCAAGAAAAATATGCAATTTTTTTTTTGAATGGTGTAAAATATGCAACTACAAGGCCCATTTAGATAAATGGGCAAGTGGGAATCATGCAGCTCAGGATCAACTTCAGGTCACTTGCATGGGTATGAGTGCAAGTGTTGGAGTTTGACATGGGTGTAAGGTTGTATACTAGGACCACCCCCTCCCCCTGCCAAAAAAAAAGAAGAAGAAAAAGATAAAAGAAAAAAGACTCCGGGACTAGGCACCATGTTTGAATAAATTAGATTTAAAATTTTACTTTAAATGAAAGTAAGGTGTGAAAATAACACATTAAAAATATTGTACTAGTTTTACTCAAAACAATTAAGTGACTAACGTATCAATATTTTAATTAGGTTTCAAGAAGGGATAGGTATGGTAATATTTTAGTCATCTTGGAAAACAATGTTAGAAAGTACTAGAAATGTCCATGAAGAGAGCCTGATATAGGTATAAGTGTCCAACATGGATACAAGTCTCTGACAGGCGTGTCACACATTTTGAAGAATCCATGCAACATAGCTTTCAGGCTATCTGGACCAGCACAAAAGTTTCAGGATCAGCTGAACTCTTTTTTTTTTTAAACAGTAACTATTGGATATCTAGTGTACATGCTCCCTAAATCTCCACTAAAATCACAACAGGCAGCAAGAAATCAGGAAAAATAGTACAGAAAATCAAGAACAAAATGTCATGAAATACTAGCTTTATCAGCATAAAGATCCATTGGCCCACAGACCTGCATGAACCATTCTAGGGATTTTCATCAAAACAGCATATGAAATCCAAAATGATGCTGATCATCTAGCTTTCACATTATATGCATGTTCTTAACACCAAAACATTCTATGAATGCAATCCTCACCACTAATCTGTAGCAAGGATATAGATGGACAGTTCGATTCAGGTCATCCAACATTATAAGAGACAAAAGTACCTTTTTGCAAATCCATGACGGTACTGAGCTACCACATCTCCATGGGAGAAGGGAAGGAGAGGATGGTACCAAATCTCCATTGGAGAAGAGAAGGAGAGGGTGGTACCACATCTCCATGGGAGAAGGGAAGGAGAGGGGGGCGTGTGTGTGGGGGGGTGGGCGTGGTTGTTGTGATGGAGAGAGGAGAGAGAGGCAGAGGCCAAGCTGGACATGCTTTTGTTCCCCTTGACTAAAACAAATGACAAAAGAAACTGCAACTTAACATTGAAGCTCAAGGAATATATCATCCTAGGGATTGATTGACCATCAACACAACAGCCAGGAGTGCCACAGTTTAACTGTTTGTGGTTCACCATGGACCATACCTATTTTTTTGTCTTCAATGGCCTACTCTCATCCTTATCTGGGCATTTGCATGTGCTTGAAGGCCTCAGACTCCCTCAATCTTGCTTAAACACACTTCATATAGACCAGTATAAAACTGTTTGTCAAAGGAATCCATTGTCATGACTATTTCCAATCCACATCTATAAAATATTGATGACTTTTTCATTATTTATTACTCTTTTTTGTGTATTATCCTAAACTATTCCATCATCTTGGTGAATGTACTTTGCTGGATATAATGATCATATGGATGACTTGCGTACTTCATCAATAACGTTTGATGCAAAAACTAGGATATAAATTATTTTTAGATTTTAATTGCTTCTTATGTTGAGTCCTATTTAGGAGAGAGTTATTTAGTGATTTCATTTTAGAGATAATTATGATCCCAATATAATTAGTTTCATTATTTGATGCAAAACCTTTTTATAAAGCATTCTAATGGACATGAGAAAAGGAGATAAAAGAAACTTGTGAAAAAAGGTTGCAGGTACGAACCTATCTCATTCATGGGTTGTGCAAAACCTTATGTTGTTCATAGCAACACCTTTTGATTGTGTGATCTCAGAGCTATATTCAAGATTAAGCTCAAGAGTCAAGACCCTCTATGACCAACTTGGTGGCAATTGATCAACAAATTAAGACACTAACTAGCTTCTTAATGTCAACCGTCTTTGAATTTCATCTTTGTTGGGTGACTAGAGATTTTCAGGTAAGTTTCAGCTTGCATGATATTATCGGGCCTGCAAGAAAGGCACCTGATACATGGGCAGTTAAGTTTGTGTGTTTAAGAATCAAGTTTTCATGTGCACCAACTACAATACCATCCAAATAAGGTCAATACTTCCTTGGCTGATTGAATTTTTTTGTTTTTCCACATTTATCAACCATAGATCATTTTTAGAGTGATCTAAATTTTGGACCCATTTGTGGTAACATCCCACTAGGAATTTTAATTAGAGACCCTCAGCTTTTCTGAGTACATCAAGAGCCCAAGGCCCATGATTGTAGTTGCTATTTACAATCATTTGAGGTATATTGGGTGTGATTTGATGTCCATATGACATGAAATTAGATCCAATGGATAAATAACCTTTCCAACAAGCCCGAGTTTTATGCAATTCAAACAAGATGTAGTAAGCGATGCTGAAATGCCATTGTCACATCACCCAAAAAAGTATAAAAAAATCAGCTTTTGAGATCTACCACTATTACTACTAATAAAAAAAGCAACCTGTTATGTGGGCCTGGTAGGAACCCGGATGGAAAAACATGGAAAAATAGAAAAAAAAAGGGGGAAAATAGATAAAGTGAAGGATAGGAATTTCACTTTGTGGAGAAATCAACCTATTTTGGTTTCAGTTTGAGGAGAAACTAGCCTCTGAGCCGTAGCCATGTTTTGGGGAAAATATTCTCATGCTTTTCATTATTCAATTAAGCCTATAAATAGGCTTTGGGTACAACTCAAATGGAAAATGACAATCATAGGAAAAAATCCTTTTTATCACAACCTAATATTATAGAAATTGACAAAATAACCATTCATTAATACCACCAGGGCCCTATGCATTGCTTGATACATCCTTGAGAATATAAGAATTTTTAGCCAGTGAGAGCTCATCAAGTCTACTTTCAATTTATACAGTTCTAGTTTTATTTAAGAAACAATAATTAAAAAAAAAAAGAAGCGAAACGGTGCCAAGTTCAACCTTGTGATCGGTCACACCTGACTCCATGCATGTCATGTTTGATAGGAGACACAGCTGCATATTTATTCAAAATGTTTTGACCATATCATAAAGATGAGTGCCAAATTCATCTTATGCCACTGAGTTTGTGATAACTGAAAAGCTCTTAACATTACAAAATCCAGCTATAATGTTTCTTGGTTATCCATTAAGCATAATTATATTCTTGTCCACCACTTCACCTTTAAAGAAAAAGAATAAAAAACCACAGCAACAAGTCTATACACAATAGTTCAATCAGAAGATCTAGAAGCAACAGAATGGATAAAAGGCATGTCATAATTGAAATAGAGAATCAGTTTGAGTCTCCGTAGTTTTTAACCACAATTTGATGTAATATAAGCTTACAAAGCACAGAGAATATACAGAACCTTAAACAGTCTCTTTTGTTTTTATGTGAATTTCATCAATTCCAACTTTCATAAAAACCTCATGCTCAGTAAATCTCAATGGTCATCCAGACTTTGCCGGACAAATTTTTAGCATATTATATCCACAACTTTATTCTAATTCTTCAAAATGGCTTAAGGTAGCCTACCCTACGGGTAAGTGAGCTCTGATACCTGTAATGCCAGATAGGTTGCCATGCACATGCAGTTACCAATCAAGCACAGCATACCGATGTGCCAACGCTCAAACCCAAACACCATTAGACCAGATGCCAACCATCCAATTGGCTCTGGCTGAGATTTTGCACTTATCTCACTTTCTGCTACAAGGCCCACATCACCACTCCCAATCACAGGTGCACCTCTGTACAGAGCCATCAGTAAAGCTCCAAAAACACAGATAAGTGTGCCTCCAACCTTTGCCCTCCCTTCAGTTGAAAGAAAATTCACTGTTTCGGTACTGCATGATCCATATTTACAGAATAAAATGAGAAAAAGAGATAGATGGGTGTATTCATCAACTCAGATATTAAATGAAAGCAGTGATTCTCACCCCATCATCACAGCCAAGAGAAAAGTAAAGACAGGTATGGCAGGTTGTATTGCTGCAGCATAAGTTGGATTTGTGTAGCTAAGACCAATAATAAATAAAAGCTGGTTTCCAAATATCCTATTAAAAATATAACTATTAAGTCACTCATCAAAAAAGAAATGCAACTATTAATTACTGAAAACATGTAGACTACATAATAAGAAATTTCTTATGGTACAGATAGTGTGCATGATATAATGTATGAAACAAGACCAACTTTGTCACACTTCAGGGCAATAGCATGTAGCACAGCTGGTCTCTCTCTTATCTTTTTTTTTTTTTTTTTTAATTTGAGTGCTCATTGTTGCAAACATAAATGTCGCGATTTTGAGTCATGCCATCATCTCTAAGAAAACACCTTGCTAGAACATAACCTTACCCAGTTAACCCAAGAAAGAAAAATGAAATCAGCAGGCGGCGTGATATCGGAGGGCGTATCCTTCTGTCAAAGAAAGAAAGAAAGCATATGATATACTTAAATTTCATCCATATTTCACACACATTCAGTAGAGAGAGAGAGAGAGAGAGAGAGAGAGAGAGAGAGAGAGATCAGTTCATTGGGACATAGAACTCGAAGTTGCTGCCAATTTGTACATGTATCAATTAACAGTTCATTCATATTTGGTTAGACAGATTCCAAACCATCTTCTTAGAAAAATGTAAAACAAATTGTTCAAACAAATAAAGATGGCTGCCTAACTCAACATGTTGGGCTTCAAGTCAAGGTAAAGCAAATCGAAAATAATGTTTCAGGGTCTGTAATATGCACCAAAAGAACCATGTGGAAGTCGTTTACTGGGGCCTGTTTGGGTTAGGAAAACCACACTTGCCAGCTACCCAAAATAACCGTTTTGGCAAGTTCAGCATGGGAGATTTTGTACCATGGGGAGATCAACATTTTCTCCAACTTGGGAGAAAAACTTTTTCTACCACCTCCGAAGAAGGAATGGTTTTCTACCACTACTCTCAAAGATTTTCTACCACTGTACAGACTTGAGCAAGTGGTAGATTTGCCCTTGTTTCTCGCAAAAAATTATTTCAATCCAAGTATAGCCTAAGCAATGTTAGAAGCTGAAGTTTAAAATTTAATTCCCGGAATGAGACCTTTTCCTGAGCATTGATAAAAACCTAGCCGTGCCTGGGTGAGACAGTGCGGGTTAATTAACAAAACCAAAACCAGTTTAGTAACTTTCTTCTATTTCTTACATAGTAATTTTTCTGAAACAAAACCAAACATCAAAATGACGTCATAGGTTGTCTATGGAAATAAAGCAAAGGAACCCATTCAATATGTGCCAGTTTATAGTTCCTATATTTGAGGAATTAATATCTATTGATGGCATTCATAGTTTTGGATAATTATCTCTCTGCGTACAACCCGCAAAACTCCCCTAATTTAGTATATATCTATAAAGTAGAAACTGCAATGATAATCGTATGATGAAATGGGACAAATAAATTAAAGATTATAATGTAGAGATTGGGAGATGGGTAATTAACAATTGGCGATGGAAACAGAATTCAAAAATTGGGAGAAAGGCTTAACATACTAACTTCTCACGGAGAAAGGCAACAGGGGCGAGGAGGGAGAGGGCGAGGAGGTCACGGTAGACGCAGAAGACCACCTTATTCATACCCACGTTGAGAGCCAGCTTTGTTATGACATGGTAACCCCCGTAACAAAACTGAACCAATGCCAGGGCTGCATGAGCCTTTGAGGTGTCACTCCCAGTAGCCATCAGATCCGATCCAAGATCAAATTCAACCCAAGAAGAAGAAGAAGAATTGGTGGGCGGATCAGTGGGTGGAAGAGAGAGGAATTGAGAACCCGGCCAACCCAATTGCTGGTGTTTTTAGCTTCACCTGACCGAACTAGAAAAGCATCATTGACGTGGACTTCGGTAGAAAAGCATCATTGATGTGGATTTCGGAGACTGCAAATAGCAGACGGGAGACGTCCCCCATTTTTTCTCACCTTGACTCACGAAGGAGAGAGAGACACACAGGCCTTCGACTTGAAGTCATCTGACGTTTACAAGGAACTTCAAATTAAGGTACGAAATGCATGTCTGCTTCACGTTTAAGGACAAAGGACCGGAGGCCCTACAGTGGGGGCCATCCATTGAATCTACACGTACTAAAGGTATTTTTAATTAAAATTTTATTTTTAGATTCAGTTTTTCTCTTATATTAGATAAATAAAATATATTAAAGTAAAATCTAATAGTATAATTCATATGACTTATATGATAAAAAAGATGTGTCAACTTATTAGAAAATGATGCTCTAGCCGCATCAAAGTGGGGAAGGTACATGTGTAATTTCCCTTTATATTTAATTTTTACAACAAGTTTCATTGCAAAAGAATGCACAAACACAGTTTAGTGTTTGATTTATTTTTAGAATAATTAGGAATAATGGGTGTATTTAAAATAAATTTGGATTCTTTGATTGAGAATTAAAAAATATAAATGGTGCATAGCAAGTGTTTGACAAAATGCACACAGATAATATCATTTTTTTTATCAAGGGTTTGAAGTTGACTTCATTCTATATTCAAGTTTATACTGTTAGAATTGGAATTCATTGTTTGGAACATTGAAAGTCAAGAAGATTGGGAATGCTAATAAAGAGTTAAAAAATTCATTCAAGTGTGTTGGAGGTCATATTATTATTTTTACTTTATTAATTTTTTTCCAATTAAGGCGTCCATTTCTTTTAGAGCACGTAATTAATCTTTGGAATATGTAAAAATCTCTCTATCCACATATATCAGGTAATACTACGGTAAATAGCCCTTTTATGTTGAGAATAATTTAAACCCAAGATCTCCCTAATAAGTTTTACTAACCTTTAATTTAAATTGGGACAGATTACATATGGCACTTATCTAGATCTAAGTCATAACTTTAGGAGTGTCAAATTCAGTGTAGTAGTCTCGTTTTAAAGTTAAAAGGGCTATGCTAGTTGATGTGTAAAATACTTAAAAGAGTATTGTTGATAGGTTTTCTCACGTTTTAGCGTTTTCATTCAAAGTAAGATTCTAATTTTAGAATGCCTTTGAGAGGTCTTACTTGAGATTATGTAAAGCATGAAGTTGAACACCATTTATATGCATCATTATCCACTAAATGACTTAGTTTATTTTATTAAATTGATTTTTGTAGATTACCATATTCATACGTTGGACTTTCATATGGACCCATCATTTGGGACTAAATGAAAGATTGTTTTAGAATCAAGGTTTTGTTTCTCCACTCATGGCTATGGCAACAAAGGAAGGAATGCAGGTTCGTACAATTCATTTATTTAAATATATATCTCAACTCAACTCCACATATTTATCAAAGCATGCTATTTAAGGTATTTTTAGGTATTAACATCATACAAACATTTTAATGTTCTTGACAGTAATGTTTAAATGTTTAACCCTTTAACCCATTAATGAATTTTACGCATATGCAGTAATAAAATTCTTTCTAATTGCTTGAGCAGCCGTCATTACCATAATCATCGTCAATCTATCATCTACTGATAAATAAATAAAGAAATACTACAAATGCATACACAAACATCATCTCCTGACCTCAGTCTTAAACTATTGCAATGTTTTGTTTTAACATTTGAAGTGGTGTTGTATTAAACTATTAATGGTCCTCTAACTAAATAAATAATTTATTGCTAAGTTGAATACATTTTAATAAGTTGAATTTAGGTCATAGTTGGTAAGGAGTTTTAAAACCCCATGTAAAGGGGTAAAGGGGCTGTTGGCGTAGGACTGTGGAGGTTCGTCATTTTTTTATTAGTGAGAAATAACTAGTAAAATGAGAGCAAAGAGGGAAAATGTAGATAAAATGGAGTTTTATATAATAAAAGAGTCCCAAATCACTGAAATGAGTGATTTATGAAACAATTATCAAATTTGCAAATACTCTACAGAGTAAAGTATTGAGAAATAAAGAAAAAAAATATAAATAATGGACACAGTCTGCAAGGACAGAGAAAACCTTGGAAAGAGGGATTGTTGAAAACAAAGATAAGGTTAAAATGGAAAAATATATCGATACATTGTACCATTAACAGGGTAAATATCATTACTTTAATTTTAAAAGATAAAGTTAGAAATGATTCATGTTTATTACAATCTAATAATAAGGGGTGAAAATATCAGTTGATACGAATCGTATCGACTGATATCAGTCGTTTTGGAGGAAAAAAAATAAAGAGAGAAAAATATTGGCCTATGTATTTTAAACCGTGTTAATAATAACTTCAATAGATGACACAAAATGAAAGAAACTTATTCGAGGGAGTTTACTCATACAAGAAGAAGACCAAAAAGATTCTTAGCACGTGAAGTTGAGAGATTAAAAATTGTAGACACTAAACTTGAAAACGTGAAGAGAATTTTTTTTTTGAAATTAATATGTAGAAAATTCAGACATAGTCCTACTAAAATCCTCATGAATAAGCTCATTATCCCTAAGACACACCAAGATTAGACCATAGAGGCCC
Organism: Chimonanthus salicifolius; assembly: GCA_013350335.1. Classification (NCBI taxonomy): domain Eukaryota; kingdom Viridiplantae; phylum Streptophyta; class Magnoliopsida; order Laurales; family Calycanthaceae; genus Chimonanthus; species Chimonanthus salicifolius. The sequence continues at coordinate 12,371,203 of CM023537.1, read as the reverse complement.
TTAACCCGCAACCTCCAGCTTCCTAAGACAACCAGTTGAGCTACACCCATATGGATTTTAAAAAGTGAATTTTCGAGATTTTGTCAAAATTTGGAGAAATTTCCAAGTTTCATTCAATTTTCGAGTTTTTCAATTTCTTCAATGTGAGAATTCCTTCTAGAAGTGAACCACATTCATAAAATTCTACTCTTTGTGAGAATTGAGATTAATCAATTGAAGAAAATCAAATCAAGCCAAATTTAAGCCAAAGCTCAGCCCATTGTACAGTCCTATATCAGCAAATACCTAACCGCCGTCATGGAGCCAATAAGTATCAGCTTAAGCTTGGCCATTATATATCCATCAAATGTAATTTATAAACTAAATTTTATACCATGATTCTAAGTGAAGCCCATACAAGCCAAAGATAACCAATCCACATGATGCTCCAATTTGAAACCATTTTTCAGCCTTGTGCCATAAACTAGAATGAAAACTGCACTAAATAAGGTCCACTAAAGCCAAAACTTTACAAGTAATTGTACACCGAAGGCATCCGTCAAGGTGTCAAACAGAGTATAACAATTTGCCAGGACGGACAAATTGTCTTGACCATCAAATATGAGTACCAAGATATCTGAACCCTAACAAAATCTAAAATAAATTTATTGTAATTGAGAATGAAAATCCCAAATACACAACACAAGCCAGAAAGAAACCCCTGGCAAGGGTACAGTGAGACTGTCACCGCAGCTTATGATTGATGTTCCCAGGCCTTCGTCGAAAGTCACTTTGAAACTAGGAAGTATCATGCTGATTGTTCCCACTTCATGCTCTTTCAGCCATTTGTAATAAAAGCACTGATCATTTTTTTATTCCTATAACCCAAGAAAAATGTTCAATCAAAATTATCAACCTTGATTGGAGTTATATCATCAGCCACCTTGAAATGCCCAACCATACGCGCGAAGAATACCATCTGCTGCTCCAGTGTAAATTTGATGTTCTCAGCCTGTATGATGCTTAATTAAATGCTTCCCTATATCATGTAACCATTCGGTCATGAAAACAAAAATGAAGACGACAGAATAGTGAAATACCTTTCGAAATCCATGTTGTTCTCCTTCATACTCTACCAGAGCAACAGGCACCCCTTTCTTCTTCAAGGCATGATAAATTTTACGAGCTTGATCTGGGAGGACAACCTGAAAATTTTCCAATTGTAAACTTGTGACCTAGTCATTGTTTGGCTGCTGGATTCTTAAAATAGCAAGGCTTTGGTAAAGCCGGCTGATGCTGGGACTAGTTGCCAGGATAGGACCCAGAAAGTGCAATTCCCAGGGCCAATTTCACAAGTTGGATTTCTAATCCACAAAATGAAAATGCAAAAGATATCCAACAGTGGTCACAGTACACATCCAACAGACAATTGTCTACAATGATTATGGCACATTCACTTACGTCAACGTGTGTATAACCATTAGCAAAAATCAATAATTTTATTTGATCAATTGAGTTTCAGATTTAGCTTCAGCTGGCAACACCCAATAATACAGTTTGAAACAAAAAGGGGCAAAGTCAATAATTCCATTGTTATCTAATGTTCTCAAGAATGCCAGCATCCAAGTCCTTTAATCCAAGTACCCTGAATGACTTTCCCACATTTCTACATAGAGTAGTATTTAAAAAGGCAGCTTTAGTTACATTACATTTTGTCCACTAGCTAAAAAGCCTTGCTCACTATAAGGTTATAAGGCTGCCTTGTCCATTTTGTCCTAATTAAGGACTGGAAGTTAAGGTTACTAATGTGCATACCTTGTCCTCTAATCCTTGGAATAGAATAACAGGGCAAGAAAAATTGTCAACAAAGTTGATTGGTGATCTCTCAAAGAAGGACCTTTCATCTCCTGTAATCAATGAACAGAAAGCATCTCAAAAATTCAACCCAAATGACAAAATAAATAACAAACATCAATAATAAGTTCTATTTAAATTAACTTACCAACAAGGTTATCAATGTAACGAGACTCGAACTTATGAGTATCCGCTTTCAGTGCTAACAAATCAGCAACCTGTTCATAGACCAATAAAATAGAGTGGCTTATAAAACATCTATGGTTCTCAATTATAAGAAGCCAAAAATATAAATAGTGAGCATTTCCCCTGAAATGAACGCAAAATATACAAATCAGAGTGGGTACAACCGGTTCATAGACCAATAAAATAGAGTGGCTTATAATACATCTGTGTTCTCAGTTCTTAGAACCCATAAATCTAAAGAGTGAGCATTTTCCCTGAAATGAGTATAGAATATACAATTCAGAGTAGGGGCATCTTCTTCAGGATTTATTAATGGTGTGAATTCCAAGGAAGCTTGTGCGCTCCCTCTCTCTCTCTCTCTCTCTCTCTCTCTCTCAAAATCATCATTGTAGATCAATGGTTTCTCCTTGATATTTCAATTATTTCCAAATTATTAAAGTTTTCCGTCCTCATAGATATATTCATCTCCTAAGGGGCATCCCTCACGAGGGACAAAATTTTATTTTGCCCAAATGAGACCCACCTGAGCCCCATTTACACCCCTCATACCCATCTACCTCCCATGAATTGGATCCCAACCCAGAACCCATTTTCAGTTAATCTCACCTGTTGGATTGAAATTCACCCAAAACTGAGCCCAATTTCATTGTTGATCTTTGGACCTTTGAAAATCAAGGCTTCTAACATCCAATGGTTTCAAATTGGGTTGGGATCAAATTCATGGAGGTATATGGGTGTGAGAGGGAAATTGTGTTAGTTTGTTCTACATGGAATCCATTTGGGCAAAAGAAAATTTTGTCCCTCATGAGAAATGTCCCATAGGTATATATATATAAACAATTCAAAGGAAAAGAACATTTCTAAAACACTTCATGTCTAGCATTCTGTATATATTGGCTCTAAATCGTGAAGCACGGACTAATGACTACTATAGAGAGGTCAATGACGTACCAAAGTGGTCCATCTCTTTCAGAAGGACCCTGATTTTGAAGAAGGAATCCACCAAGCCTTGATCGGAATCCTAAGAGACACTAGATTATGGCTAGAGGATGAGGATATGTGGATTTGGTCCATGGAACCGTTAGGGTCCTTCTCAGTAAAATCAATCATAAGGTCAGCATATGAAGCAAATCATAACTCATCGCCTATTTGCAACCTGGCATGGAACAATAAGATCCCCTTAGAATCCAAATCTTTATGTGGACAGCATTGAAAAAGAAGATCCTAGTTAGACATAATCTCAGGAGAAGAGGCGTTCTTCCTGAGGAAACTCCAATAGTATGTCCACTGTGTGAAGAAGAGGAGGAGACAATGGACCACTTGTTAGGTAAGTGCCGGTTCACGTGGGTAATATGGTGCTCTTTCTTGAACTTATTCGGTTGCTCGAGGATTATAGGAGAAGGATTCAATGTTGCAGTGGATGGGGGGACCCTTTAGAGGTAGACGTAGGATAGCATGGAGGATGGTACCGTATGCGGTCTCGTGGGCAATTTGGCAAGAGAGCAACGGGAGGATTTTTAAGGGGAAGAGTGGGGGGGCTTCTAGAGAGGTTTTCAAGAGGGTGAAATGGCAATTGATAGTTGGTTGTCAATGTGCAAGGAATTTTTGGGTCTAGCATCCGAAGATTTCTATTTGTCTTGGGAAGGGGGTTGGGAAAGTTAGAAAGCGCATGGTCGAGTGGGTTGCGCCTCCCCTGCGATCATATAAATTCAATGTAGATGGAGCAACAAGGGGTAAACCTGGATTGGCAGGAATAGGTGAGGTATTGCATGATGATAGGGGTAGAATGTTGTTAGCATTTTTCGATCCATTAGGGATAATGGAGTCAAATGAGGCAGAGTTGAGAGCAATCAGGAGAGCACTCCAGGTTTGGTCTAGTTTTAAGGTTGGTAACATTATCATTGAAGGTGACTACTAATGCCATCTCCTGGACTAGTAATAGGAAATCCCCCCCCGTGGAGGTTGGTAAGCATTACTAGGGACATTTGGAGACTGTGTAGGTTGGGTGGCATCTCCTTCATGTATACTCCCTGATCGGCGAACAGTGTGGCCGACTCCTTAGTGAAAGTGGGGGTACACAAACAAAGACCGGCTATGGAACTGTTTTTTCATCATTTCAACCTTGGGAGCTTGGGGAGTAAGGGTTCCCCTAGTGTATCTTTTGTTGGGAGAGGCGTGTTGTTGTGCCTCTTCTTTTGCTTTATGTTTTTTTTTTTGTTCTTTTTCCTCCTTTATCTTGGATCCAGGTATAATTCTCCTATACTTGGGTCCTCCTCATGTTTCAACCTTTGTTTTTTAAAGAATGAAGTTGTCAATGTCAAAAAAAAAAAAGGAATTGAAACCAATCAATTTAAGGTTGTATAAAAACAGAATAGACACTAAGAAGATAATTTCCCACAATCTTAACAACAATTTAAAAAGATAACCATAATCGTATTTGTTTCAATCTATCAAGTATTTAAAGAGTTCTTTTCCTCTATGAAGGGTGATTTAAAGAGATTGTTGTAGCTATGGACGACATGACAGTCAAAAATACAGAGCAGAGACTAATTGCCTCCCCATATCTCCGTCTTCGGTTCAATCACATTTTACACTTTGGATTATCTTAGCGATTTTTGTTTCCCATGTCAGAAGAAGAATATAAAGCCAAAAGTTTATGTCAATCACGCCCACTGAATGTCAGCCAATATTTTAGTTAATATCAGCCTAAATGATTCTAAAAAAATACATAAATAAATAATTAAAACAAAGTAGAAAAGGATTTTTTTTGAAATGGCAAAACAGAAAGATTGAACAAAATACATCACAACTGATTTTTATGATATACTAGTTTCAGGGGCAGACAGGTATAGACCAATACATAACATGTAAAAATCTGCCTACAGAGAATATAGGGGATGATGGGTCTGATAAGTTTTCATCTCCATCCAGTGGCTCCATCAGAGAACAATAATTTTTTTAGGATCAACACCACCACCAAAGCTAATTTCTGATACCCATCCATCTGGGGTTAAGCAGAGAACAATAATGACCTTAAAAAAAAAAAAAAAAAGATCCCATGGCTTGTGCTTAGGTGTGCAACTTAAGCTGAGCCTAACCCAAGCCAGCATGAAAAAATCCGAAAGAAGGCTTCAGGTTGACCTGGGCTCAAGTCAGGCTCATTTTTTGGGTCCAATATCAGACCCGAATTAGAATTAGGACCTGGGCCTGGCCTGGTATGTAGAAGCCCGAGTTTGGCCCCAAAACCCGAATTAGCCACATTATATACAATTTTTATTTTATAAAATAATGCAAAAAAAATTTCCTTTTAGGCCTAAAGAAGCCTGAGCCTAGATAAGCCCACATATACATTTTGGGTTTGACTAGTTCGGGTTAACTAGAGCCCGAGCTCCGGCTCGGGTCCTTAAATTTCAATACAGGCCCAGGCTTCGGCAAGTTCAAAATTCGGTTTGGCCCGCCCGAGTTGCAGCCCTACTTGTGCAGAAAGCTAGAAGAGCACAACACTTTAGATTATCAACATCAAAATATTGGACGTGCGAATCAAACCATTTTCAAGGTATACTGCACACGCACAAGTGCATTGGACACTTACACCATACAAGGAAGAACCAGCCTTGAAAGTCTGCCTGAAAGCAAGAGAAGCTAATGTTGTATAACCACCGGCAGATCTGCCAGTGATGCAAAGTCGTTCCACATCTACCTTTCCATTATCCACCTTAAAAATCAAAACCAGTTCGACGAGTTACCCTATGGTGCAGTTTGCGAGCATTTCACCTACATTGTAACTCTTATGAACTTAAAAATGAGAAACAGGGGAGAAGGAAAGGAACATTAAGTACCAGATATCTTGCACAACTGCAGCAGTCACCAACATCAACAATACCCCATAGTCCCAAAAGTCGTTCTCGGTATTCTCTTCCATAACCTTCACAAGTACAGGCACTGGTAAAAAATGTGGCATTTGAATCCTATCCAAGATGATTCATTATCATGTTTCTTCAAGCTTAATATTACACTATTCCATTTTATGACCAAGTTTTATTGCAGTAGACCCACCTCTAACACAAGAAACCCTAGATAAGGAAAGCCTAATACAGAATTCCCAGTCTCACCCACCAACCACATAGAAATAAAAATATATATTAAAAAAACTATTGTCTATGTTGGTAGGCTCCTTTTTTTCCTGCAGTCCTTCATCTGCAGGGCCACTGTCACAAAACAAAGCCAACACAGTAATGCTCACCAATCATGGCGGGGAGCTCATTGTTTACAAAACATTGGACAACACAGGGGAGAGAAGAGAAGAGGAGGGGGAGGGGGGGAGGATGGGGGGACAGGAGAGAGAGAGTGCAAGAGATATTGAATGGGACCTAGAGTGAGGTCTTATGCTCAATTTTCAGCATATAACAAGAGATATCAAATAGGACCTAGAGGCAGGTCTAATGCTCAATTTTCAGCATCTAACTCAATACATGACAACCAATCTCCCTCTAAACCAATACAGGTCTAAATTATCCAGTTACTGATGTAAAGCAAGTAGCAAAATAAATTCCATAGAAAAGCTTATGAGCACAAAATGTGTTGGCACTACAACAAGGTAGACATTGTACGACCCAACTGAAAAATGTCACTCAAACCTTCCAAAACTATTATCTCATCTACACAGTTCAGATGATCTATTATTGATTTATTATTCCACAAGCCTAACAACAATCAAAGTCATGCTAAAGAAACTATGTTCAAGGCCAAACCAGTGCTTCCTCCATAATTAACATCCACAAAAGCCCATCCTCTGCTAGTCCAGTACTGGATGCTGAGATCCAAGGTTCCACGTGCTTCAGCTGTTGGCCCCCCTGTAACATTTACTAGAAAAAATGAATGCCACCATGGATGACCATTTCATGGTAATAGAATTTTTTTTGCTCTTAGTTCGCTAGGAAGAAAAGGGGGAAGCACACCCAACATGAACCACTTTAACTAGCCTGTTCAGTGGTTTATAGCTAATTGTTTGATGGTCTTTGACCCAGAATCAGACACTTCCACAACATTTACATAGGAGGGTGAAATATTTCCACAATCCATACTTCAAATTTTCAATTAATAATATAAGTTTGCAACTCACCATGGCTTCTCAACAGCAAAGGAGGCTTCTCTTTAAGCCCAGCTTCATATATGTGATTGTATGGTGGATAAAAGTATGCATAGGCATTTTGACCAGATACTTCTGTAGGAAACTCAATTAACTCCGGCAAACTGAAATATGATTTATATTTCACACTATCTGAAGAGGAAGACCAGATAATAGAGAAATCAACTATTTCTGATCGACTCTCATTTAAAGTCACCTGTTATCACAAAAAAATCTACCATGAAAATTTTGTCTTCTTTGTAAAGGAACTATTATAGAAATAGCAAATGAATTATTGACTGAAAAATAACTTTGAAGCTTGCCTAGTACATGTGCCAAAAAAACCATTCAGATGTACATATCAAGATGACCCACCCTCACCTTAGCTATTGATAATGGAAGGACTGGAGATGCCCCTTCAATGTATAGGCAATGGGATCCTGAAATCTGGGAAGACCAAAACAATATTCATCCAACTAAAACCAACAACAAATGTCATGGAACTATTGTTGAAGAAACAAATTAAAAATATGAACAAAATACAAAAACTGGAATGAATGTTGAAAAGAAGAATGTGAACCTACAATATTATTTATATCAGTGAAAGGAACATCAAGCAAAGACACAAGATTTTGACCATCATCCAGGATTCCCAAATGCGAACGCCCATTCTGCCTGCATCTCATAAGCCACAACCTTAAAATTTTTACAAGTGAACATACATACAGCCTCTCTCTAATGCATTGTGCAAGTATAAATCTACAATGATATTACTTCAAAATAAATAATAATAGCAACAAACCAAGAATAATAATGACAAAAATTGCAAATACATAGGTTTAGAAAAGTTTCTGAGAGACCTGTAAGTGCAAGCAATATAGTTGGATTTTCCACTCTCATGAACAAAATCATAAGAACTAAAGCCAAAAACCCACAGTGGCCTTGAAAATTCAGCATCCAGAGAGTTAAGTGGCTTTAATTCATTGACGTCTTCTACCTGAAACCAAAACATGTTAGCGCACAAGTTCATATGAGACTCAATTCTCATCGGTGCAACTCCAGTTTCTAAAAGCAAAACCATATAATATTAGTGGTTGCAGAATAGAAAATGAATGGCAAACTAGTTCAATAATGCCACAGAAGCCAAATAAGCTGGGCCAATGACCAGATTGCATCAGCTTTTTAATTAACCCAATTAAATGTTCTTCCAGAGGTGCCACCATATGGAAGTCCACATCAGCAACTCCTGATGAGAAAATAAAGCTGCAGACATTGATTGAATATTAACATGTAACATGTGTTAAAGTGCATTTATGTACCATATAAGAGAGTTCACCCTCTTTACTTTTAGCTACGATTAGATTCATCAGATTGGCCCATTTCCTTGATTAACTCCATTAATTAAGTTATTTACTGCTGTAATTGTTACATAAAAGGAGTGATAATCTCTCGATGAGATATAGCAAAATTATTCAAAGAAATATTCCCTCTTACTTTCACGGGCATTTTACCAGGATTTTATCGGCTCTCCAAGTTAGTATAAAAATGATTTTTTCCTACAGTTTGAATTGTGAAATTCCTGCATTACTTTTTCATCATGACCATCAGGCAGTGAGACCTCGAGGAACCCCAGCCTCTTTTAGCATCTTTATTTATCCATGAGATCTTATTATTGATCAGAAATATTGCGGGGCTCACCAGTGCTTCCCTTTTTTCTGAAACATGGATGCCTATGGCCCCTGTGGTTTTTCTGGCCTGTTTTTGCTTTGCATTTTTGTTTACAATACGTGCTGTTTCCTACTCTGCGCAATTATCTTTGGATAATTTTTCTTTTGCTACTGCTGCATATTTGTATATTGTGTTTTCAGTGATCCCTTTTTCGTTCTCTTTCAATCTAATCACTGTTTATAACAGATCAATTTCCTGTTTGTTACTTTTTACCGTTCCTTATTAGTCAATCTATTTCCTTACTGCTGTTTTTCATCTTTTTGTTATTATTGTTTTGTTTCAATGGCTTCTGATGATGAATCCTCCGAAAATCCGAGACTGAATATTACTAATCACCTCCTTAATGAGCATAACTATTTGCAATAGTCTCGGGCTGTTAAAGTTTTCTTGGAGGTAAGCAACATGTGGACTACATGTATAAGCAGTCTTCCTGAACCCTCCAAGAATGCCTCAAAACTACATGACTTGGAAACAAATTGGCTAATTCTCTCATGGGTACTTAACTCCATGTTACAAAAATATTGCCAATGGTCTGAGTTTGTTACAAACAGCTGAGGATGCTCCATCACACACGAGGTAGCCACTCTGGTAGACATTCTGGGTCAGGAACCAGAGGCCCCAGGTTTGAGTCCCATAGTAACCCGATGCCTATGGATTGTGGGGGCTGCGCGCATCCGGAGTTTTACCCAACGCCCTCGTACCTGGGGAGAGGTGAGGGCCTTGGGATTCTTCATCATAAAAAAAAAAAAAAAAAACAGCTGAGGATGTTTCCGGGCACTGTTCAAGAACAGTATGCTGATTAGAATAGTCCCACTAGAAACTAGTAACTCTATCAAGAGATTGCCAATCTGTCAAGGAGATCATGTTGTACTATCTTGTACATATTAGGAATTTTTTGTACACTGGGAAAGTGTGTATATAAAATCAAATGGTCCTGCAGATGACTTTCATGTTTGGCTGTAAACCTTTTTGTCTAGAAATTTTGTACTTTTGTACCTTTCTAATAAAAGGAAATACAATACAATTTTTCACTCAGAATTCTCTCTTTTTCCATTATTTCCTTTCAACAGATCACTCGATCTTGGAGTACTATACTCATCTACAGACCCAATGTCAATAACTTAAGTATGCTGAAAATGCATGACTTCCTGTTCTATATAGATGTTTCTGCCCCCCTCTAATGGTAACTGTATTAATGATAAAAGGGCACCAGAAGTGCGCCAACAAAAGAACAAGACAGGTGGTCTCTCCATGCTGAAAATGTATGGCTTTTTGTTCTATATAGATGTAGAGACTTTAACAAAAAAATTATTGCCATGGCATCCATGAATACTAGTGGGACTTAATTTTGAGTTTGAACTCCTTGATGCCCAAATTCTTGGACGAATGACTGTACCATCATTGAATTCTGTCCAGCTATGCTTCTTCAAGATGAGTATTACTAAAATGTCATGAACATGTTCCTTAGCAAATGAAATATCTGCCTTTGCCAATCTTCTGTAGTATGCTACATGAATGTGTACAGAGATAGACATACACTTCAACAACTACAACATTTGTTAGTCACAGGATTCCATTTGACAAGAAGCAAAACAAGTAGAAACTGAACAGGCATTGACAGTCTTAGTAAGAGTAAAAAATATTTGAGTTTTCACATTCCACTAAGCCTGGGATTACCATGCCTCACTGGGGAATAAGTAGGAGCAATGGCAAAAATACAGCTAGAAACCATGAAAATCATATGAGATAAAACATGTAAAGCCAGATGGAAAACATAATAACCCACAAATTACTAGGCCCAACTAAGAATGTAACAAGAGGGCAATGGAAAACACAGATGAAAACAGTGAATATCGAATACAAAAGAAAACATGTAAAGCTGGAGGAAAACAAAATAACCTACAACTGGAATGAGTCAGCATTAGATAAGCAATTCTAGATGAAGAAATTACCCATTTATAGAGATTCCAAAATCCATTTTTATTATCAGTAACAAAAACAAGTTCCCCTGAAAACAATAATAGAAGAATAACTCAGTATATGAGTCCAATAGATAATTTCACATATTTCTTAGAACTAGACTTGCAATATCAAATCATTGTGTAACCTTTCCCTTTGTCAACACGATAGATGCAAAAAGGTATCCATTACTAAAATGACATAAACAAGCAAAAGGTGCTAACAATAACATAAGCTAGACCAAAAACTTAACCAAAGGCAAGAACATGAAGAAATAACAACATCAAAGATGCCACCATTCCACAAGAGGGGGGGGAGAGAGAGAGAGAGAGGAGAAATCAAAGATGCCTAACTAGGAAGTCAAACATATTTCTCAGCACTTAACTAGCAATATCAAATAATGCACCCGTGTCAAACAATTGCACCTGCTCAAACACTTGCACCCTTTCTTTATGGACTGATCTACGACTTTTTTAACATTGTTTTCAGCCATGACTAAAATATTATCACCTATGTTGCATGGACTCTTTAAGATGTGTGAAAGACCCATGTCAACCATGACATCCATGTCAAGACACTTGCACCCATTCTTCATCAAATCTTCTAGTACTTTTTGTGAGTGTTATTTCCACACCTTATTTTCATTTAAAATAAATTTAGATTTAAATTTATATAGATATGGCGCCATATCCACGTGTCCTTTTCTTTTAGTTTGTCATGTCCAACACCTCGCACCTATACCCATGCAACTTAGATTATCACTCCCTTCTTCTTTTGAAACCTAATGAAAATATTAATATGTTTGTCACTTGATTGTTAGAGTAAAGCTAGTACATTATTTTCACAGCTTATTTTCATTTAAAATAAATTTAGTTCAAAATTTACTTAAATATGATGTCGTGTTCCTAAGTCCTTTTCTTGGGTTTGCCAAGTTTGCCACTAGCATCCATGTCAAACTCCAAAACTTGCACCATGCAACTTAGGTACAACCAATCCAATGAGCCACAAGGTTCATATGCAATTAACACAATAACCTTAAAGCATGGAAAAACAAAAAAAAAAATTACTAGGACAGCATCAAGAAGTGCTGAAGACTGAAGCAAATAGTAACACTGATTAAAATAAATAGAAAAATAAAATAACCCATAAAGAAACATAGAGAAGCTCCTTAAATATCTTGAGTAGAATATAAGAGAGAGCTCATAAATTTTTACCATACCTTGGATCCCCATTTGCTAATAATTTTTTTGCTTAAACAACCAAGTTGATGCATAAACCCATATTTTGGTGTATGCATAGGATTGTTAATTGGAAAATACAGCATACCCCACAAATAGCACCAAATATCCAAAAGATTTCTGGGAAAAAAAAAAAAAAAAAAGTTATCCTCCATCCCACACTCTAGTGGCCCAGATTTCCAATTGGACCGAAATCAAAATTAATTTTCTAACATCCCAGTTGTGGGACCCAAGTACATAGGTAGGGCTGATGCAAGTTCAATTCCCAGCCACTCAGGCACTAAGATGATGAAAGACATCATAACAAAATCAATAGGTCCTGAATTGCCGCCTCCTAGGTTCACAAACCATTTATAAAAAAAGAGAGGGGGTCCTAGAACACTAAGGACATCTTTTTTTCCTTTAACTTTTTTGGTGGGTGAAATGATGCAACAGTAAACAACTGCGATGGCTCAACTGGGTTTGACCCAGCTTCCTCTTGATCTGCAGTCAAATGCTCTAACACAGAGCCATGGACCCTATCTACAGAGCTCTATGAACTTCAACCATTTCATCCTCTCATATTCTCCTCGATTGAAGAGTGAATATTGTAATCAATGCTAACATCAAGAAATTGCAACTTGAATTGATGCTTGGTCAATACAATATTTTAGTGTGTCTATCAGAATTTTTTAAGAGACCTTTTTGAGGTAATTTTTTAAGTGACCTAACAATGGATGCTTCAATGGGTTGCATGCTTATGTGCATATGTTTCTTCAGAACAGGATGAGCACAACATCTAGAGATTCATTTCAGGTAAAAGAACAAGTTCGTCGATCTTATTGGAATGACAAACCTTTCGGGGACCACTTGGGTTCTGTTGGAGATTCTTTCACAGTGGCATCACTACCAGCAACACAGACACGGTTGTACACTTCTCTACAAAGTAAATTTAATTGACAAGCTTGTGTAAGAAACCATTGTTCAAAACTTGAACCCAACCTCAACCAAGTTTTCTTGACTCAGTTAAGTTTCCCTTCAACATGACTTGATACAGCCAAAAAATAAACAAATAAAGGAAACCATTTCAAAAAATAAAACAAAACAAAATAAATGGAGGAAATGGAAACAAAACCAAGAGCCAAAATGTTGCCATTAGAAAAGCAAAAAAGAAAAAACATGATCGACAAATTGAAAACAACTCATATTAGAGCTAGAAAGTCTCAGAAAATATTTGCAAACCTTAACATCTAATCAAATCAACTCAATAATTGGCCCAACTGTACAGGTATCAAAGTTTTAACTTTTGTACAGCCATCTGTAAAATATGATATCAACAGTGAGACATGACACGAGTAGATAGATGAAAGAATGCAAACTAAGAAAGTGTAACATGGCAACAAACACCAAAATTTTTAATGTAACATATCTAACAAAACATTCCATTAGTTAATAAGGTCTCAAAAAGCATGTCATTTTCCAGCAGAGCTCAACAGCTAATCATGCTTGAGTAAGAGCACTACTACGGTGAGTGTACCTCATTTTTTTTTTTGTATGAAATAAAACATGTACCATCCTAAAAATGGAAAATAGAGAGTTTGCATGGTATGAAAGATCCATTTAAGCTCCAGAGTATATGAAATGTTCACCTGTGCACTGGCTTGCACCATATTACCGTGTGCATCCAAGTGTGGGGGCCACTAAATGAGGTGATGATAGATCCGTTGGAATAGTCTTTCCTTCAATATGTTGTCTACAAAAAATCACCTTGATCGGATTGATCAAGCCATATTTTTAAAGCTCTCAAAATTATATCATTTTAAATTATTTTTTAATCCCTAAACCTTGTAGCCTTTAAAAAAACGGCACGGTGATTTTTGGTGGACAACATATTGAAGAGAAGACCATTTCAATGGGCCCATTACAACCCTATTTCGTGGGTCCCATGCCTAGGTGCGCATGGTAATACCGTGCGACCTAGTGCATGGTTGAATATCACATTCCAAAGTATAAGGAAATTACACATGGCCAAACTTCAAACTTCAATGTTGTCTGTATTCATTTTGTTTAAAAAAACAAAAGGAATAACTGTCTAAAAATAGAAAATAGGTTCTTTAATCTTTATAAGGTACAAGACCCTTGAAGATCCACTGTATATAGTGAAATTACACATTATCAAACTTTAATGTTAAAAAAATACATTACTTCAAGTGAGAGATATAAAAGATATATAGCTACACACTGACAAAAAAATTCTACTCACCCATTCTCAGCAATATATCCAACCCAAAGTTGTGCTTTATCCCAGTGCATGTTTGGATGACCCCATTCAACCCAAGCCATTCTTTTTCCATTCTGATCAAGACGAGGAAAGGCATAGAAGTCGTTGCCACTAACCAATACTTTTGGTTCTGGAAGTTACAGGATCCAAGAAAAGTTTGAGTGAACATTTCAGCCATTTTCAAATGTTTTCATATCCCATCATCTCATAAAATATTAATAATTGATCATTTATACATACATAGATACATACATACTATATATAACATATAATGGAATAAATAATCCTTTGAGGGTTTCAAAATTCTCCTAGAAATATTTACCTTGAACACTTCCATCAGTGAGATCTATGGCTACAATAGATGTGGTTGGATTATGGGTACTTTCACGATGATCTGTCAAATGACATTGACAACAAAAGTTCCATAAGTAGTGTCAAATAATCACAACAGCACGTGTAGTAGAAGTAGAAAGTGTAGTAGTAGTAATTATTGCAATTGAAGCACATAGGGCACCGACCTTCCCTTACAGTAATATAGCGGCTAAAATGTGAATCAACCACTCCATCCGCATATCGGACTACAGGTCCACCATAGTCTGGAGTAAGTGGTGAAGGAATAAAATCTGCAAACAACAACAGAATATCGGATAAATTTCTGCTTTCACCAAATGTGTCTTTGGCACGTAAATTTTTTTTTTTTTTTTTGAAATGGTTACTGTATTCATAATTGAGAGGCACCAAAGGTGCAAATACAAGAGAAACCATAACAAAAGAGAAATACAAGCCAAGCACCAAAGACTCCCACAAGAAAACCCAAAGCAGGAAAAACTAAAAGAAAAAAAAAAACATCAACAAGACATCATGTCAAATTGTTGCATTCTTTCCAAACTCAAAGGCTTTCAGTCATGAGGATGTTCCAGAAATTATCAAGAGTCGAGGCCCAAGAAGCACATTTAGTGAAGATCTGGCTGGCAATGGAGTGAGGAGATTCAACTAAGTTCCTAAAAACTCTATTACTATGCTCCTGCCAAAGACTCCAACAAGTGGCGGAAAGAGCAAGATGCCATAAGGAGGAGCACTTTGGGGAAATACTAACAATTTCCCAAGTGTAAGAATGTTGAGCGGTCGGGGATAGCATAGTCCACTGAAAACCAAAACAATCCAACACAGAGCTCCAAACTGCATGGGAGAAAGAACAATGGATAAAAAGGTGAACCACATCCTCAGAGGCTAAAACGCATAACGAGTAGGCATTGACTATCACTCTTCCTCTGTTACACAATTTAACTTGCGTGAGAATTTTCCCCAAACCTCCAGTCCATAAGAAGCTTACAATCCTGGGCAGAGCTTTGCAAGACCAGATGGCAGGATTAACTATAGGACGAGAATCACTCTGGTGGTTCCACGATTAGAATGACTTAACTGACAGATACAATGAAGGGTCTAGCCACCACTGAACAGAATCGTCCTCTGATGGAGATTTGAAAATTCATTTAATTCAACATCAGTTGGGTTCCGATGAAGAGTGACATCCCACACTATTTGATCACCAACAACTAAGTAGAAGTCGGAAATAAGGACTGAAGGAGAGAGAGATAGGTAGTGGAAAGGGAAGCATGTAGCCAAAAGAGAGGTTTCACACCAAGGGTCCATCCAGAACTTAACTCTCTATCTCCTCGCCCAACTTTAAACTGAAAGCCTTGCTTAAACCTCTTAACACAAGCACTAATGGTTTTCCACACACCAGAAGCTCTTTTGGGAGTAAGATTGATGTTCCAACCAAAATTACCCAAATTGTAGTTGGAGATGAGCAGAGACTTCCAAGGAGCACCAACTTCAGAACCAATCCTCCATAACCATTTAGATAGGAGGGTGATATTTATTTCCTTGATGGATTTAAGACCGAGGCCACCCACATCACAAGGGAGAGAAACCTGCTGCCAATTAACAAGATGGTATTTCCTCTTGTTCTCCTAATCACTCCAAAGAAAGTTGCTCATAATTTTCTCCATAGAGCAGATGACCTTATTGGGGCACCTAAAGGCTGACATGAAATAAACAGGCAAAGCTAAAAGTACTGACTTGAATAGAGTGATTCTGCCGTCAAAGGAGAGGTACTTTCCTCTCCATGTAATGAGACACTTACTAAATTTATGAATGATAGGCACCCGTTGAGAGTAACTAGGGGTACCGATACACAAAGGAAAACCGAAGTAAGTGGAGAGGAGAAGAAAAAACACAACCCAAAAGCCCAAAGAGTCGAGCTAGTTCGTCACCATCTAGGTTGATGCCAAAAGTTTCACTTTTTGAGTAGTTGATGCGAAGGGAGGAAGACAACTCAAACCATCTGAGTGAGGATTTCAGATTCCTAAATGAATCATGATTGGTCTAAAAAAAAAATAGTATCACCAAAAAACTGTAGGCGATGGAACTGCTTAAGTTAAACAGAACATGCTTACTTTAAGAAGTCAAAAAACCGATAAAACTTAAGCAATACCAAATCCTTCTAGAATTTGACTTCATTTAGCTTGTATTGCAAGGGCACTTGAGAAATATAACAGATCGACACAGTGTTCCAATTCATTGAAGCAAACAACATTTGATGATAAAACAACTTATAAACCACTCACTCCATTGGTAAGCAATAAGAAGCTTACCTCCAATAAGCTGCTTGTAAAGACGTTGGTCTTTGTAGTTTGAAAATATGACCATATTTCCTGAGACTGTAAATGAGCCACCTCCATATTCTTGGGCCAATGTTCTAACCGCAAACCCTTCAGGAGTAATATCTATAGGCTTACCTCCTAATTCCTCCGGTTCCTTGACAAGAACAGTTCTTCTGCATATGCATTCATCCAAGAGTAAGAATCCCAAACAAATACAACACAATTGGGAGATGACCAAAACAAATACAAGAACTAATATTACAATTAATGAATGCTTACTCTGCAATCTTAAAATTGTGGATTTGAGTAATGTTACAATTTCCCCCAAAAAAGAGAAAATGTTATACGTCATGCAAATCTATCAAGCTTACAGTTTTAAAAAGCCAAAAACAATTAGTTGCTCCAATGGTTGAAAATGATATCAAGTGCATTCAATCAAATATTGTCAAATCACCATGTTAGAGGTCTATTTTTCTCATTTCCACCAAGTAAAAAATATTAAATAAGTTTTTCAAATTACAAAAAAGCCCCTATCAACTTCCGTGACAACTTTAAAAGCAAAGCATTCTTGTCCCATCCCTGAATCCTTATTCCATTTGTATGGAGTTGGCTTTGTCTCGAACCTAAGTTCAGGAGGCCAACCTGTTTGTTTTGAACCATAACTCAAGCTCAATACATTTATCAGAAAGGGTTTCGATCCAGTCAATCTGCTTATTAAATGTGCCAAGATGCTCCACCTGGCATGATTTTTATTGGGGTTCAAGTTGGGGTTTCCAGTGGTCTGTAAATTACTGATTTGGTTGGTTTGATTGAGGTTACGTGACCCAAATTCTGTAAAACTCCCACATAAATTGAATTGAGCCAACCCTTTTATTAAACCAGTCAAGAACTCGAGATTGGACGGAGTGGAGTTGGTGGGTAGGCTCAGAAAAAATGGTCACCCTTTACAAACCTACTCATGATAACTAACAACACTGTCACTTCAGTCAAACGGACTAGCATTGGATTTGAGTTTTGGAGTTTTGCATAGAGAAAGTGAAGGGGGGCTACCCAGATTCAATAGGACGGGATTCCACCCAGCAGAGACGGCCTGTTCCATCAACAGCAGTACCGCTCAAGCGCTTCTCAGAGCCCGATACCACATCTGCTGTGATTGGCGATTTCCACGATCCATACGGCGCCGTTATCTTCTCTGCAGACTCTGCTGATGCCGACGCCATTCTCCTGCTCGAGAGGGAGAAATTGATGATATACGATTTGGACTTGGATTTCGATGAACTCAAAACCCTATCAAATCCCAATCCCAATCTAAGGAAATGGCAGAAACAGGGCACATATAAAAGGCTTGATGAAGTCCGAGTAGCTGCTGCTACAGCAGCCATCATCCACTGATAAATAAAACACTAGAAATACAGACACATTCATCTTTGAACGTCAGCCATTTGGATTCTATATGTCCAAATTCTAGTTTGTTTACCTTATCAACTCAATGGATTCTAATACTTCGTAGTCTCCATGTAAGTGTTTTCTACCGGATAACGAAAAAAAGAATTGTATTCATTCATGCGTGATGATGCTTGCTGCGCTTCTGTTTCGGATGGATTCCAATTCTGCAATGCAGTAGGCCTCCAACTCAATAGTTAGTACTTAGTACTCGGTTGGATAAATAGTTTTAATCAATTAAATTTAAATTACACGAAATAATTGAAAACCTTCACAATTAATATATTTCATTATCTAAATTCAGTACCGGTGACATCTATTTGATTGATCGTCTTTGCTATCATTATTTTGCTCGTTTCCAATCTATTTGAAAAAAAGGTTTCCCAAGTTCAGTTCATTTACTTATATCAAACTTCATTATTTATTTAAGCAACTAAGTAATACTTGGCAATGACTTACGTTCAATTCATATCTATTTTTCATCTGAATTAGATTAACTTTAAGTAAAATTAGACTTTTCATGAGATTCAACCAAGACTACTAATTAAACAAGTATAGACTTCATATGATTAGATGTGTTTTATGAAGATGTGACAATAGTCAGGTCACTCATATATACTTATTTTTAAGTAAGTTTAGATCTATCCGTTTATAAATAAATCAAAATTAAATTTGTCTATTTAATAAAAGGTCAAATTTGGTGCTCATTTATATTTTTCAGCTAGGTCAAATCAAATTAAATCAAGTTAGATTTTGTCAAGTCTAATAATCAACACTTCAAAGTTAAAAATATATAAGAAAAAAAATCAAACAAGGAAAATCTCTCTTTTTCTCATTAAAATTTCTTATCTCCCTTAGTAGAAAATGAATTCCTTAAAAACGGAAAAATGTCTCGTATTTCATGCTCTCAGCAAAAGAGACCTCGTTATATAGAAGAAGAAAAACTCTCATTTTATTTAGTCTTTACTTTTCGGGAGTTGAAAAATGACAAACAATCCTTTAAGAAACCAACAATCAATCGGGCCCCAACTAGGTTTGACTTAGACTCAAGTCAGGTTCAACCTTAAAAACTTGACCTAAACTGGAGACATTCAGGTGGAACATGAAACCGGCAAAACTTGGAATGAAGAAGCCCATATGCATCCATTCAGACAGTTGCGCAAAGGGCTTCATCTAGATTGAATATTGCTAAAAACTCGCCTTCATTTGTTGCTCCTAATCATTGCATTTAGGACCGGCATCCATAAAAAATTAGCTAAAATGGTGCAATGTCTTCTAAATTTTTTTTTGAATGATCTGTTCACTTGTTATTCTCATCAGATAACATTGGAATTTAGTGTTAGAACCATTAACAGCCACTCCTTCCCATCAAACAGCAAATACAAATGCACGGACACCGAAGTTGACCGCACAATATTGGTTGGACTGCTCTGAAAATGCCAACTGGAAAGACTTGATCATTCCGTAATCCTGATATAATCATAAGTTACATCTATCATAGCAAAAGTAGTGTTTGGACAATGTTTTGTGATCTCCAATGTGGTACAAAATAACCTGATGCCAATGGTGGAGTATTATTTCAATTGCCAGACAGCAAACCAATCAGTAATGTAATAACTAACCAGAATTCTTGTCACCACCAAATGCACTCTTCAAAAATCCGGTTTCACCAAGATGGCTGACATCGCCCCATGTCTTGATGATCCAATTACCATTTTCAGATAAATGAAATATGTTGACTGATGTATTCATTATCTTTCCTTGAGTCAAACCCTGTGGGGCAGCTCGTTTATACATAGCTCTAATCACGCCACCATGGGTAACCACCACCACTCGCTGGCCTGCAGAGATTTTAGGCAATGAATGTTTTCCCCCCTTAAAGAACTAAAATTTTATTCCAGAAAAATGGGTACAATCTGGAAGAAGAAACATAAACAAACAAGATACATGCAAAAATGACATAAGAAGATATAAAACAAAAGGCATGGTGATTTTTCCATGAAAGACAGTCCACAGTATTATTTTTTCTTTTTGATAACTGAGTATCCTTAGTAACTTAAGTACTGAATTTTGATGGAGTGATAGCATCTTTAGAGCCATTCACCAGATTCATATGAAAGTTTATTAAGTAAAAGGGGTGAAGATGACAGGTAGAGATTTACACATTGAAAGATAAATTCAAATTTTGATTTTTTATTCAACTTTTTATCATAAATCACTCCTCTCCTTAATCTTGAATTTAATTTTACATTTTTGAGCAAAAGTAGCCTTTGATTTTTCTGAATTGAGTTGATACATAATGTGAGCATCTATGATATTTAACAATGAACTCTTGTAGAAGTGTATGATATTTTTTTTAACTCAAAAATGTTTGATGGAAATTATTTATTTATTATATTTATTTTTATTATTTTTTAAATATTAATATTTTCAACAAGATTTTTCCATTAAATTCCCGATAAAAATACGAGAATTTGAAAATATCCCGTTATTAACAGTTGTCGTTAATATCCCAAGAATGGTATTTGTGACATTGCATTATACTATAAAAGGTCACAAAGTCGCACATCAGGATTTTTCCCTTTCTTATTGAATTTTTATTTGTCAAATACATAAAATAATTGTAGATATTAAAATTAAACTTGAAGAGCTACAATATAGCCACTTGATCATAAGGGCAAACGTTCTTGAATTCATGTGTACTGAGTTTGATTTAATTAAAAAACATTTGTTGATTTTGACTATTAAGATAAAGCAGCTATCGTTTCAAAAAAAAAGAAAAGAAAAAGAAAAGCTGCTATGCAGTGAGTTTTAGAGTAGAATTTGATCCATGTGTAGCTCATAAAGTCTACTTGCAATTCGTGAGGATAGATTTTTACATTATTTATCAAAATTTATAAAAGGGGGGAAATGGACCAACTTCAAATAATGCATTTATTACATGGGTTGACCAAACTCAAATAATCCTAAATGGATCAATCTGACCCATAGTAAAAATAACTCATCTATTAAATCAATTGATTCGACCTAATTACATGTCAAAACTTAAATCGGTTCACCGACCTGGCCATTCATTAGAAAGTGGGGCAATAAAATACCTTCCAATCTCACCCATTTGTTAATGGGTTAACTCAATCCGACTAGATCCATCTATTAAATGAATTAGCCAACTGGATTCAACCCATTTATTAACCAATTTTACCTTAAATAAGTTACTGCCAAATAATTGTAGGAAAAAATTTAGATTATAAAGTGAATTCTGACCAAGTCATGTTTCCAAGAAAAATTTTGTATTGAAATCCATTTTCCCATTGAAATCATTTTTCCATAAACCAATAAATGTGTGCTCTAAGATTTAGAGGACTGCCATTAAGAAAACCTCACCTTTGTGCTTTTTGGCTATTCTTTCTAAAGAAGATGTGGTTCGCAGATAAAGCTGATCAAGACTTTCTCCACCACCCTACATTTCCAGAAAGGTGATAAGCAGTACTACAACAATTAATAATGGTTATTGGTTTGAGGCAACTGCGAAAGTAATAAATTATAACTGCTGAAAATTTTCATTAGTCAATTTGAGTTTCAATTGAAATTATTGCATGAACTAAATAAAATAGCAGTAATTAGCTACAAATTTGATAATAAAAATATAAAAAGTAGGCCTATTCACGGGCCAGGTTCTGGTCGGGCTTTCCTCTCTTTCAGTCCGGTCTATTTAGATATATTAAAGGCTGAGCATGCCCACAACCCTTTGAGCTTTTCAAAGCTAAAGCCCAAGCTTGCCCGTTTGGAAAGTTATAAAGCTGAACCTGCCTATTTCAACCTATTAAAAATTCAACTGTTCAGATTGATAGTAGAAATGATGAGTTACAAGTGGACTAAATCTCAACCCAAAAATTAATTTTTAGTCACTTAATTTTGGTGGTCAAAATTACCAAATGTCCTTAAACAAGGACTCCTAATGATTTGATCACTAAGATCATGGCTAGAAATCGAGTTTTTTGCTGAAATTTGGTCAACTTATAGCTCATCATGTCTAGCTTCAATATGAATAGTTAATTTTTAATAATTTTCAAAATTTAAAAATTGAAAAAGGACCAGGTGTGCACACACATACCACTAAATGAGTTGAAAATCCCAACAAGCTTCACGGGCTTATTTGATTAGCATGAGTCCACATGTTTAGCTAAACGGGCTAATAAAATGAGTTCGGGCCCAACCTCTAGGACTATTATATGTTCAAACCCATTCATTTGTGACATGCTCCAGCTAGGATCAAATCAGGATCGAAGACATGAACAGGCCTAATTAAAAACTAGAAACCAAGTTCAATCCAACAGTTCTCTCTCTTATCAGAGAAATTTGATAAAATAAATTCAGAACTAACAATAACTTTACAAAAACAAGATTCAGTCGAACAATGAACAACTCCAATCAAAGCAATATTCGGTTCTCACCTATCAATTGAAACGAGGTTGAGATCCACTATTAGGCCACAACAGGTAGAGATACAAAGTGTATCTAGGTATGATTGATTATTTATTTTTTTTCTGAAAAAAGGGGGACGAGTTAAAACTGTGTGATTCGGTTTCTTCCATGTCTGTTGCCTGGTCATATTGGGGTCTACTGTAGTGATGTTGGAAGTGGAAACATGACTGCAGATATATTAAGGTGTGCCGACATGGTACGAAACTTTAGGAATAGGATAAAGACTACAAACATCATAACAAGAATACAAGCTTTAAGTTTGATTTGAATAATAAAAAAGCTGCTACATTGCTACTGATTAAGATGAAAGTTTCATATTACAATTTAGTTGCAGTAGGACCCTTACTAAATGTCAGATTCTAAATATAATAGGAATCTAGATTCTTGCTTGAAAAGAGGGTCAGAGAGACATACAGGAATTTCTTGATCAGTTCTGTGAGATAAAAATGCTTTATAAGCCACAGGATTACACTTCAAAGCTTCACGAAAAATTAGACCTTGAAGATCACCTAAATGTCTTTCCCTCAACGTTGGATCCTGTATAACCTGAAGAGGGAAAAAAATGAAAACAAAACAAAATAACTAGGAGTCAGAACTCAGAATTTCATGTACACCCATGTTAGAGACTCGCACCCGTTCTTCATAGATTCTTCTAGTGCTTTTTAACATTGTTCTCCAATACAACACCTTTCTCTTTTAAAACTAATTAAAATATCAATATATTAGTCACTTAACTGTTTAAAGTAAAACTAGAACATTATTTTCTATAGGGGTTATTTTTTGCACCTTATTTTCAGTCAATAAATTCAGATTTAAATTTATTTAGATGTCGTGTTGTGTCCCCATGTACTATTTTTTCTGGTTTGTCAGAGTCCAACACTATGCACCTATGTCTGACTCCCAACAATCACACCCATACCCATGCAACTTAGGCTACCACACATGATATCAAAATTCATTTTTAATAGAATTTTGATACAAAGGATCTTGGTCCACTCAAATATTTATTGGAATTGAAGTTGCTCAATCTAAAGAGGGATTTTTTTTTGAGACGGTGACAAATATTTTCATTCAATAGAATAAAGGAATACTAAATAGAAACCGCCTTGTATGAGAGGGTTATATCAGGAAAAATAAAAAATACAAGACAACATAGTAAGGGGAGCATATGTGAATTGCTCCAAAGAGAGAAAGACTAGAATCCCAACCACGGACACCCAAGGCAAATCCAAAATCAGAAAAATTCCAAAGTCGGACGCCGCTTTTTGCACACCAATATCAGCCAAGAAGTCAGCTACACTGTTTGCAGAGCGAGCTACATGTGTGAAGGTGATCCCTCCTTGACAAATCAACCTCCTAATGTCCCTTACAATGTATACCAGTCTCTATGGGGGGCCTTCCTATTACTAGCCCAGGCAATAGCATTAGAAGAATCACCTTTAATAATGAGGTTATCAAACCCGAGAGTAGACGAGATCTGGAGAGCTCTCCCAATCGCTCTCAATTCCACCTCATTGGACTCCATGAGTCTTAGAGGTTCAGAGAAAGCAAGTACAATCCTGTCTTTATCATTATGGATCACTACCCCTATGCCTGCCGACCCAGGTTTGCCTCTTGCTACCCCTTCAATATTAAACTTCCAAAGTCTTAAGGCAAGGTTACCTCACTTTGGGTTTCCTACTCTTCTAATCCCTTTCATGCACTCTCCCCATGATCTATAGAAGTCCTTTCTGTTGTGGGACCCAATGGGACCCAACTCAGGACAAATTGAACTAACCTATGCCTATTTTGGCAAGTCAACTGTATAGGTGTATAATTAGGAGTAAATAAGTTGGACTGATTGTACTTTCCTTTTTGGCCACCTTAATTAGCTCTCTCTCTTATTTATACATGTACCCTCTAAGAGGAAATACATCTCAATACAACTCAGAGAATCATTATTCTCTGATCTTCATCTCTTTTCTTCCTTTCTTTCTTTTTCCATTATTAAAATCAACATGGTATCAGCCATAACGAATTTCGGGACACTTTAAGGGAGGATTTTGTGTCTGTTTTTTACTATTCCTTCTCGGATTCCAAAGTTCTGTGCTTTACTCCAATCTCAGAGGATACCTGTAGCAGACCTCCTCTTCCTCTTCCCTCGTTATTTGAAGTTTTTTTCATATTTTTTTTCTGTCCCTTGACAGTTCTGCACAGCTGCAACTGTGATTCTACAATGCTATCTTCTCGACCATACATCTCCTTTCCAGCAAAGTATTTTCAGGTGTGACCCCACCATACGCTTGCCGTTTTTCAAGGGTCCCGTCATCGGTGCTGCCAGATCTGGTTTTCGAGACAGTGGGACCCCCTTTGTGCTGCGTTTTTTGCTCCTCTGCATACAACGACGAAAACCCATTCTTGGAGGTTTTTTACTTCGATCTCTTCAGATCTAACCTCCTTGCAGCTCAGCTAGACACTACTAGCTTCGTCCCTGGCCCACCTTCTCATGCCAAAAGTGGACCTAGGATTTCAGTCCAAGGTGGGGCCCATTTTCCTGGTCTTCATTTCCGCTGCCTACAACGCATGTGACTAGTTTTTTGGCTTCCTCTGCTCCACTCTGCTGCATCTAGTCTAGTATTCTCTCCCAGCTAGTGTCGCCTACCACTCCTGTTTTCATCCTTTCAGCCAGTTACTCCATCCTTCATCGGTGGGCCCCACTATTGTCTCTTTGGTTTGTCGGATCAGCTTCACACACTGCTCTTCTGCCAGTTTTTGTTGCCTCTGATCTCTCTGCCACTTTTATCCTTGCTTTCTACTACTCGAAAGCTTTCTTCTTGGGATAATGGCCACATCTACGGAACCACCGAAGACCTCTGGGGAATCTTCTTACACTGATATGACTTCTTCTGGCCCTCAGCATATTGGTAAGATTACCACTGTGTTCTTGAATGAGACCAATTACTTCCAATGATCTTATTCGGCTAAAATGTTTCTTACCGCCAAACAGCTATCTGATTTTATTGATGGTACCACCCCTGAACCAGACAAGGAGGACTCTCATACCGTACCTGGAAAGCTAATAATTCTTTGGTGCAATCTTGGCTCTTTCATTCCATGGAAGATCATATTCGTGGGACTGTCTATACACTTCCCACGGCCAAGGATGTCTGGGACACCATTAAGGCCTTGTATTCAGACGGTGATAATTCTGCCCGACTCTATGAGCTCTATCAGACTGCTTCTCACCTTCAACATGGGGAACTCTCCCTCATTCAGTATTATTCAAAGATGCAGACCTGTTGGCTTAAATTGGATCAACTTGAATCGGTTCAGTTTGTGGACCCTGCTGATGTTGTTCTCTATAACCAGATTCTTAATCGATGACGGACTTTTGAGTTCTTGGTTGGCCTTAACCAGGACTTTGAACCTATTCAGGCCCAACTGCTTGGCCAACGCCCTCTTCCCTTTCTGGAAGAGGTCTACACTACCTTACTTCGAGATGATAGGTGCCGCCTGGTTATGACTCCAATGTCGATCGAACGGTCTGCCTTGGTGACCACTCTCCTTTCATGCCTCCTCTCGCACATGGGCTTCTGGTTCTTATGGCAAAGACCCTTCTTCTGACCAGCGTCATGACACCAAAGGTCCCCGAAAGAAGGGGTCTCGGTTCTGCACTTTTTGTAAGATGACAAACCATTATGTTGATTCCTGCTATAAATTACATGGCCGTCCGAAGCAAGCTACTATCTCCGCCACCTCGCCTGTTACCTCCTCCCCTGATGTGGTTAGCGACAGTGCCCAAGTCACTCGTCAGGACTTTAAAATGTTGTTACAAAGATTGGATCGCCTTCAACACTCTGAGGTTTCCAATGATGTATCTTCTACTTCAGGTACTGAGTCATTTGCCAATCATGCCTCTTCTCATTCCTGGATCATCGATTCTTGAGCCACTGATCATTTGGCGGGTATGTCTAATCTCTTCTCTTCCATTTCTCATGTCTCTTATGGTCAAGTTAAATTAGCAAATGGTTCCTCCACTACCATCGCTGGAAAAGGGACCTTCCCTCTCTCTTCCACCTTGCACCTTCCATCTATGTTACATGTACCTCATTTATCTCGCAATTTGCTTTCTGTTAGTGCACTCACTAAACAATTTCATTACTCAGCTACCTTCTTTCCCTCTCATTGTGTATTTTAGGACCTAACCACGAAGCAGGTGATTGATGGTGGTCGTGAAGTTGGCGGCTTATATCTGCTGGATGGTCCTGTTGGTGCCTCTGTAGCCTACTCTAGCTCCTCCTCGTTTGATATATGGCTTTGGCATTGCCGGCTAAGACATCCCTCTAACTCTGTCCAAAAGAAACTTGTTCCTTCTTTATCATTTAAGCAATTTGAGTGTGCACCTTGCCAATATGGCAAAAATAAAAGAACTTCTTTTCCTTCTTCTATGAATAAACGTGCATCTTCTTTATTTTCTATTATTCCTTCTGATGTTTGGCAATCACCCTCTTTTTCTCGCACTGGTTTACGATACTTTGTGTCATTTATTGATGATTATTCACGCATGACCTGAATTTATATCATGAAACATAAGTCTGAAGTGTTTGATCACTTTCGCACATTTTATAATTGGGTTGCCACTCAATTTGGTTCTAAAATTAAAATTTTGCGTAGCGATAATGGGGGAGAATATTAGTCTCATTGTTTTGTTCAATTTCTACAAGAGCATGGTGTTGAATCCCAACTGTCTTTTCCATCTACACCACAACAAAATGGTGTAGCTAAACGAAAAAACAGACATCTTCTTTAAATCGCTCGATCTCTCCTCTTTTCCATGCATGTCCCATAGTCGTACTGGCATGAAGGTGTCCTAACCTCATGCTACCTTATCAATGGCATGCCATCCAGGGTTTTGCTGGACAAATCACCCATTGATCTTCTCTCACTTCATAAACATATTCCTCTTCTTCCCTTACATATTTTTGGATGTGCTTGCTTTGTTCACCAATTCTCTGGTGATAAACTTTCTCCCCGTGTTGTGAGATGTGTTTTTTGGGATATTCCCCATTCCATAAAGGCAACAAGTGTCTTGATCCAATTACTGGCAAAACATGTGTCTATGGATATCACGTTCTTCAAGACAGTCCCTTACTTCTCTTCCCATCTATCTCTTCTCCAGTTCTTCCTCTCCTCCATCCTGACTTGAGTCCTACTAGCTCTAACGTGCGTCCCACTAGCACTGATAAGCCAACTCTGGTACATCACCGCAGACAGATCAGGCCTCAGCTCCTCGAGAACATCACCACGTCATCTGTTCCCAGCCCAGATCCTTCCCTTACTGTTGCCTCTGATTTTCCCATTGACCTTCGAAAAGGTAAACGTACTTGTACCTTGCATCCCTTTGACCATTTTATGTCTTATCATGTTCTCTCCTGCCTATCACAATTTTCTTGCAGCTTTGGATAGCACTAAGATACCAAGCTGATTGACACCGCTCTCCGTGATCCGTTGTGGAAGGCAGCCATGGAAGAGGAACTCACAACACTTGAGAAGAATCACACATGGGACATGGTTCCCCTGCCTCAAGGAAAAACTCCAGTCAGGGTGTAAATGGGTTTTTACTTTAAAACATAATCCGGATGACTCCATCGCCCGATATAAAGCTCGTCTCGTTGTCAAAGGATTCACACAAACTTACGGGGTGGACTATCAGGAAACATTCTCCCCCGTGGCAAAGATTACTTCTGTTCGCATCTTGATTTCCATTGCCACCACTTATGACTAGCCACTGCATCAGTTAGATGTGAAGAATGTCTTCCTTCATGGTGATCTCCATGATGAAATTTATATGCTTTCACCACCAGGATTTGTTAATCAGTGGGAGCCTCAGTATGTCTGCAAACACCGAAAAAACTCTATATAGCCTCAAGCAGTCTCCACGGGCGTGGTTTGAGAAGTTCAGCAGTGCACTGTTGCCTTATGGTTTCTCTAGATGTTAGATGGATCACTCAGTTTTATCTACCGTCTTCACTCTGTGGTCATGATTCTAGTGGTGTATGTTGATGACATTGTCCTCACCGGTAATGACGTTGTTGCCACATCTACCTTCAAGGTATATATACAGCGCACATTTGTATAATTAACTCCCAATGTTTGCCATATGAAAAAATTCCAACGCCGGTGTTTGTAGATTAACACCAACTTTTGCCAAGAAATCTGCAATGCAATTAGCTGAGTGAGGTATATGAATGAAGGTAATGTTACCCATATTGCACAAGCTCCAAATGTCCCTAGCAATACAGACCAATCTCCACGGGGGGGATTTCCTATTACTAGCCCAGGAGATAGCATTAGAAGAGTCACCTTCAATAATGAGATTACCACCCCTAAACCTTGACCAAATCTGAGGTGATCTTCTAATAGCTCTCAATTCAGTCTCATTTGACTCCATTAACCCTACTGATTCAGAAAATGTTGCCAACATTCTGCCCCTATCGTCATGTAGCACGCTCCCAATTCCAGCCGGCCCTGGCTTTCCGCTGGCTGCGCCATCAACATTGAATTTATAAGAACCTATGGGAGACGCCACCCACTTAACTAATCACTTGCTACCTCTACCAACCCCTTGCATACATCCATCCCATGACAAATAAAAATCCTCTAGAACTAAACCCTAAAATTTTTACATACCGACAACCAACCAATCCTCTGTCATTTCGCCCTCTCAAGGACATGTCTAGGGTTCCCTCTCTTGCCCTCAAAGATCCTTCCATTACGCTCTTTCCAAATTGTCCAAAAGACCGCAAACGGAACCATTTTCCAAGCCACCTTAAGTCTACCCTTAATGGGGCGGCCCATCCAAGCCACCACTAAATCCTCACACGTATCCATAATTAACTTGTGTGGCACATGTGTCTAGGGTTTCTTAAAGTGCGTCTAAGGTTATCTTAGGAGTCTTTCTATTATAAAAAGACTTACATGACACTTTTGAGCATATGAATGAATGACAGAAGAAATTCAAGTTTCTCCAATCTGCAGAGCCTGGCATGATTCCTTTTGTCTCTTTAGTGCGAGATCAAGGGACCTTGTGTTACTCAAGGTACAAATCTTTCTTCTTTTTTTCCTCCCTTCCCATTTCTCCTCCCTTTCTTCCTACTTTTTCCCTCTTTGCACACCTCATTTTTGTTCCTTTTTCATCCAAACCCTAACTCCAGCCAAACCAAGACCCAACTCCACTATTAGACACCAAAAACCCACCAGTACATACAGACATCGATAAAGTCCGTACGACTATATAGACAGGCGTGTTTTGGCCCCATTCCTCCAGATTCCCATCTTATACTCATAGATTACCCTAACCTACTGTTTGAACCTATTTCAGGCCTTATTTTACCCGAAAACTTTTTTTTTTTTTAAAAAAAGGTAGTAAACCCTAATCCCTTTGGCAAACCCTAGTTGGTCCATAGCCCTATTTCATCCTTTTGGTGATTGATTTGTAAATCAAGAAGACCTAGGATAAGGTTTGGCAAGATTTGATTAATCTTTTGAAGGATTTTGATTTAGCCAGCAATACAACTATAAGGGATTATGTGTATGTATCATTCTTCTTTTTGAATCTCTTTGATTAATCGTGAGTTTGAGTTTACATGAGTTTTTTTTTTTCTTAAAGGAAGACAAGTATATTTACAAAAAAGAAGAACAGTACATAAAACAAAAAGAAAAAGAAAACCACAACCTAATACACCCCAAGCAAGAGTACAAGAGGTATGTACTGCAAACCAATAAAACAAAAAAGAAAGAACAAATACAAGATTGCAAAACCCTTCACAACACTTCCAAAAATGCCTCTAGCCTATCCAGCCCAACTTTCACAAAGAAATCTACCATGGTATTGGCAAACCTTCTAACAAGCCTAAAATGAATAACTCTTCCCCTACACATCTTCCTTATCTCCCTCCCTACATGAATTAATTTCCAAGGGGCATTTTTCCTCCCGCTAGCCCAAGCTGAAGCATTCCTAGAGTCCCCCTTAATAATTAGATTTCCACAACCAAGTCTTAAGACAAAGCAAAAGAGCCCTATTGATCCCCAAAAGCTCTACCTCATTCGACTCCATAATCCCCACTACTTCTGAAAAAAACAAAGTGATTTCACCACTAGCATTATGGATGACCCTTTGATTAATTGTGAGCGTGAATTTAAAATAAGTTTTTGTTTTATTATTTGTTTAATATTAATTTAATCTCTTTAGCATCTCATGTCAATCATGGATATAGGTTGCATGTCATTTTAGAATTCACCAAATACATTTTGTATTCTCATAAAAACAATCCATCTAGCATTTAGATCTAGAATTTCCAATATGTTGACCTATCCTACATCAATCAAGCATATTAAGGTTGATTGTCACTTCATTTGTGTAAAAAAAGTCACTTGAGAAATCATCACTCTGCATGTCAAGTCAATATTAACTTGCAGACATGTTCAGAAAGTCTACTCCTCAAACCCAATTACAGATTATTAGTGGCAAGCAGGGCATGCTTAACATCTACCAGCTTGAGAAAGAGTGATGAGAGTTTTTTTGTGTGTGTATTCCATAGTGTACCGTATGTTAAAGAGTCAAGACATAAAAAGTTGATTCTAAGAGTAGATTAATTGTTTGATTTATTTGATTCCCTTAAAGGTATTTTCATTCTGTTGTATTTGTATCACTTTTAATTCAAACGCCTACATCACAAAAGATAGAGCAATATACATTTGCACCCTCTCAACCTCCTTTTTCAATTCTACAATCATTATCATGCAAATCTAGTTGATATGACACACTTATTATATGGGGAAATGTCACCAAATATAATCCTATAAGAAGTTTCTACAAAGAAAGAACATTGTTCCTCAATTAAACAATGAAAACATGCCGCCTCCACCTTCCACCTATATTGAACATTTCTGTACCAGTGCCTATGATGCCCGGGCATTGTATATGATCAAGGTATCATGCCAAACACCTTTTACACATCAAATAACTAGACTGGGTACTTCATACATATACTTTAATGACTATAATCCTTTTGTGTCATAATACATGAATAAAAGAAAGCCAATAGAACATCACCATCAGCCATTTTCCCATCTAAAGAAAAGCTATAGAAGATCTTATTATAAAAGGCTTCATAAAATACAAAAGTGACACTTGGCATGCTCGAAAGACTATTCATATAATAAAAGAAATATAGAACGGCAAGGTATTTCAAGTAAAAACAATTATAGAATTAATAAAAAATATATCTCGAACAGGAAACACATATTCATCTGTATGCCTGTCCATCATAGACCAATATGTATTTGATTATAATGCATGGCCAACTTTCTTTTCTGCTTTTTGCTCCTCAAGCTATTACATTTCTATTGCTTCGCTCAGTAATTATCAATGCATTCTATTCAACTAATTACCTCAAGTGAATCACTACATTTTGCTATAGTTTGTGCAGTCTCGAAAGCTCGTTTCAAGTCAGATGAGTATATAGCTGAAATTTTTGCTTCCTTAGATAGTCGATCAGCCACCTTCAAGGGGAAACAAAAGTCAAGCAATAGAAACATAGATTTCCAAAAAAAAAATATTATGTGAAGAAATTACTTACTGCAGCTGCCTGCTGCTTCCCAACATCATTAAGTTCCACATCCAAGTGACCCTAATAAATGAAGAAAATATAGCACAACATGAATGTTGTTTATGGTGAAAACTAGACTTTAAAATGCAAGATGAACAAGAAAGAATCATACATCAAAATGAGCTTAAACTCAACCATTCAGATTATTATAAAAAATAAGTTATTACAGATCAAACTGTATTTGTAGTGTGCTAGACAGAACATAGAGCATACATCACATAAATCTTTTATAAGAGAGCTGGAGGTAAATACAGCAGCAATAAAGCAAAATACTAGCATGATAGACTGTTTTGTAAATTCCTTAGGATTAGTTTATTTATTAGTCTATTCTACTATCAAACTTTAGTTTTATATAATAAGTTATGTTCAAAAGTGGTGGGTGCATTGGTCAACCTCAATACATGTTTTCCTACAAACTCACAACATATTGTTCTCCTGATTCATGAGACTACATGCCCATGAATTTGTTTCGCAGGAAATCTGCTCATTGGAAGATCCAGAATCTGAGCTTTCTACACCAAAAACACCTCTTCTACAACAGGTTTTTTGCTTCGATGGCGGCTCCAGATCAACACTCCCTGAGGAGGTTCTACCTCATGGAAACACTCCTCATTGGAACTTTACAATAACAATTGCTCCAATTCAATTCTTAAAAAGCATGCAATGCAATGTGCCATAGTAGCTCCAAACCAACCATTGATGAACATTCAATGCAATAGCTTTCAACCAAATGATGAATCTGAGATGCCAATAGCAAAGATCAAATAATTCAACATAAAGCTAAAGTATACAGCATTTGATATTTTAGCGACGTTAGAAACCAAAGAGGGTGGAAAGGGAATTTACAAGTGTGCCAAGGTGAGAGAGATGAAAACTAGGGATCTGAATAATATAAGATGCATTAAGGATGAAAATCAAAGGGTTTTAGTCAAAAATAAGGAAATAAGAGTTGGATGGAAAAAGTGCTTTAGAGATTTAATAAGTACCAAACTTGAGAGTGAAATACACATTAAAGCATAAGCAAATGAAGGGACTGGTAAACAAAATGTTTGAAACAGAAGTACAATTGGCTTAAATGAGATGAAGAACAATAGAGCACTAGGACCAAGTAATATCCTTGTAGAAGTGTGTATTTTATTGGGTGAAAATGGGACTAGATGGTTAACTAGATTGTTTAACAAAATCTTGGATTTGAAAAGGATGCCTAAAGAATGGCGTATAAGTATGGTAGTCCCATTCAATAAGAATAAGGGAGATATTCAAAATTGTGCCAACTATCAAGGTATTAAACTTATGACTCATACCATGAAACTGTGGAAGAGAATAATAGAACATAGGCTAAGACAAGAATCAATTTGGGTTTATGACAAGTAGGTCAACAACATAAGCAATTTTCGTTTAAGAAAACTTATGAAGAAATTTAGGAAGGAAAGTAAAATATAATATATGACCTTTTTTTAGTATCATGGGTATGCCCACCCCACATTGGAGGTGAGAATAATATCATAGGATCCTACGATAAAGTGACAGGACATTTAATTTGGCAACCTTTGTAAAATAAATAGATTCCGAATATATATATGCTAAGGTTAAACAAGTTATGTATGAACATCCACAAACTAGTGTAAGGACAATAAGTGGAGAGACTAGGAAATTCCCATTAGGCATTGAACTTCATCAAGGATCAACTTTAAGTACGTAATTATTTGTATTAGTTATAGATCACCTGACAGTGGATGGTATTTGATCAATGAAACAAAAAATCAACTTAATGAGAAATAGTAATCGTGGAGGAAAGCTTTGGAGATGCATGGATTGACAATTAGCAGAACAAAGACAGAATATATGGAACGTAACTTTAGTGGTTTAGGGAGCATAGAAGAACATATTATAATTGGAAGCAACTTAGATACTTAGCGCAACTATCAAACCAAATGGAAAAATAGATCTAGATATGGGTAATAGGATGGGTGTGGGATGGGCTAATTATAGGCAAGTTAGTAAAGTGTTATGTTATAAAAGAGTACCTTATAGTGTTAGGCTAGTTATGCTTTATGGAGCAGGGCATTGGCAATTAAGAAAAAACAAGTAGATAAGGTAATGGCGATAGAAATGTGTATGTTAAGACGGAAGAGTAGAGTAACCTTAAAAGAAAGAATTAAAAACGAACATATTAGAGATACCTTTAAAGTAACCCCAACAGATGAGAAAATGACGGAAAGCCGCTTGAGGTGGTTTGAACACATGCATAGGAGTCTAAAACGGCCACTGTTAGGAAAGTTGAAAGGGTGCAAGTAGAAGGAACAATAAGACGAGGTAGACCTTTGAAAACTTGTTTGGAAGGGATAAAGAAGAATGTGATAGATTGCAGAGTAACGGAGGAGATGGTTTTTTATAAAATGGAATAGAAGAGAAGAACTCAAAAAGACAATCCTAGATAGATGAGATAAGTGGCTTAGATGATGATGATGATGATGACAATCATTACATACTTGGCACCCAAAAAAACAAAACGATACCTGAATTCTCCCACTGGCATTCCATGTCGTCTCTCCATGACGAACTACAACAATCTCAGCAAAATCAGAGGGGACATGACTCAATCCAGCTGTTCCAGTGAAATAGGTACAAGAGGACCTTGTGAGAAGAAATAAGCATGAGAACCATGTTATTCTCAATCAAACATAATAGAGAAGCAGTGAAGGTTCTCAGATTTTAGTCAGACACTACACCTGATTCGACTTATGCGAGAGGAATTCTGTGATCCTAGGCCAAAGGATATGCATGGAATCCTCTGGCCTCGATGTTGTGTATGTGAGGACCATGGTTCAGCAATCCAAGCCGATGACATGGAGAGATCCACTGTAAATGGTTGATTACTTGAAACTCTCCCAGTTGGTAGGATCCTAGTGATAATCTGTTTGGATTCTTTCCCACTGAATGCTAACTGTAGGCTGTAGTTGTATTCCATGCTTAAATGTCAATATGACACTT
Organism: Chimonanthus salicifolius; assembly: GCA_013350335.1. Lineage (NCBI taxonomy): Eukaryota > Viridiplantae > Streptophyta > Magnoliopsida > Laurales > Calycanthaceae > Chimonanthus > Chimonanthus salicifolius. The sequence continues at coordinate 12,335,633 of CM023537.1, read as the reverse complement.
GAGGATTGAAGAATTAGGAATTCCAAATCCCAATCGACAAAACTTTTTGGGGTATATGGCCATCAGATCAACAATCTTGGAAACTGAAGCATGGCCCTACGCATACACAGTACGCAACAATTCCTCTTTATATGACTATGATCACAATAAAGTTTCCGAGTTCTGTAACTCATAATCTGATACTGCAAAGAAATATATATACATACTGTTAGAATGCAGGATAACGTTGGAACCGATCCTATGTGAGTAGGATATGTGAATATAACATATTGTAACGTGTAAAGATTGGATTGTTTCTATTGAAGTACATGCAGATTTATCCAAATGTTCTCTATAAATGCATGGTCTCTAATGGAATAGAAGCACCATGTAGTATCAGTTGTACGTGTTTATATACATTGTATAGCGATTGCATTATTAAAATATTCTGCCTATGCAATTCTAATCATGAAACTCAGATTTGAAGAAGTCTCGAAGTGCCACAAAGGATGTAAAGTATTACAAGATTATATAAAACTATAGTACCCAAAAAAAAAAAAATTACTTTCAAAAACTAAAGTTACATGCTCAAAATAAAGTGAGATGCAACCATTAATATTTACATTTTTCTTGTGCATAGGAAAACCATTGGGACATCTGAACTGTTAAATACCATAATATAATACAGTCTGCTACCTCTCAAAAGATAAGTTTCTCATTGGCTTCCTCTTGCAGACCTACTGAAGCTGAATTTTGGTGGTAGTTGCAAGAATGCGCTTCAAAGGGGAGGCATTGATGGACTTATAAGAGAAGTGAATTTACTATTTTAGCTTCCTTGGGTGAAAATGCTAAAAAATGTTGAGGCTATAGCTTTATTAAGAGGCCGCAAGGTGCTTCTTTTTTGAGATGGAGACAGAAAATTATTTTATTAAAAGAAAAGGGAGATACAAAAGCATAAAAGGCCTTGCATAAGAGAGTTATACAAGGCCAGCAGCAAAATCAAAATACCATGGATGTGAAGAGAAATAAAAGTTAAAAAATGCTATGGCTGTAGAATGAAATAAAACTTTGGTCCCCTACATCCCTAGTCAAGCCCAAAGTCGGGGTAGGAGTGGGAACAATGCTCCTGAAACAAATGAAAGGTAAATCCCGATCCCCTTCCACCCTAAGTAGTCTAAAATCAAAACACTTCCACTGCCGACTGTTGCTTCTGTACTCCAACCTTGGCTAGGAAGTCTGCGACATTGTTCGCTGAGCGTGGAACATGCATGAATCGGATGACTCCATTCCTACACAACCACCTTATGTCCCTAACAATGCTGACTAGTTTCCAACGGGGTTCTTCATTTTGCTAGCCCAAGCAATTGCATTAACAAACCTAGCCCAAAGATGGATAGCTCTCCTAATTGCCCTCAGTTCCACTTCATTGGAATCCATAACCCCTATAGATTCTGAAAAGACCAGTAACATCCTAACCCTATCGTCATAAACTACTCTCCCCATCCCAGCCAAACCAGGTTTACCCTTGCCCCGTCAACATTAAACTTAAAGAAGCCTTCCTCAAGCTTCTTCCACTCCACCCTAATCTTCCTTCTTCTTCTACCCCCTTTCATACATCCTTCCCTTGACATATAAAAATCCTCTAGGACACGCCAAATTCCTTACAAAGTGAGAGCCATTCTACAAGGTTCCACTTTGCCTTTTCAAATACCTCCCTTGCAACCCCCGACTTACCTTCGAAAATTGTATTATTCATTTCCTTCCAAATTGCCCAAAATATTGTTGCTGGAATCAACCTCCATGCCACCCTCCTCCTACCTACAAAAGGCCCCCCTACCCAAGCTTCTTCATTCATTGGAATTCTCTAATTCAATTATAGAAGGCGACTCAACAATATGCAATAGTTTGGAATCTTTCTTCTATGATCTCGTGGCACTTATTGAGCTTCATTTATTAGATCATAGATATTATTAAGGGTTTCACTATTCCAAATGTTCATCCAATAGATAATGGGGCGATAGATCTTTCAGCTAGATTTGGTGGCCCTACTCCCACTTGTCTGACTTTATTTAATTTTGCTTTGCTTCCCTCTATTTTGTGCGGGTTTCACCGTTCGGCAAATTCATGAATCAACTAAGGAGGCAAATCTTTTAGATCATTTGGTAGCCTCACTCCCGATTTCTCTTCGAATGAGGCTGAGGTAATAGGTTTATGGAGGGGAATCAAGGAATTAGAGGAAAAACATAGTGAAAGGGAGCATAGCAGAGGGGGGCTCCTTTGTGGTTGCTCAATGGGCAAAATCCCATGGAGATTGCTCGATAAAGGTGAAGAACTTAGGATTATAATAAAAAAGATGGAGCTGGTTATCTCTCACATTCCTAGATCAACAAATGAGTGGGTGGAGGCTCTCAGCTTCCAGAGGAGTTTGTTCTTATTCCAGTAGTAGTTATGAAAGGGAGAGTGAGAACTGAATCACTGGTTTTTTTTTTTTTTTTGTTCGCTTTGGGTCTTTCCCCCCAATTTCTTTGGGGGGGCTGTTGGTGTTAGTTTTCACAGATCATGATCGCCTTTTAAGTTGTATTCTTTCTCATTTCTTAATTAAAAGGCTGTCTTTCAAAAAAAAAAAAAGTGAATGCCCATGACACTTCTGAATTGTGTGGGGTCAAATCTCTCATGATTTGTCTGTGCATATGAAAGACCCTCCCAATCTCACTCTTTTGTGTGACAATTTAAAAGGCACCTAGATCACTGCCAACCCAATTTTCATGCTTGTACAACACATATAGAAATTGATTTTTGCTTTGTAAGGTCAAAAGGAACTTGTGGTGAATTACATTCGGACATTAAATGAGATCAATGACATTATTAGGAAAAACCTCACTTCATCAAGAATTTAGACCTTACATAGTAAGCTTATGGCTGCAGAGCACCCCCTTAGCTTTCAGGAAGCAATAAAAATGAGGATTCTACAATAACAGGGAAACCTTCCAGTTAATTTATTTCCATATATTGCAGAATTTTTTGGGCAACACATCTCCTTGATTGTAATTGTCCAAAACTGGATCTGCAATTGTGTCAATCACCTCAACCACAGAGATTCATATTTGTAAATTTGTTTCTATATTGATGATAAAAAAGAACCCCACACCACAAGTAGTAGTGATGTTGGGCTTCTTTATCCATTATTCATCCCTTGTTATGAAAGAAGAATTCTATCTAATGCAATCATATTCATGAAAAAGTATAATTCATTATAGTACCTACGTGGTATCGAGATTGCAAAATATTACAAGATTAGCTAAAATAACAACAGAATAAAAAAAATCTCAAAATCAAAGTTTCATCGATTCCAATAAAATGATATGCAAGATTCTTCTGAAACATGAATTCATGCTGTATAATTATACTAACAAAATTCTACCAATTTGAGTAATGCATCAATGCCTCCATTGCAAGTTGCAGCCATACAAACACGCACGAAATCAACGCTCATTGAAATGGGTATATTTTTGGAAGATATCAGGGAATGCCAAAGAGAAATGTGTAAAATTGAAAAGGGTTTTTTCTATTCAAAACTGTAATGCATAAATGAGGAGCATTTTATTATGTTTAAACTGGAAAGGAGTAAATCAATTTCTTGGAAAGGAGGAGAGAATATTAATACCTGGAGTCAGAGGCTCGGAGCTAACGTCAATACTGGAAGCGGCCATTCCAAGATGTGGAGAAAAGAAGGATGGATTGATCGAGCGAAAATGGGTTCTCCAACGAACTTGAGCGATGCTCTAGGCTTTAGCACTTACGCGAAGAGGTTCTACGACGAGAATGATTCCGGTTTCGTCGGTTTTTTTTTTCTAATCAAATTTTATTAGGTTTATTACGTGGGCTTGCCACGTTCTATACAATTGAGATAAATAATTTTAATAATTATGATGATAATAAATTATATTTGAATCAGATTAAATTATTTATTAAAGTAAATTAACATTTTCAAATCACTATTTTCACTTGAACTTATTTTTAGGATAGATACACTTGTTTAGTTGGTTCAGAATTTGATGGTTGGATTGATGGGGTGAAACTTGGGTTGGGTTTTAATCTGACCCGTATGACTCGATCTGAGAAATTAAGTGGGTTGAGTTTTATATTTTAAAATTAGAGTCGGATTTGGTTGAAGGAAAAAAATCCGAATTGACTCGACCTGACCCACTCAAAAAATTTAATATAACACTCGGGTTGAGTTACGTCAATAATTTAAGTCGGGTTGAGTTGAGCAATTTGGATCGGATCTGGTCGAGTCGGATTCAATAATTTTTAATATAGGTTGGATTGGATTTATTAAAACTCCGTCTCATTCGCTTGAATTTCAGCCCTAATCGATGGATGACATTTCATAGCTATTTTATTAAGTGTGTTCAAGTATAATTAATTTGAAATAAGATAGTCAATATGAAACGTTTGGATTTAGATAAATTAGTTTATTAGGTCAAAATTCACCACTTTTAAGTAAATATTGTGTGTGCTTTTCATAATGAAAATTTTAAGAAATATTTGATCTTGTTTAATTTTAAAAAAAAACCCATTTTTAGTCTTCTTTGATGTTAAGTTCATATCTTTTTTATCTTCTTCTAAAGCAATATCCTTTAAATCCTTGTATAGCATAAGGCAGCACCATCTTCTTGATTATTTTGAGTCACAACGTAAATGCACCTATTTATCAAGCGGGTTCAATAGTAGTACAACCCATTTTAAAAAGAATAAGAAACTAAGACCGAATTGTTTATTAGTTAAATTCAATAATAGTTGTTGTGTTCTTTCATAAGTTATGGACATAGGTTAAATTTGATTTTGACAAGTTGAATTGTGTAAAATTCCAACTTCGTTTAATTCATTTGTTAAACAAATAAGAAGGGGTCAATCCGTTTATTAAATAAGTAAAAAAATTCTAATTCAAAACTCATTAAAACTTAACCACATCTTATATTTATGAGTCACATTATTCAAATGAGCAATTTTCAAGATCAAGCATCCATGTCGTTACCCATTTCGTGGCATGCTCTTCCAGTGCGTGCCTTACACAAAACTTGTGATTGGAGCACCACCTCCCACCTCTGCAACACCTTAGATATCAGTTGTATAATGTGTTTCTAATTAAGACCTCTAAGTTGTGTTTTTTAAAACATCAATGAAACTATATATATATATATATATATATATTTTAATGATTAATATATTAATAAGAAAAGGCACCAGATGTGTAATACAAAAGAAGGAAAAACTCAAATGAATAACACAAACCCGACACACTCTCGAGACAAATACACACTGGAAAGGATAAAGGTAAGCTAAGTCGGCACATTCTTTCCAAGCACGAAGGATGTCGTTCGCAGAGACGTTTCTGAATTTCCTAAGGGTAGAGGCCCAAAAGGTACATATAGAAAAAACTCTTCTCAAAACTGCTTCACTTGACTCAGTACGATCCTTAAAGACTCTATTGTTGCGCACCCACCATAAACTCCAAACTATGGCGAAGAGGGAAAGGCGCCATAGAGAGGCACATTTTGAAGAGACCGAAGAAATATCCCAAGTATAAGATAGCTCGGCCACTGAAGAAGGCATAACTCAAAGCACACCAAACTTACCCAGCCAGAATTCCAAACTGCAGAAGAGAATGGACAATGGATAAGAAGGTGACTCATCTCTTCCGAATCACGAAGACACATAGGGCAGGCACTGACAATGACTATATATTATATTATTCCAAAGGAGTATTTACATTCTCTTATAAGGGTGGAAGTTACAAGGCAAAAAGATTATACACAAACCATATATTTGAGAGGTTTGGTCCACCTTGATAGACTACTGGCCCAACCTGGCTAACCCAAAAGGCCCAAGATCCCTTTGCTAACCATTAGTGTCAGCAGAACCCCTTCCCCCATGAAACTGACCTCTTTCCATACATACACTAAAGTTAGTATGAGTCTACAATAGAGTCCTCCCTGAATGCCTTTCCCCTCTCCTTCATAGCCTGTGTGCAGCATTATTTACTTAGCCAAAGCAGATGATGTATGCTTCCTAGAAAGCCAGACCTAAGATTTGAGCAGCGAGGTCACATGCAGTTGCCTCTTACCATCCTGGGCTGCCCCGTGACGTTCTAACAGTTTCTTTGGAGCGAGGATCATCTTTCTTTTTTAGTTAAACACATGAGTAGAACTTACCTTTAAAATTAGATATTAAAAAGATTAGTGTTCATGCATTTATAAACTCTTAGATCTCAAATCCCACATGCGATGTGAGACTTTTGATAACACTCTCCCTCAGTATCAAAGCTGGATACACTGGGCTCTTCCCCCTCCAGGTGCAAGACTGGAGACAAGATCCCGATCTATTCCTTTAGTACCTTACTCTGATACTATGAAAGATTTCCTTAATGCATTTATCAACAAAATACAAAGAATATATACAAAACCCTAATGATAAAAGATTAATTTGCCCCTATATATAATGACTAATCTGCCCCTTTGTACACAAATAATACAATCCGTAACGCTTCCAATCCCCACCCTCAGTAGCCCCCAATTGGCACCATCAAAATTTAGCTCATAAATCCCTTTCGATGGTTAAACCCAAGCGGTCACAATTAATATTGGATTTGCAAGTTGCCTTGCCTGGAGATTGGATTTCCATCCCTCCATTGCTCAAACAGTTGATTGAATTATCTTATCCTGGTTTTTCTGCAGCCTTTCAAAAATAGTAATGGAGCCTCCAACTGCAGACAATGCCGGTCTGCAGCTGGGAATTGATGACCGTTCAGGCCATTTAAAGAGAGTGAGGCTTGCGTTTCTAAGAACCACAAATCAATTGAGTGTCATGAATGTTTCGTCAGCGTTTCTGATTAATCGATTATTTTTAGTATAGTTAGAAGAAATGATTTGTTCTAAATTGATTTGTTATGAATTAGATAAGTTTTCCACGTAAATTAGTATATAATAATTGAAGTTTTTCCCAGTCATTAGATATTATGTGCAGTGTACATTTCTATAAATTAAGTGATGACAAGTAAACAAAGTATAAACTTAATATCTTTTATTATAAAAAATACATGATAATTGTGTATTCATTTATTTTTTGATTTATTTTTTGGTTGCAGAGTGATAGAGACAACAATTCTTGTTTTAACATTTCATGAGTTTTGAAAGTTAAAAAAAAAAAACAAAAATTTCAAATCATTAGCTACAATCTCGTTGGGCCTCACTATGCATGTGATATTCACTTCAATTACAAATTTCAGTAGAAATTTTGGTTGAAAAGTTTTCAGCCTGGGTACAACTTAGATATAAATATTCGTAATATCAATATTGTAATGCCTCTTCCCTCACTGATATAAGTATTGTTCGTTTTGTTCACGAATTTGCTTTTCCCAAGTTTTTCTTGGGAAAATACCTGCATATAATGAATAGTCAAATAAATAATTTCAAATAGATTTTAATACAATAATAAGATCAATTATAAATGAATTAAATTAGTTAGAGAAGACGAGAGTGTAATGTCGAACATCTGCTCGTATTAAATAAAGCCTAGCAAATAATTGATTGAAGCTGAAGTAAAGAAGTCTTAATCTAGAAAATAAGTGTGCGTCTAAGCCTTCACCATACCAACGAGCCCCGTATCTTTTACACGGCTAAATTTTTATTTTATTTTTTTGAGTGTTGGATAAGTAATGGACCCTCCAACTGCAGAGTGCAGACAAGCATTGTCTGCAGTTGGGAATTAATGACAGTTCAAGCCATATAAAGAGAGTGAGGATTGCATCGGTGGATCGGAAGAAATAGAAACACTCTGAATTGGTCGAGTCCTTTTCGGCAGTTTTCTGAGAACAACAAGTCAAGTGGGCTGTGTTGGGATGAGGAGGTGTAAGGGTAATGGAGGTTATCACCTGATGCAGTTCAAGCTGCACTTTGATAATTTAGATCTCGGTTTTAAATTGAATCATGGATTTTAAGATTGAAATCCAAAGGACCACTCTTAAATCTCTCCATCACTCTCAAGAAAAATGAAGGAGAGACCAATTTCAATAGGATAGTTGACGGAATCAATTCACCAAAGAAATTAAGTGTTCTTGAAATTAACTCGAACAAGGAATTGAGAATTCGAATAGCGTAAACTCTAATCCAGCTTTAATCCAAATCAAATATCAAAGAACCTTCTGAAGACTTAGATTACTTGTGGAATTTAATACAACACAATAATAAATTAAGAGAAAGTTCAATGCTTTTGATCAATCTTCTGAATTTATAAAATAAAAATATCTGTCTTACAAATAATCGGCCACTCATACATAAAGGCCTTATTTCTGACTAAATGAGAAATTAAAATAAATAAAGAAAATAACTAAAATTAAAATACCAAATCTCGTGTCCTCATTAACACACATTGGCAGCAAGATCTGTCCCATCTTATCTTTTATTTCCTTCCCTTCATTCCTTATTTTCTGCTTTAGCTTCCATGGATTTTTGTCTTTGCTGGCAATGGTCAATCTCTCCTTTCTTCTCTCTGTCACACACGGAATGTAACCATTCTTTCCTTCTTTTTTATTTTCCTGCAAATAATACTTTGCACCAACTTTCCTTTCTCAAGGATATGCCTCTTTTTCCATTGTATACCATGATGATTTCCAGCCACAACTAATGGCTTAATTGCATGCAACGTTAATGAAAGTTTTCTATGTTGGGCATTTTCCAAATTAGACTCTCAAGTTCAGACGGTGGAACTTGAAGTATGAAAGTTTTCTATGTTGGGCATTTTCCAAATTAGACTCTCAAGTTCAGACGGTGGAACTTGAAGTGGAGTCCACATGAAGGTGGCCCAGCAGCTAATGACATGGCAGTTCGGAGTGGGCCCCTCTCTTCCCACCATCGGATCGAGCATAGGCTTGAAGGGTCAATTTCTTGATTTTGTCCACTCGGGCCTCGGTCAAGACATCATTGGGTTTGATGGATCTAATGCCTGCATCGCTTCTTTATTTATTACTTTCTTTCAATTCATATACAGTGGATTAGACCTTTGTGATGGAACCACTATAAAAAATAAATGTCAAGGAGTAGACTTCGGTGGTCGAACCTTTCAAAACTAAGTGTGTATTGTTTAAGTAGGTTAGCCATTCATAATGAGTTCCAGATAGTCCAAGGTTAGGTGAGTCTAAAAGTGGATATAGGGTGCTCCACTAGTAATCTTCTGCCTCAGGAAGTGAGAGGTTCTAGATTCGAACCCTTATGGCCTCACCTGGTGTGCCCTAAGGGCAGTAGATAGCACCGGTGGGGGTTTTTACAGTTTCCCACACGTAAATTTAAAATAAAAATAAAATTATTGTGCATGTGTGGTTTTGTTTATTGTTTGCACATTTGATTATTCTGCTACACATTTGTTTAATAATTTTAAAAGGATAATAAAAATTGGAGATGTCTTATTAACCACCCTTTAAGACAGTGCATTGGTCTAGTCTCTACTTACAACTTCTTCTCTTTCAAATTTGCTAAGGAGAAAGATGGTCGTGCACGGATATTTCGATTCCAACGAACGATGATGGTATAGTTTTAATTCAGTTGATTCTTATCAAATTAGAAATTGTTGATTAATAATAAGATAAGTCAATGACTTTGGAAACTCCATAAATTAATTGAATCGGTTACTATCCCTGAATCTTAAAAAGAGATAAAAATAAGTGGGGATATTATGCGATCGCTTGGTATCCGAAATACACGATTAAAGTAGGGGCGAGCCGAGAAAGAGATGTTTGAATCAAAATAATTCCTTTTTAAGTTCGAATGGACCGTACTTCATTCAAAATAAACCTCTTTGGAGAAATGGACGGTGAACATACCCCTGACAAGGACCACAGAGATACTATTCCGGTATTCCCATTTTTATTATCAAAATGGTGACTTATATACATATATATAAAAAAGAAAAGAAAAAGTTAAACTCGGTACTTTTTTATAATCAAGAAAGTCCAAGCATAAACACGCATTGTCACATAAACATACAACATTGCCATTACGTTTACTAACTTCACCAGTTCTGTCTAAAGAACTGTACTTAATCCTAAGCAGAAATCACTACTCTACTTATTTTAAGTCGTACAACTGCTAGACATGAAGTAAAAGCTACATTAATGATGGTGGGTGCACTGCATCTTCCCCAGCTCCACCTTCTTCCAAGTAACGAGGCTCAGTAAGGAGGCTGAGACTTTGGTGGGTAAGCCTTACAACGGTTAAAAGGAAACACTGAGAACTTCATCAAACCGGCATTGCAGTGTACTCCACCTCGCTCTCCGCAAGCAAAGTAGTAAGGCTTTTTTCTCTCCTTCAATACAAATGCAAAGCCATGGCCACTACCTTGCATCACATTCGCCACTAACTTGGCCTTATCCAAGTTGCAGTTTATGAAGCTGGTTCGGTTCTTGAGCAAGTAAACGCTGTGAGGATGGGTAGTGCTGTTGGGTGGATCGTACTTGAAAACTGAAACCAAAAGAACAACAATAACAGATAAGAGATTACTCAATTCAATGCGTTCGGCTTAGATCAGGAGGAAGAACAAAAACTTGGAAAGTTGTAACTCCATTTGGATGTTTGGGAAGAGCTGAATTCTTTAAATGAAAATTGTAATGCCTTTCAGCATTTTTATTAAAAAATATTAGTTTTTTTTTAAAAAAAAAATTGATATCTTCATATGGAGGTAAGACTAATCACTTGGACTCGTGTAAATCTCCTGATCTACACACATTAGTTGAGTCTACATAAAATGGTCCATTGGAGTTAAGAGTAATTCAAACTCAAGACCCCACCTCATAATACAGAACTTGAAGTTAATAGAGAAGAAGAAAGTTTCATTGTTGTCATGAATAGAAAGGGAATCTAAGTTAACCTTTGATAAACCAGAATCTGTCATCATCAGTGTCAAAGAAAAAAAATTAGAAAAAATCATTTTTACTGATACTGCTAGAAAAACGTTCTGCCAACTTGTACACGGTAGAATCCCCTCAGCATTTGGTGAAGAGTTTCTCCACCAACCACGTCAAAACCTGCTTTTGCTTGTGAATTTCAGCAGGCAATTCAACTACGTTCAAGTCCAATGAAAAAAAAAATGGGCAGAGAGAGAGGAATTCTACGATTGAAGGCAGAATACGCTTACGGCTTACCCAATGTGTCGTTTATGAAGAAGGGTTCGCTCTTGAGAGCCCAATCAGTGTAGTTGACGCCGAAGGTCCAGCGTGCTGACTCTCCGACGATCTTCGTTGCGGCCGGACTGACCATCAGAATGGAATGCGTTGCCAAGAGAGAGAATGTCAACGCAAAAGCAGCTAACCATCTCAAACCCATCTTCAGCCACACAAAACCAAGAACTACTGTAGAGGAAAGAAACCTCAAAGATGGAGAAGACAAGGTCCTTCTCCCCTTTGTAGATGGGTAACTAGCATCCGTAAATGAACTTCCACCTGATGGCAAGACGCATGCCGACATTTCTTTTTTTATTTTTCAAAATACTCACTATAAAGATGACGCGTGGCATGCGTGAGATGACGGTAGATTGGTTAAAATTAGAAAATTAATAGATATTTATTCTTTTTCGACAGAATTATAAGAAGAATAGTGATTTTTGTACTACAAGTTTTTTCTTATAATGTATTATCTTTAATGTACAATTTAATTATTTTTTTAGTTCTGAAAAAGAAAACAGAAAACAGAAAAAAATTGATAAAATTAGAATTTTCTTTAAATATAATGTAACATAACAAAGTGTCAGTGCAAAAGTCACTATAAAATATTAAAAAAGTAAAATAGAAAATGGTGTTTTCTTTAAGAAAAAGACATAAATTGGTTTCTTCATTTCTACGTGACTGGGCATCATTGGTCGGGTCAGTTGACCGCGCTTGCTGCCGGTTTTCCGGGGAAGAGACAAATGCACAAAAATGAGCAAACAAGTCTTTAAGTCGTGGATGGTAAGAAATAGAATCACTCTGATTGGTCAATTCTTTTTCAGTTTTAGCGAAGTGCATGTGGCGTCATTTTTTTTTGAAAGATCGGGTAAGAATCATTCAAAACTGAAGAAAACTTCAAAAAGCATATGATAATGAGTTCAAATTATGAGTAAAGAGAAAATAAGAATGAAATTCTATAGCTCGGGCCAAGCAAAGGAACCTCAAAGGGGTTCGAAAAAAGACTATAAATCAGAAAGGACTCGAGTATCAAAAATAAATAATAGGAAGGAAATGCTCAATATATTAATCCAACTTTTAAGATTAAAAAGGTCTCATTATCTTTTGTAATGTACACGTGTTTGATTTTAAGGCAATTGATGAGATCAGTAACAAAATGAGCATGGGTCTTGAGGCAACACTGGAGTGAGGAGGGAAATGTAATAGCTCAGGATCAGATATAAGGATCTGATCCACAAAAATGTTCCTCTTCAAGCAGAAACACAAACCTGCTGGCAGGAGAACAGTGAGAACCAAGCACAAGTCGAGGGAGGCGAAGGGAAAGCACAGGAGCCAGGGGTCAAGGATTGATCGTTGCTCAATTGAGACCCAAACAAGGAACAATTCTGAACCAATAAGTTACTAAAAGTCAGAGTAGAAAGGAAGGGAGGTGGGTGCATTGAGGCAAGGGGGAGGAGGCTGATACGGTAAATGAGGCGGCAGATCGCATCAAGCAGAGAAATCATTGTTAAGAGCAGAGAGATCATGATTAGATAGAAGGAAAAGAATCCTGCTTCTGATATCGTAGGAAATGCACGTAGCGGCATTTTTCTAAGAACCACAACTCAATTCAGTTGTCAAGAATTAGATAATTTATTTTAGATAATAAAAATAACCTAGTTTAACAATCTCTTTAAATAAGAAGTATCGCAAAAATTAATTAAAAAATCATTTTAATATAATTTAAAGATTATTAAGTTCAAAACTTATAAAAAACATGAGTGTATTTTGAAATGGTTTCAAATTGAATAGAAATTGAACTTATAAAGTGAGAATATGTATGAGAGGAAAATAGTGTAAATATAGAGTTAATTAAAAGAAATTTATTCTTTTACATTAAAGTAATTTATTATAGATAATTTTTCCATAATTTAATCTTAAGAGCATGTGTGAGAATAATTATTTTTTATGAAAATCAATTTTATAAAAAAAAAAGAAATTGATATAATCGTGAATATTAATTTCATTAGTTTAATGCAATAAAAATATCTACAATAAGGGGTTGGTTTGAGTTTCAAGAAGCTCTCTTCAAGAAAAGAGGTCTTGAAGCTCCCCTGAGGAAAGGAGGTCTTATTTGATTCATGTTCAAAACCGTTTGGGCCACTTCTCATGATATTACTCATCGCTTGAACCCGATATGTGCATTTAAGGAGGTGTACACATGCCCCAACAGATTAGTCGGATTAAGTCCCCTATGGGTGAGACACGTGGACACATTCGGTCATAAAAAAAGTTTATAAATGGCTTCTTTTTATTGTTAAATGGAAGAGATGCAAGTTATAACTTGAGTGTATATAATTTTAGAAGATGGTGATAATGATCATAATTATCATAATAATTACAATAATAACTTTGTCTAGCTTATATTAGTATGTCTCACATTGCATGTGGACCTGTGAATTATGGGATTTATAAATATATAAACATCCTCTCTTTTTAAGCCACTTTTTAAGAATAAGTTTTACTCGTGTATTTAACATGGTATTAGACCGGGGGTATCACACGGATGTGGCAAGTTGACATTTCCAGCCATGCGTGGATGGCAAGAGTTGAGTGTCTCCAACCTTGACGCTGAGGAAGAGTGTTAGCAAAGTCTCACATCGAAAGTAAACCTTTAAATTATGGGATTTATGATCACACAGGTTCTCTCTCCTTAATAGTCAGTTTTAAAAAAGTTATACTCATTAATTTAACAGCTGATTCAATCTATACTTTATTTGAAAAATAATATTATTTAATAAAGAGTAGTATTTATTTAAATCTTAATTCGGAGTACCTCAATTTAATTTAAAAGTCACAAGATAAGTCCAATTATAAAGATGACCATGGTCGTTATCGAAGTTTCTAGAAAAAAAGTGTCGTTTATATTAAAGAAAACATTAATTTTGATAATTTAGGCAGTGGTGTTTTCATAATATTCTAAATTATCTCACGATGTATTGAATATGTGATTGTTTTTTTTCTGATGAAAACACCGGTACCCAAACACTCTTCTTTTAAAGAAAAATGGCGTCATCCAGTAAATAAAAGTGGTGTCTCCATTGTTGAATTTTTTTTATTATCCAAACGGTGACTTATATATATATAAAAAAAAAAAAAGAGAGTTAAACTCAGTAATTTTTATCATCAAGGAAATCCAAGCATAAACACGCATCAGCCCATAAACATACAACTTGAATAGGGAGCACTTACACACACCCAGAAATCCTGCCTCTACACACTCAAAATCGGATTTTCAGGTGAAATTACGATTTTACCCCCGCGTTTTCATTCGAATGAATAGTAATAAAATGACCATCATTCCATCCATTCATTCGAATGAACCGACCGTTCATTCGAATGAATGTTTAGAACGATCCGTTCATTCGTTCATTCGAATGAGAATGATTCATGACTTACAGTATACAGTATACAGTACATTTATTTAAATTCTTTTAAAATTTTAAACTTATTTTTTAAGCACTGTGTATTTCCAAAAAATTTCAAATTAAATATCTAAACTAATTAAAATAACCTGATAAAAATACTTTAAGACTTCAAGGTCTTTTGACACTCCTAAATATTTAAAACATAGTATTTTACAAATAAGGGTATCACTAGGCTGTGTCGAAAACACATTTAGGAGTGTCAAAAGACCTTGAAGTCTTAAAGTATTTTTATCAGATTATCGTAATTAGTCCGGATATTCAATTTGAAAAATTTTAGAAATACACAGTGCTTAAAAAATAATGGTCTATGTTTTAAAATATAGACAGTTATGTTTAAGCACTGTGTATTTTCAAAATTTCTCAAATTGAATATCCGGACTAATTACGATAATTTGATAAAAATACTCTAAGACTTCAAGGTCTTTTGATACTCCTAAATGTGTTTTCGACACTACCTAGGGATACCCTTATTTATAAAATATTATGTTTTAAATATTTAATAGTGTCAAAAGACCTTAAAGTCTTAAAGTATTTTTATCAGATTATCGTAATTAGTCTGGATATTCAATTTGAGAAATTTTGAAAATACACAGTGCTTAAAAATAACTGTCTATATTTTAAAATATAGACCATTATTTTTTAAGCACTGTGTATTTCTAAAATTTTTCAAATTGAATATCCGAACTAATTACGATAATCTCATAAAAATACTTTAACACTTTAAGGTCTTTCGACACTCCAAAATGTGTTTTCGACACAGCCTAGGGATATCCCTTATTTGTAAAATACTGTGTTTTAAATATTTAGGAGTGACAAAAGACCTTGAAGTCTTAAAGTATTTTTATCATGTTATTTTAATTAGTTTAGATATTCAATTAGAAAACTTTTGAAAATACACAGTGCTTAAAAAATAAGTTTAAAATTTTAAAAGAATTTAAATAAATGTACTGTATACGGTAAGTCATGAATCATTCGAATGAGAACGTTCATTCGTGATGAATCATTCGAATGAGAACGTTCATTCGTGTTCATTCGAATGAACAAATAAACGGATCGTTCTGAACATTCATTCGAATGAACAGTCGGTTTATTCGAATGAATGGATAGAATGAAGGTCATTTTATTATTATTCATTCGAATGAATCATCCATTCATTCGAATAAATGGGGCTGAGCAGTATTCCGTGTTACTGTTCAGCCCATTCATTCGAATGAATTGAAAATACACTTGAAGATTCATTCAAATGAATATCAAAATGAGCTGTGCATTTCGTTCGAATGAATAGAAATATGGAGTAAAATTGTAATTTTATCCGAAAATTTGATTTTAAATGTGTAGAGAAAAGATTTTCGAGTGTGTGTTAGTCCTCCCCTTGAATAGCAGCATTAATCAAGATGAAAGTCACATTGCCATTACGTTTACTAACTTCACCAGTTCTGCCTAAAGTACTGTCCTTTACCCTAACAAGAAATCATTACTCTATTTATTTTAAGTCGTACAACTGCTAGACATGAAGTAAAAGCTACATTAATGATAATTAATGCACTGCATCTTCCCCAGCTCCACCTTCTTCCAAGTAAGCTCAGTAACGAGGCTGAGGCTTAGCTGCAGAAGGGTGAAGAGGAAACACCGAGAACTTCATCAGACCGGCATTGCAGTGTGCTCCAGCTTTCTCTCCGCAAGCAAAGTAGTAAGGCTTCTTTCTCTTCTTCAATACAAATGCAAAGCCATGGCCACCACCTTGCATCACATTCGCCACTAACTTGGCCTTCTCTAGGTTGCAGCTTATGAAGTTGGTTCGGTTCTTGAGCAAGTAAACGCTGTGAGGAAAGGTGGTACCGTTGGGTGGATCGTACTTGAAAACTGAAATCAAAAGAACAACAACAACTGGTAAGAGATTACTCAATTTGATGCGTCGGGACGTGGGTCTGCTTGGATTAGGAGGAAGAACAAGAAATTGGAAAGTTGTAACTCCATCTGGATGTCTGGAGAGAACTGAATTCTTTCCTATTTATGATTAAATGTTATTTAGGTACTCTCATTCTGTCTTTTTAGGGTACATGAGTTTTCACTGACATTTAGTATTTGCCTTTTGCTCCCTTATGGGTTTGTTTTATGATCTGGCTCGGGTTGTGGGCGTTTTGGTTTGCTTGGTCATATTTTGAGCTCATTTTGTATATTTTTTCAAGATTTTTTCTCACTTTGAATGAATCTTACCCATCGTTAAAAAAAAAAATTCTTTAAACGAAAATAGAAATGCCTTATTTTCACTAAAAATATGGTTATCTTTCATAAAGGAACAAGAAAACTGAGGCAGAGAGAGAGAGAGCAGAATCCGCTTACGGCTTACCCAATGTATCGTTTATGAAGAAGGGAGCGCTCTTGAGAGCCCAATCAGTGTAGTTGACCCCGAAGCGCCAGCGTGCTGACTCTCCGACGATCTTCGTTGCGGCCTCACTGATTGCCAAGAGAGAGAGTGCCAACACAAAAGCAGCTAACCATCTCAAACCCATCTTCAACCAGACTAAACCAAGAAGTAACGTAGAGCAAAGAAACCACCCTCAGAGAAGTGAGTCGGTTGAGATGGAGAAGACAAGATCCTTCTCCCTTTGTTGATGGGTTTCTCTGTACAGGGAGAAGAGAGACAGCAGACTTAAATACCGTAACTAGCATCCTCAGATGAACTTCAAGTTGGTGGCAAGACGCATGCGGACATTTCTTTTCTGACCTTTTTAGATGACACGTGGCATGCATAAGATGGACGGTAAATTGGTTAAAATTAGAAAATTAGTAGATAAGCTTTCAAAGATCATTTGTCCTTTTTCCACTGAAGTATCTGAGAGTTTGAAAAGGTAAAAGGTCGAAAATGGGTTTTTTATTTAAGAAAACGACGATCAATGGGTTTCTTCATTCCTACGTGGCTGGGTATCATTGGTCGGCGTCTCCACGGAAAGCATCTGGTAACGCAAACAGCAAGGAATTCTGGTTCCGGTTGACTGGGTTTGCTGCCGGTTTTGCATGGAAGAGACGAATGCACAAAAACGCGCAAACATGCCTGAGAAGACCGGGTCCGTGACAGAGAAAAAAACAAATTGGGAGAGTTAAACTGTTAAAGTGATTACTATTTTTATATTAATATTTTATAGAGAAAATTTGGGATTTTCTCCTGTCCTCTTTGTTTTCAAATTGGGATAAATGAGAGTTACTTTATTTTCACCTCTCATCAACATAACTAATATTTTAATAATTGGTTGCATTTGGATTAGACGTGATTTTGCAAGAATTTACCTTATTTAGGAATTCTTTTAGTAATTACTCTAAAAGAAAAATAAAGTGATTACCTTTTGTACTAAAGAGTTTTTGAATTTTTGCAAAAGAGTAATTTGAAATATAGAGATGACAAATCGACAATGAGGTACATATGAGTTGAAAAGAGATTGAATAAAGATAAAAAGAAATAAATATTATAATGAAATTTGACAAATGATTTCTTACAAAATATGCTAAATGAGAGTTATACTCGTTTTTAACTCTATGCCCTCTATCCAAATGCAGCCATTCAAAAGTCCCTGAACTTCCGAATGCTCTGCTTGTGCACGAGGAGAATTTATACTGCTCCAAATTTATATTATTATCTATTATCTACTGTCAAGTAGACTTATTTATGAGTAAATTAGTCATTTTAATATTTAAAAATTATAATTTTTTATTTACCAATTTATTTCTTTATAGTTGATTTAGAGAAAAGTGATTGATAGCAGTATAGATTGTCGAGTTGACCACCTTGAGAATCGAAGAATGAGAGAGCGAGAGAGAGAGCGAGAGAGTTTTTTTGCAGGGACTCCGAGAACGGCAGGCGATGGGCTTGGCGGCAGAGGGACATTGGAAGAGGCTGGCGAGGACGGGTGGCAACTTCAGAAGAGGAGGAAAAGGAGGAGCAGTGGCGACGATCCTTCAGTTTCTCTGTTCGTGGCTAACCTTCCGGAATGGCCGGAGTATTCCTTACGGGGGTGGTTACAGGAACTCTTCAATCAATGGGGTGCAGTGACGGATGTGTTTGTACCTCGGAAGAAGGATGCAGTGGGGAGACTCTTCGCCTTCGTCCGCATGGCAAGAGGCAGCCAGGCAGAGAAGGCAGCAAGGGCGCTCAACGAGCGTGTCCTTGCTGGGAAGAAACTGTTGATACGGCCGGCAAGATATAACAGGAACGAAGTCAAGAAGGGTTACCCACATAAGCTTCAGACCAGTTTTTCAAGTTCTCAGTACTACATGTCTAAGAAGGTCTCCATCCCACATCCCAAAGAAGCAGAAGGGGCGAGGGAGGGAAGAAGTATTATGGTGGCTGGTGGCTTAGCTTCTAAAGAGGGAGGAGGTCAGGTGAAGGAAGCCTGGAACCCGGTGGGGACACACAGGCCGTGGAATGAGGTGGTGCAAAAACCAGCCAAGAAGTTAGCTGGTGGCAATATTGAGCCCTCGTTTGATGTCGTGCTAAGCGTGGAAGACAAAGCGGAATTGCACGCATGGTTGTCGCATGCGGTGGTTGTGGCTCCATTTCAAGATCTGTCGCGATCTCAATTGATCATCGCCCTCGAATTGGAAGGCCTTTCAGTTCTTCACTGCAGTCAGATCGGCGAGAGAAGGTTCTTGGCTACCCTTGCCGGGACTCTAGAGGTTAGGAAAGCCATGAGAATTGTCTCAACTCAGTTCAGAATTCTTGGGCAGTGGCAACCAGATATCTTCTGCCACTCGAGATATGTGTGGATCAGGTGTTTCGGGTTCCCACTAGAAGGTTGGACTGAGAAGATCATCACAGCTTTTGGGCAGAAGCTTGGCAATCTTATTGAGATCCATTCCCGGAATCTAGATAAAGACGATTGCACCTTGCTACATCTGTTACTGGAAGTGGGCATAAACGACCGTATTCCTCAATCGGTGTTGGTGAATATCGACGGAAAATCTCACCCGGTATTGTTGATGGAGGTGGTCTCTCCCTTGGATTGGCTGGATTCTACTTCGGCCAAGGATGCTTCGTCGGAGAAGCATGGCTCGTCTCAGGCAACCATTGCTTCCGGCCGGGTCAATCAGTCCGCGCGGGCTTCTCCAAACCCCAAGATGGCGTCGGACGTTGTGGCGGTGGAGTCAGCCGAGAGGGTGCTGGACAATGACGTGCTGTCCCAGAGTTCAGGGCTGCATGCGCAGTACCTGGTAAAAGAGACTTCATTTCCAACAGTGTCTAGCCCCCACTCTTCTCAGCATTTAATGAAGTCAGAGAAGTTGGTAGAGAAAAACGTGGGTCAGGCTTTTGTTCTCGGGTTTGGACCCGGGAAACTCTTTTCCCAGCTACCGCAGCCATTGGGAATCGGTCTGTCTACTCTTGACATTTATCGTTGCTCAGGGGTATTAGGAATGGACCCCTCCTTTCCTTATGCAGCCGACTGGGGTAACCCCTTCCCAATCAATTTTTTCCCAGTCTCTCAGTGTAGTTCCGTTGGGTCCTACGAAGGGAAGTCTGATTCCTCAGCCAGTAGAGCCCAGGATACGGTATCTGGGCAGCGGAACCCCTCCAAAGAGGCAGTTCCTTCAGCAGGCCAAACATCGTCATATCGGGGGAGAGGTATGGTAAAACGACTGGCGGAAATGAGACAAGAACAGACAGGCGAAGCTTCATGTTCTTCAGTTTCAGAAGTTGGGCGATTTACCTCTGAGAAGGGGCCTCTTCTTCAGCAGGGGCTACTGGGTAAGCAGCTTCAGGGACTAGGAGCTCCAGCTCACGGTAATTTTCCCACCTCAGCGAATCAGTTTAACAATTTGGTGGAGGATTTTTCAGTATCAAAAAAGGTTACAAATTGGGTTGACGATAGTAGAGGGGCTTTAAACTCTTTGGAAAAAAAGGGTCAGATTGAGCAGACGGGTGTTGAAATTCTTAAAGTGGGAAAGGATCTGGGGATCAATTTTTTCAATGAGAATCTGGCTCTAGAAAATTTAGCCAGACTGGAAGCTTCTGATAATTCTTCCCTTCTCCTCCTGAAAAATCAAAAGAGGAGAAGGCAAGCATTATCCTGTCAAGGTTCTCATCCCTTATTCACAGTGTACTGTAAAAGAAGGGGCTGGCAAGCAGGCCGAAAATCCAGGAGTACCAGAGTCTCTCTATGAAGGTGCTAACTTGGAATATTAGGGGCCTTGGTCTCCAACAAAAAAGAGGGGCGATCCGTAGATTCATTCGAAAAAATAAAATTGACATCCTTCTTCTACAAGAGACCAAGAAAGAGGAAATTTCTTCTCAGCTGGTTAGGGACATCTGGGGAGCCAGAGATTGTGGCACCTTCTATAAACCTGCAGAAGGTCGGTCTGGTGGCTTATTGAGCATATGGAATCCTTCAGTCTTAAAGGTTTCAGCAAAGAGATTGGACTTGAGATCAATTACAATCAAAGGGGAGTTGGTCGAAGGAAGGAGAGGAGATATGTGTGACAAATGTGTATGGGCCTAATACTGAAGGGGAAAGGGAGAATTTTTGGACAGAACTAGAAGATATAAAAGTTTGGGCTTCTTCAAGATGGTGTGTGGGAGGTGATTTCAATGCTATTAGGTTTCCATCAGAGAAGAAAGGAGGAAGGGAGTTCTCTAGATCAATGGAACACTTCTCAACTTGTATCGAGAACTGTGGCCTTATTGATTTGCCGCTTAGTGGCGGAAGGTACACTTGGTCGAATGGGCAGGCAAGAGCATCATTGAGCAGACTTGACAGGTTTCTGGTGTCGGCTGACTGGGATGCCCTTTTTCCGGGGGCTAGTCAAGTGAAGCTACTTTGCCCTATATCGGATCACTGGCCAATTATTCTTGACTCGGAAGAGATGGATTGGGGCCCAAAGCCTTTCCGATTTAATAATGTTTGGTTAGAAGATCCTAAATTTACGGAGCTTGTTAAATCTTGGTGGGAGAGCTTCAATATTCATGGATGGGCTGGTTTTGTAGTTGCACAAAAACTCAAGTTGCTGAAAAAGAAAATCAAGGAGTGGGTGGCATCTAGTGGGGGTAGTGTGCAAGAAAAAAAGGAGGAGGCAGTTAGAAAATTGGAGGTTTTGGCTAAAATAGAAGAGGATCGTGATCTTGAGGAGGAAGAATTCGTTTCCAAGAAAGAGGCGAAATCGGCGTTATGGGATTGTCTAAGATTAGAAGAGGTGGAATGGAAACAGAAATCCAGGGCTCTATGGTTAAGGGAGGGGGATAAGAACACAAGATTTTTCCATGCTTGCGCATCCAATCGTAGAGCCATCAATGTTATCAGATCAGTAAAGGTGGATGGTACTTGTATCTTGGATAAGGCGGGTATCAGGGGAGCAGTAGTGCGGTTCTTCTCAGACATCTTTCAGCCTTTGCCACCCTCCTTGCTCGGGCCTCCTCCTTGTCCCTCTCCTGGCTCGCAGCCGTCGTCTGTTGATCCGGGTTTGTCTTATCCTTTTTCTTTTACTGAGTTGTCTGAGTATTGTTGTTGGAAACCTGGTGCGTTGTTTGCTTCTTCTTTTCCCCAGGTTCAGGTTGGCTGGAGTGGAAGTAGACTTCCCTCTCCTTCAGCGCTACTAGCATGCTTTTCATCGGAGGCGATCTGCTCGGGTTGGATCCATTCTCTAGGGTCTCCTGTGGTGTTGTCCGGAGGTGCCGAGATTCTTGCTCTAACGGAGGTAGTGCCGGGGTCTATCAGGAATTTTGAGGCGGGTTGTTGCATTTTTGACATAGGCCTTCTGCGGGGCTTCTCGGAGTCGTCTCAACATTTAGTGGACGGATGCTGGGACTCTTTGCGTTCAGCCTTTTACCCTATTCGTGCAGCGGATCTGTTGCGGCTTGTCTTTTTTGAGACCCGGGTACTATCCTTCCCTGTTTCTCCTTATTCTCTCTTTGTTGGTGAACAATCTTTTGGGGTTCTCTCTATACCTAGTCTATTGGTTGGGATGTTATCTTCCCTTTTGTTAATCTCTCTTCCCCTTTCGCTATCTAGGCATGTATGCTCTCCCTTTTCTTTGCTTAGTTCCGCCTCTAAAATAGACTCTGGATCCCGTAGACCTTCTTTGGAGGGACTCGAGTTTCCTACGATTAGTGGGGTTATGGCTGGTTGGTTAGAAAGGGAGTTCTCTTTGGAGGAGATTAGGGCAGCAATAGATAGTATGAATGGAGATAAGGCCCCTGGCCCAGATGGTTTCAATTTTGCTTTCTTCAAGACTTGTTGGGGGACAGTTGGCCCTGTCATTATCAAATTCTTTAAGGAGTTCTTCTCAGATGGAATAATCTATAAGGACTTGAAGAACTCCTTTATAGCGTTAATCCCGAAACGGGAGGGCCCAACAGAGTTATCCCATTACCGCCCGATTAGCCTTGTGGGTAGCATCTATAAATTGCTAGCAAAAGTGCTAGCAGAGAGGCTAAAAAAGGCGTTACCTCAGGTCATTGATGAGTCTCAAGGAGCTTTCATTGAAAAAAGACAAATTTTGGACGGAATCCTTATTGCTAATGAATTGGTTCATTTGAGAAAAAAAGAGAGGAAACCAGGATCATTGTTCAAAATAGACATGGAAAAAGCTTATGATTGTGTGGATTGGGAGTTCGTGAGATACTTGTTTCAAAGAATGGGTTTTGGTAGGAGGTGGCAGAAATGGATGAAAGCTTGCGTCGAAGGCTCGAGGTATTCAATCTTGGTCAATGGTTCTCCCACCCCTCCAATTGAAGCCACTAGGGGCTTGAGACAGGGGGATCCATTATCTCCCTTCATATTCACGATGGTTGGGGAAAGTTTGAATCGTTTGGTGTTGAAAGCGAAAGAATTGGGGATAGTAAGGGGCTTTGAGGTTAGCCCTGAAGGCCCGGCGATCACTCATCTCCAATTTGCTGATGATACCCTCTTCTTTTGCGAACATGATAAATCAGAGGTCTTGGGTTTTCGCGCGATCTTGAGATGTTTTGAATTGGTTTCTGGACTTCGGATAAATCTAGGTAAAAGCACTCTTATTGGAATTGATATGGATGATTTGGTAGTTAGAAATTGGGCAGATGAAGTTGGTTGTGGAGTAGGGAAGCTCCCTTTTCTTTACCTTGGGCTCCCGGTTGGGGGTAATCCTGGAGTAAAAAGGTTTTGGACCCCGGTTCTAGAGAAGGTGCAGAGGCGATTGGCAGGTTGGGGTAAGAGATACTTATCTTTGGGCGGAAGGGTTACTCTCCTCAAGTCTGTCCTGGCAAACATACCAATGTATTTCTTGTCTCTTTTTAAGATCCCTATAGGTCTGGCCAATGAGTTGGAAAAACTTTTCAGGCGATTTTTATGGGGCGAACTTGAGGGGAAGAAACGAGTTCATTTGGTGGCATGGACTGAGGTAACGAAACCCAAACACAAGGGAGGATTAGGTTTTGCCCCCATTAGAGAGAAAAATGAAGCCTTGTTATGCAAGTGGGGCTGGCGCTTTGGTTTGGAGAAAAATGCTTTATGGGTCAGAGTTCTAACGGCTAAGTTTGGCTTAGCAGATAGAAATGGATGGTCTTTGGGAGAAGGCGTAAGGCAGTATGGTTCCAGGGTACTCAGAGATTGGTGGAATGTGTGCGAAGGTAGGTCTGAGGTTGGGCGTTTGTTTCAAAGGAATCTTCGCCTATTGGTTGGCAAAGGGGACCGTACTCTGTTTTGGGAAGATATATGGTTGGGGGATAGGCCTTTGAAAGAGTCTTTTCCTAGATTATTCAGAGCGTCCAGGAATAATCAGGCTCTAGTTCAAGATATGGTCAAAGTGGATAGGCAGGGTACTTTGTGGAATTTCGATTTCAGGAGAGAACTTCGGACTTTCGAAATAGATTCACTAAATGACCTTAAGGCAAAACTGGGTGAATTCAAGTTGGATGTAGAGAGTGGTGACGAATGGGTTTGGACGGGGAATTCCGCAGGGGTCTTTTCGGTTAAATCGTTGTCCGACTTGGCTTCGGATAGCTTGGATGGCTCTTTTGCTTCTAAGGCTATTGTTTGGAACAACCTGGTCCCACCGAGAGTACAGATGTTCCTCTGGTGTTGTGCAAAAAGAAGGATCCTGACCAGAGCGGAGCTGAATCGTAGAGGGCTTTTAAATTCTATTGGAGATTCTACTTGTCCCCTATGTCTACTGGCTGAAGAAACCTTAGACCATCTTTTTGTAATTTGTCCAGTGGCTTGGAGACTATGGAGTGGTTTTGTCAATATGTTGGGAATCTCGTGGGTGTGTCCGGGTTCTTGGGAGGGGTTCCTGGAGTCCTGGTCCGTGGTTCGTCTGCTTCTCCGGAAGAAGCTTATGTGGTACTCTATCCCAGCGGCGGTCATCTGGACCATTTGGAGAGAGAGAAATACTAGAATTTTTGAGGGAAGTAGTTTGGAGTTTGGGGAGCTTTTTGAAACCGCCAAATGGAGATTATTCTCGTGGCTTTGCGCTAACAAGGAATTTAGGGACTTCAAAGTTGAAGATTTGTTTGTCTCTTTGGACGGGTGTTTGGGTCCTTCCATCAAGAGAGGGAAACCTACAGTTGGGTGGGTTCCTCCCCCTGTGGGATCGTGGAAATTTAACGTTGACGGGGCCTCCATAGGCAAACCTGGTCCGGCTGGGATCGGGGGTGCGCTTAGGAATCATCTGGGTTTTACTCGTATCACTTTCTCGGAGTCTATCGGGATCAAGGAGTCTAATGAGGCGGAATTTCTTAGTGTGAGGAGGGCTTTATCCTTAGGGGCAGCTCTTAGGGGGGAGAAATTAATTATTGAAAGTGACTCTTCCAACGCTATCAAATGGGCCAAGGGTCTAAAGCGTCCCCCGTGGAGATTTATTACCATACT
Source organism: Chimonanthus salicifolius (assembly GCA_013350335.1). Lineage (NCBI taxonomy): Eukaryota > Viridiplantae > Streptophyta > Magnoliopsida > Laurales > Calycanthaceae > Chimonanthus > Chimonanthus salicifolius. Next base: position 12,310,146 of record CM023537.1, on the reverse strand, counting down.
TAGGGAGATTAAGGAGTTAATGGTTGGTTTGGATGTATCCTTTTCTCATGTCAGTAGGTCAGCAAATGGGATTGCTGATCTTCTTGCAAAGAATGGGGTGGTTGGGGCTACTATTGGCCCCTCTGACGCCTCGGGCGCTTAGCGGCCTTTTCCTCTATGTCTTTGTTGAGTTGCAGCCGGGTGTAGGCTTACTTGTATTCTTCTTTTTTTCTGTTTTATTCTTGGGGTGGGGGGCCTAACTCTCTTAGACCTTCACCTCTTGTTTTCTCCTTTGTACTGCTCCTTCTACTTAATGATAATCTACTCTCAACTGTTTCAAAAAAAAGCAGTATAGATTGTCTATTACTACTTGATTTAAATTCTTTTAGACTCTTCATTGAAATTTTCGAAAAAATTATTTAGACACCGGTACTTTAACTCAGGGGTCGAAATATCGGCCAGGCCGATATTGCGGCCGATATGAAGTTTCTCTCTCCTTCGATATTTGCATTTAATTGCATTTCTCTCTCCTCCGATATTCAAAACCGTAAAAAACTGTGGAAAACCGTCAAAATGGCAATATCGATTTTTATTTTTTAAAAAAAATCAAATAAATTTTAAATACCGATTTTTATGCATATTGGCCAATATGGTGACTGATATTTTGGACCGAATATCAGTCATATCGGCCGATAACCTTTATAACTGGCTGATACAATACCGTTCGGCCCTAGAAAACCGATACATATCGGCCGATACATATATTTCGACCCTTACTTTAACTCACACCGAGTACCTTTTTATATTTTTCTTTCACCGCAATAAATTAAAAATATAGATAAAATATTTTTTGTATTAGTTTACATAATACTGGTGCCTATTTTAATTTCTAAATTTATTGAATACCAAAAACCAAAAATCATTGGGTTTGGCTGGCGTGACTTTCCACATTAAACTCACTAATAAGACTGTGATATCCCATCCCAAATTAGTGGTTAATTTAGACACATTTTAATTAATTAAATATTTTTAGCCAATGATTATAAGTTTTGTTATGTTGATCATGAAGAATTTTGAATGAGCTTTTCAACGAGTCTGAGTTTGACTTGATCCGAGTCCAAAAACTATTTCAAATTAAATTTTAAAGGTATAATAACAAGTTATGATTACTAATAATATTATTTTAGGGTTAAAACTTGGCTGCTTTGGAAAGTCCGTCATTTCATTTCATTTCAACCTCAAATTTTAGATCTTGCATTATTTTTAAAATCTGGACTTAACAGAGTGTCAATCTCCTAAAATTTTATAGGTGGCAAAATCCCACTTAAATAAGGAAGATAAAATCCTAAAAATATAGGAAGGAAGTTAATATTCAATTTGTAATATAAGTGAGCCATTTGTATCTTCATATCTCCAAAATATCGAGTTTTTAATAGTTATTTTACGTCGAAAAATGTGAGCCGTTGAATACTCTGTCATTTAGATGGAGTGATTTTTTACTCAAAAACACTTTAAAAGTTTAGAATGTTTTTATCAGATTAATTTAATCTACCTAATTATAAAATTAAATTTTCTCTAGGAGATTCTTTAAAATTAAGAAATTTTATCAAATCAGTGTTTTTTTATTAAAACACTGAGTTGTTGACTGAATTTTTTATCCAAAATTTAATACTATGTTAATAATTTAATATTTGACCTAGTGAACTATTTGGATTAAATTAGAGGGATCTTGAAATACTCAGATTTAACAAAGGATATGAGAGGAATTTTTAAAAAGAAAATAATAATAAAATAATAAGAATATCTGTTGAAGATAAGAATCAAGCTACCTGTAGCCTGTAGGCAGCGTTGGATGAATTCCATCCGTTAATTGCCTACATGCAGTCTTTATTTAAAGAGAAGCAGAGGAAGTAAAGAGGAAAAAAAAAAAAACTTTCACACAGTTCCAACGCCTTTGCCCTTCTCTTCTTGTCCAGCAACAGCGAAAAAAAAAAGAGAGACAACAACGAGTTCTTACCCTCTGTCTCTCTCTCTCTTCTCTTCATTCCTTCGCCAGTCAAGCTCTTCCCTGTCCCTTTCTCTTCTTTCATTTTCATTTCTTCTTTTCTTCGGTTGGTGCAACCGCAAGCAACAGAAGCAGCAGTAGCAGCCGAACTCCAAAGGACCTCATATCAACGTCGGGTTTTCAAAACTTGATAAAAAAATTAACGGATTTTTGGGTGTGAGGTACCAAAATAGTTTTATTTTTATTTTTAATAATTTCAATATTAGTATTGGGTCTTAAAATTATTTTTTTTCAAAATGAAGGGAGGGTAGGCTTTTCTCTCAAATTTTAAATTATACCTTTAAAATCATTTTATTTTAAGTTCAAAACTTGTTTTTCAGCCTTTAATTAAAAGAGGGGAAAAGATTAACCCCATTTAACAATTGTGTGTTTATTTTTACGCATTGTATGTTTAAATTCAATATCATAACCTCTGGGCCACACTATCATCCGTAGTGGCGCTAGTCGCTCGGTGATTCCATTTGAGGTGGCGCTTAGTCACCCAGTGGTTCATCAGTAGTGGCGCTTAATCGCTCAGTGATACCATTTGAGGTAGCGCTTAGTCATCTGGTTGTTCATCAGTAGTGACGCTTAGTCGCTCAATGATACCATCTGAGGAGGAGTTTAGTCACCCGATGGTCTTGAAGTGGGGCACTGAGTACTTTTTATATTACTTGCATTATAGTCTCTGGGCCGAAAATCTCCACCTGTAGCGCAGCGGAAACGCTGCTCGGTGACCATCTGAGACGGCCTTGACCCCCCCCCGTGGTAAAAGGATTTGGGCACTGAATACTTTTATTTAATTTCTTACACTGTACCCTCTGGGCTCTGTCTCAATACTTTTCCCTAGCAAGGAAAAAATACAAGACCGGGTACTGAGTACTTTATATTTTTATTTTGATGTGATGTTTTGGTTGGCTGACAACTAACTGTTGACTTAATCTAATGGAGTAGAAAGAATTAAGGAGGACTCACTACATTTATCATGTTTTCTTGGAAAATGCACGGGGGATGGAAAGTAGTTCGTAAATACTTTATCGACTTGAAATTTATATTATTATTTTATCTTACAAATTGTGTGATAATTTCTGCGAATAGAGGTGAGGAGACTCGAACCAACACTTGTATTGTATGGTATTTAAACCCACTAACACCGGACTGAAATAGGACCCATGGTCACTTAAAGATGGAAAAGGCTATATAGGTATAGAATGCGAGACCTGACACCGCCTATATGGAAGAGATATAAATGTTCTAACTGTGTAGAACGTAGGCGTAATTGGTGTCGGGGAGCCGAGGACTTGTAGCCTCTAAAACAGTATGGACCCATGGAGTGTCTGGAAATTATCGGGTAAAAACTGGGTGAAGGCATTCGTGTTATTAAATCCAGTTTTATGTGTTTGTGTGCTATTGATTATTTTATTGATTTCTTGTATTGGTATTAGATACACCGAAGGGTAAGACTGAAATTTAGTGATTCTCTCAGAATAAGTTTGTGTGTATGGAGGTCACTAGAAATCATGCATTCAACATTTGCATGTGAATTTTTTTATTATAAGTTAAATCTGTGGAAGATAATAACTTTGAAAATCTGATATTGGCCATTGGACTATAATTGCTGAGATTAGTCGAATACCGTTTGCGAACCGTTGGGTTGGACGTGTTAGTAGGTTGAGGTCAACCGCCATCAACCGCTAGTGTTGGATGGGCTAGTAGACCGAGTCGTGACGACCTTTTGATGTTAGGCTGAAAACCATTTACGAACCGTTGCGTTGGACGTGTTAGTAAGCCGTGATTGACCGCCATCAACAGTTGGTGTTGGATGGGCTAGTAGACCGGGTCGCGGAGACCTTATGCACTTGTAAGTTGCTAAATGGGGGCTGATCCAGGTAAAAAAAATTGATAAAACACCTTAGAAAGTGATCCTAGGGTGAAAATGAGTTAAGTGGATTAACCGCATTGCATTCATGAAACATGCATTATTTATGGTTTCATGTATTATGTTGGATGTTATGGTAAACACAAGTTAAGGGGATTAACTGCATTTCATTGATGAAACATCCCTTGTTATTAATTTCACGAATATTGTATGTTGGATTTTATGGTGAGCTCTCTCCATTGGGCTATTACTCATGTCCCTTACATTGCAGGATATGAACTAGAAGGAGGAATGGAGGAACCCATGGTACCTCGCTATTCGAATGTTTCTCGTAGTTTCCCGCTCAAGGAAACAAAATGAATCTATGAACTACTCTATGTATTTTAATAATAAATGTCTCGTGTGGCATAAAAATCTATGTCTGTAAGTTTGGTGTTTCCATGTAATATATATGTGTATTGGTGTGCTCAATATATTGCTTTTATGTGTTTGAGTGAAAATTGTTCGCATTATTTTGCTGAATATGTTTAGGAATATTTAAGACACGGATACTTCATGTAGTTATTAGACTCACATGAGTAGTATGTTAAGGAGTTAGAGACTCATTAGGTTAAAGTTAAAAAAAAAAAAAAAAATTTAGTCGTGTCCTGAGCCCACGTACGGGATCTAGTTGTGACAAAGACTTTTTACGAGTGATTTTATGGATATAAAGTTATAGAGTTTTCAGTATCAATTGAAAATCCAAGTCATGTAATTTTAACTTTTAAATTTTGTTTTGAGTATAATGCATGTTAATTCACAAGAAATTAAGGCCTGACCTTGCTTGAACTTTGCAATTTTTTTTACAGAAAGAATGGACTAATTTTAGAAGGTGGTTGTAATGAAGATTGTTATTTCACTGGCCCAAATTCATATATAATGGGTCTAGGGCCTTCCTTTTAGTGCGTGCCTGCGTGGGTCTCTAAAAACCTAATTAGATACTCCAGATCCATAGAAAAGAGGATTTGTAAAAAAAAAAAACCAACAACGAAGAGCTGACCTTCTTCTTTGAAGATTTTTTAAAAATATTTTCTTTCTTAATTTAGTTAGGACACGTTTTATTCTATGATTGACTGAAATAATCTATAATTTTTTAAGATTTAATGTATTGTGTTGGATTTTCACAAAATTAGACTCATTTGAAAGCTTATTCACAGCTCTTTCTAATGAACTCAAGTTTGTGCAATTTTGACACATGTGCACAAAATTATAGACGATTTTGTGACAAATTATCTTAAAGTGTCGAAAATGTTAATTTTGTATTCCAAACACTACAAACAAAAGACCATGGACTGTTTGTATTTCTCAATTTAGTTATCCCTTAAAGTGAGTTATCCATTTTTAAAATTTTCTTGTCAAATTTAATTTTGCATTTAATTAGTGTGCAATTTTATTTTCTGAGAATTCATAATTTATTTTTCATTGATATTGCACTTTGACACGAGTATTTAGACAAGTTCGTGGTGGTCTATCTAGATGACATAGTAGCATACAGTCACCTTGGAGGAACATGGGAGCACAATTTTATGTGTAATTTTCATAATAGTGTTGCTTTTGCCTTGATCTATTTACTTTTGTCAAAGAATTAGATTAATTTTAGATTTTATCTTATGGATTTTAACTTTAGGAGCCGAAATTTATTGGAGGTTTGTTTTTGAGTTTTGGTAAAATTCAAGGATTTTCCAAAATCTCCCTTAGGTAATTTGATTGTAGTTTTTCTATAAGTCTACCTTAAAGTCATATAACTCAAAGTTTTCATAAATTTCAGCCTAACCTTTAGTATGAACATTAGATTTCTTTCTTATTAATTAACCTTGGCCTTCATTTACAAAAAATCATCTTGAATTAGATCAAAGTTGGAAGTTTAAAAATTAAAAATAATTTAAAATGATCAAATTTTGAGGAGGTTAAAAAAATAAGACTTTATTGATTTGATTAACATGATTTTGGTGGGCCACATATTCAAAGAAAGACTTTCCACCGTACTCATCACCACTTCATCTTGTGGGTACTACCATGCACACCAATGTGCACTTGATCATTTCACTATTTGAATCACAATGACAATGTTTATGTTTGAATATGAGATTTAGTGATTACTAAAAAAAGTTCCTATTCTTTAGTCTCTAAATTTAAATTAGTGTAAAAGTATCAAACTATTGTAGCGTCAAAATATGTGACTCCACAAGAAATTACTTTGTTCTGAAAGTTTATACTTTTGTAACAAAAAAATAACATTATTTGATTAATCATGCACACAAAATTTTAGAGATTAAAAAATTAAAAATAATTGAAATTTTGGATGCATAGGTGATATGATTTGATTGAATTAGTCAAAGTAATTTTTCATAACTTATGTATTCAAACATATAATTCTATAGTTGAGGAGATTTTTGTGGATCAATTTTAAAGCACTAAAATTTTATGAATAAAAAAGAATTCAAAGTAGTTAAAATTAAATAAACTATTTAAATCAAGATAATAACTTGTTAGCTTAATATTTAGACTAAAAACTTTTCAATAAACTTTATGAGCATGAAACGATGTACAAACGGTTGATTATTAAATAAGGATTTTATATATCTTTTTAAAAAAACGATGCCTGAGAAATGAGAGACCTATTTTTATGGAATTGTTATGAACACTTTTAAGGAGTCAATAAAAGAGCAGGTCTCGTGTAATACTCACCCACCCAAAAGTCTCAAATCAATTGAGGATTTAGGTAGTGGGAGCTTTATTTGAGGAGGGCAAACCCTCAATCCATCACAGGGCTCTTTAGGCCAGAACTCAATAGAAAGTCGCGAGGGCTTATGAGGTCTAAAACGGATAATATTGTGATGGGATAGAGTCGAGTCGTCACAAGTGGTATCAGAGCACGGTTCAACATTCGGATTGTATGGGCTGTACTTGTGTGACATTGCCTGCATTTGTGTGGACCCTTGTCAGTGTGACATTACAGAGCTGGAGACGGTTCTGGTCTTAAAGGGGGTGGATTGTAATACCCACCCATCCAAAAGTCCCACATCGGTTGTGAACTTGGGTGGTGGGGGCTTTATGTGAAAGGGCAAATCCTCAACCCATCATAAGGCCTTTTGGACCAGGGCCCAATACAAAGCCCTGAGGACTTGTAAGCCCAAAACAGATAATATTGTGATGGGTAAAGTAGATTCGGGTCGTCACATCTAGAACTTAGAAAGAGAACTTGATACGCATAAAATCATATGATTTTATAATTCCTAAAGTTTCATGTTTAAGCTCACCAAATTAGCATGAGAAAATATTAACGATTTATAATATTAAAGTTTTAAAAACTACAATTTGAAAGAAGAAAAAATATTAGCAGTGAGTATCATTCTTGGGGTGTTATGATGGATTTCTCGTAATTTTCCACACGTAAATTCAAAAATAAAAATAGTTTTTTATACAATATAAATTCCTCAAAATAAATGACTGAATTTTTTTTTAAAAAAAAAGAAATTTTAATTTAAAAGTACTTTTAAATTTGTATTTCAGATTTATATATCTATTTTTTAGGTAAATTTATATTTTTAAAAATAAAATTTTATATTTAAAAATTTTGTGAAATCACTCCACTTATCAAACCAGTTTTTTAGGCTGAAAATCTATTTCTAACCGTGGTATCAGAGCTACGTCCTCTAAAATTATATAGTAGAAAATATAAAAATATATTAGAATTATATTAAAATAATGTAATCAGACAATGTCACACCCCGACCCGAAGGGTGGGCCTGGAATGCGACTGATTTTTTTTTTTTTTGAAAGATAAACTAAACCAACTCACAAGCATTCTCACTGGGCCGGATCAACGGTTAGGCCTAGAGGTCACACATAATCCCAACATGTGGATCCAAACACATACCATAAGTCTACCCCACAAAATAGATATAAATAACAATATAATATCATCAACAAAATCCATCCATTGATTTATCATTCAAGGTCACAACATAATGACTACAGCAACGTCGCAGTCTCAATACATAAAGTTTTCAGAAGAACAAAGTACCACATGCGGTACTTTACAAAAGCCCAGGTTCCAAGAACCCGAAGGCACAAATAAGGGTATTCCCCCTTCAGGGAAATCCCAAACCACCGTCGCAGCTTAATCATCCTAAGCCTGAAAAAGAGGATCATCCTCCTCGGGTTCAACGCCTGAAAGGTGAGTGGTATGAGCTAACTAGCCCAGTGAAGGAAATATAACAATGCAGTTTAAGTAAAAATAACAGGTTAGCAACAGTTCAATAATATCACATGATTGATAACAATAAGCATAATCTCATATAAATCATCAACATCATCAATTACTGCTATCATCCACCGTAACGCCTGCAGACTACGCTGAGACCAGTATTAAGTCCCGACACGGTCAAAATACATCCTTGCAAGTACATCTCCGACACTGACTTAGCCGATACTGACATCCTCAAGTCAGGAACTGACGACATTATGGTCCACCCATGGTCCAGTAGACACAAACCATCTCCCATATGGCTGATATTGGTTCAATAGCCCAGGTACGTGGAAGCAGTCTTACATACTCATACGATCAACATCGTAATATTTACAACCATCATCAGCACTCTTACCATAGTGCATCGTGTCTAGGCACATGAGCGGGTTCATCAAATCTGAAACCACCCATTGCCCAAGACTCATCTCATAATAAAACATGTTTACAAAATCTGCAGAGTTAAGTTCCCTCACCGTGATGTGTGGTTTACGCGTTCTCTTGAATTGAATTCCTGGGCTGAAATTTGGTCTGTTGAAAATTTTTCCCAAAAGCTTACGGTTGAAAAATCAGGGAAACAGAGAGGGAAAATAGAAGAAGTTTTGATGGGCGGTATTTAAATACCATTTTCTGAAAATAAATTCATTTTAAAATCAGAAATACAAATCCTTTATTTAGGAGAACATTATTTACCAATAATATACACATATCAACAATATTCATAAAATAATAACTAAAAGTGGTAAATTACCAAAATGCCCCTCCAACTCGACGAGCCGGATCACTGAGTTTTCGGGCTCAGATCGGGCCAAACCTGGGCTTTCCTCAAAGCCCTAACCAAAATCTTCGAGATTAATCGGCTAAACAGGATTATTAAGCTAAAACATGCCTAATCTGGAACAGGGTATTACAGACAAACCTTACTTAATGAACTAAGAAATAAAATGATTAAATTAAGAGAAATAAATATTCTAAAATATACTTATTTCACTTGTTTCAACTATAGTAAGTCAAAATAAGTTGATATTATTTAAATAGACCAAAATAAACTGAAACATTTACCAAAAAATAGTATGTGGATATTTTATTTTAACTCATATTGAAATGAAGCGTCTGGATCTGTTTTGAGTGGAACAAAAAGAAATTAATAACATTTGCTAATCATTTGATTTTTTTTCCCTCATTTTTCAAGAGGTTTTGAAATTAATATTTTAAAAATAAGAAGTAATATTGTAAGATATAACTGGAAGAGAATAACCCTATACATGTATATTGGCTAATGGTGATGAATAAAAAAATTATTCAAGATATAACTGTGAATTTGCATTGAACCAATTTACACTTCACATATTTTACAACATCAAAATATAAATTTGTGACTGTGATAATTCATGTAAATCATATTTGTGATTGCATTTTTAATATATTGACTTGCAATTCTTTTATAGATCTTTAAATCATATTATTTGAATTATATTTTTTGATCTACTTAAATATTAAATTTATGTTTTATATAATATAAATCCATCAAAATAAATGACTGAATTTAAAAAATAAATTTTACTTTAAAAGTACTTGAAAATTTGTATTTCAGATTTATCTATCTATTTTTAAGGTAAATTTATATTTTAAAAATAAAATTTTATATTTAAAAATTTTGTGAGTAGAGTATACTAGTATGGATGATCTGAATTGCAGGATAATGAAAAGACACGTATCAATCAAATGCGTGGCGTCGGAAGCACCTCATTCATTTCTAAAACACATGCAAAAGGACAGAAGGTTATATTTGTAATTTTAATTGGATTTTTTAATCACTTGCAAGTTCAGTACAGTCGGCGACTGAAAACCGTAATGAACTGACGGCCACAAATCTCTGAGGGTTTGTCTTTGATCAGGTTCAACTTTTGTTTTTATAATATGAATATTCTCCTGTCACAGTAAAACGTCTAACTAATCCTATAAACACGTATAAATCTTTCAATTTATACATTTTAGATAAGTTTATAGAAAATAATTCGTTGAAATTAAACATAAATTAAATTCAAATTTTTATACTTAACTTTAAGAATCATTTTCTATAGAGATTTTCACATATTTTAAAGAATTAATTATTAGAATGTAAATTAGAGTTTCACATTGATCGTAAAGAAAGAAATCTAAAAGTTTATAAAGGATAAATCACTCCACTTATTAAACTAATTTTTTAGGCTGAAAATCTGTTTTTACTTACGTTCTCAAACCACAATATATAAATTCAGAGGTTTCTTAACTGAAAAGAATGATTATACATAGAAAAATTTCATTTAAAATAAAATTGTAGAAGTGTGAACAAAAGTTTCACGTCATTTATAAAGAAAAAAATTAAAAATTTATAAAAAATTGATTCACTCCACTTATTATATTTAGGCTTTTGGCTCCAATTATTAGAAAATAAAAAAGGCGTAATCGATTGCTTGTCTCTCGGCTCTTCTACCATTCTGTGGACTGCCCGTCTCTCGGCTCTTCTACCATTCTGTTTGGCATATGGACAACCCTCGTGACCCATGTGGTCCTGCACTGAAATCTTTGCGGATCACATGGGTTGAGTCATAAGATTTTTTTTAATCCAACGGAAATTTAGATAATATTTTAAATTAAAGTGAGATTCATGTGTAATGTAAAGTGCTACAGGTACTTTTGATGTCCATCAGCATTCAGCACTCTGTAGCAAGTACCATAGCACAGTTCTTTGCATTGTTGTTTGCAGCTTTCTGTAGCAACGACAGCAAGTGTGAACGTGGCTGGATTTTCCACACAGTGCTTGTGCAAGATGTAGCAACCACAGAGACTCGGCAGTCCATAAGGGTTCGAATTTAAAATCGGCAACATCTATACATCCATGTGCATTGTGTAAGATGTGGCAAGACGAAGGAGACGGCACCCCTACCCCTGAGACCTAGAATTGACATTTCGTCAGAAAAATGGACAAGTATCTGAGCATTTTGTGCCATCGAGATAAGATGCGGATCAGATTTGTGAACAGCTTTGGTCCCGGCTCCTTATTTTTACACTGAAGTTTTCTGTTATCAGATATCGATTTTCAATTTTTTTTTATTTATGAACAGTTTTGATCCCGACTCTCTATCCAGACAGTGACGTTTTCCGCTATCAGACATAGATTTTTAACTTTTTACTAAAATTTATGATTCTGTCTCTTTCTCTCTGGAATCGATTGATTATTTTTTTCGATAGATCGTACATTCTACACGCTCACTGGAATCAGAAAATTGATCCATTCATTCTAAACGAAACGATCGATTGATTATGTTTAAACTACAGTAATGAACAATATATTATTTAAATTTTAGAATTTTAACTTTATTTTTTAAGTACTGGATATTTTTAAAATTTTTCAAATTAAATATCTCGACTAATTAAAATAACTTGATAAAAATACTTTAAAACTTTAAGGTCTTTTGACACTCCTAAATGCTTAAAACATAGTGTTTTATAAATAAACTTATCTCTCAGATGTACCGAAAACATATTTGAGAGTGTCAAAAGACTTTAAAATGTTAAAGTATTTTTATCAGATTATCGTAATTAATCTGGATATTCAATTTGAAATGTTTTGAAAATACTAAGTGCTTAAAAAATAACATTCAAAAACACATTTGGGAGTATCAAAAGACCTTGAAATCTTAAAATATTTTTATCAGATTATCGTAATTAGTCCGGATATTCAATTTGAGAAATTTTGAAAATACACAGTGCTTAAAAAATAATATTAAAATTCTATTATTTAAATAATATACTGTACATTACAAAATCGATCGATTGATTATGTTTAAACTACAGTAATGTACAGTATATTATTTAAAATAATAGAATTTTAACTTTATTTTTTAAGTACTGTGTATTTTCAAAATTTCTCAAATTGAATATCCGGACTAATTGCGATAACCTGATAAAAATATTTTAAGACTTCAATGTCTTTTGACACTCCTAAATGCTTAAAACAGAGTGTTTTACAAATAAGGGTATCCCTCCACTGTGCCGAAAACACATTTGGGAGTTTCAAAAGACTTTGAAGTCTTAAAGTATTTTTATCAGGTTATGGTAATTAATCTGGATATTCAATTTGAAAATTTTTGAAAATACACAGTACTTAAAAAATAACATTAAAGTTTTATATTTTCTTTAAAACTTTAATGTTATTTTTTTAATCACTGTGTATTTTTAAAATTTCTCAAATTGAAAATCCAGATTAATTACGATAACATGATAAAAATACTTTAAAACTTAAAGGTCTTTTGATACTCTCAAATGTATTTCAGTGCAGTTAAAGGATACTCTTATTTATAAAACACTATGTTTTAAGTATTTGGGAGTGTCAAAAGACCTTTAATTTTTTAAAATATTTTTATCAGATTATCGTAATTAGTCTGGATATTTAATTTGAAAATTTTTGAAAATACATATTACTTAAAAATTAAAAAGTTAAAATTCTAATATTTAAATAATATACTATACATTAATGTAGCTTAAACATAATCAATCGATTGATTAATTAAGAATGAATCCATCAATTTTCTTATTCCAGCTAGCCTATGAAATGAATGATCGATCGAAAAAAATAAACTAACTGGATCGATTCGACACGAAAAAAGCAGAAAAAAGCAGAATCGTAATCTTCAATAAAAAACTGAAAATCCGTGTTTGGTGGCAGTCGCTGTCTAAAAGGGAAGCCTTTGGTCCCAATAAAATCCATGTGCCCATCCATCTCAAAATTGTCACTCGTGGTCATGTCGTCGTCTCCTTCTTCCGACATGGGTGTAGAGATTGAGGCAGGCATCCAAAAGGCCGCCGGGCCGGAGAAGAAGATCAAGGCCACGAAGTGGACTCTGCTTTTTCTAAATTGCGCCGTGTTCGCACTGGGAAACACCGGCGGCCCGGTGCTTCTCCGCCTCTACTACACACATGGAGGAAGCAGCAAATGGCTGTCCAGCTGGTTACAGACAGCTGGCTGGCCCTTTACGCTCCTAATTCTCTCAATCTGTTACATGAACCGACGTCGAAAGCAGGGGAAGGATTGTAAGGTCTTCCTCATCACTCTGCGGCCTTTGGTCGCCTGTACTTTCATCGGCTTCCTAGTCGGCGTGAATGATTACTTGTATGCATATGGACCGGCGTATCTACCGGTGTCGACGCTGTCTCTTGTCGTCTCCACTGAGTTGGTGTTCAATGCTGTGTTTTGCAAATTCTTGGTAAAGCAAAAGTTTACACCGTACTCCGTTAATGCTATTGCATTGTTAACGGGCGGCGCCGTTGTTCTCGGCCTTTATGCCGATGGCGATCGCCCCCCAAATGAATCCAACGGTCAATACTACTTGGGCTTCTTCGTTATTATCTGTGCAACTGCACTGGGTGGTTTTACTGTTCCCTTGATCGAGCTCACATACATGAAAATCAACCAGACTATTACCTTTACCCTTGTGATGGAGATGCAAATGGTCCAATCCTTCTTCGCCACCGTCTTCTGTACCATTGGAATGCTGGCGAGCGGAGACTTTAAGGTGGGTTGCTCTCTCTATATATATCTATCAACCCACCTATCTATACATTTGTTTATATGTTAGATTTTTTTTTTTTTAATTATCTTACCAAAGTGCTTATTTCTATCTTCTCATGGTTGTAAATGTTCAGGAATTGACAAGAGAAGCAAGACAGTATAGACTGGGAGAGACAGCATATTATCTTGTGATCATCTCTTCTGCTATCTTTTGGCAGTTGTTGTATATAGGAATGGTGGGTGTAGTTTCATGTTCTTCAGCTCTGCATGTTGGGGTCCTCATGGCAGCCCTTTTACCAGTTACTGAGGTTTTAGGTGTTATATTCTTCAAGGAGAAGTTCGAAATGGAGAAGGGCATAGCCTTAACGCTCTCTCTTTGGGGTTTTACCTCATACTTCTATGGAGAATACAAGCAATACAAGAAAGGGAAACGGCTGGTAGAAATTGAACCACGTGAAAAGCAAGAAATGCAGGAAATGGATGACGAAGAGATTGACGAAGAGATTAGAAAAATCTAGTGAAGTTGGACATATTCTCGAATGTGCCTAAATATTTCGTCGAATGTTATGATCCCATAATTAATTTGGGAGGTGTTTGTGTCAGATCTTAGTACAAGGTTCGAAATAAACAAAAGGTGAGTAGTTATTGAAATTTGTAACCTGAGCAAGTGAGTTAATTTTCATTTAAACTCTCTTAATTGTCTAAAACTTGGGAAACTCACCTCCCGAATTGGGAGAATGCACATGCGGATTACCAAACTCGAAGCTCCTTATTTCCTTATTTTAATATACTTAACTTCTAATTTCAAGTTTATTTTAAATTTCACCATTAATTTTCTGATTGGATACGTCTCTCTTTAGAAATAAATTCTATATTTTAATATAGAGAATATATTTCATTTGACATGCATAATAATTCCCAAAACATTATGCTAACCACCAAATTTAAACTTGTATTTTGAGCTTTATTAATGTTGCATGCATCCCAAATTCCTTGATGTACGACCTGAATCATATTTGCACAAGTTCAAGGTTTTATCATTATCCATTTTATGTGTTTAATCATCATCATCGTAAATTAAAATCTTATTTATTTATAATCAATTTTACTAATTCTTATTCTAATGCTCCTTCATAAACTTAAATCATCTAATATCTCATCCTCATTCATGCCCATTGCTGATGGTATAAAATGTATGCTGGTGAGATCATCTTAGATGTTGCATCTCTCACGATCCGATCTCGTACGTGGGCTCGGGACACGACTAAATTTTTTTTTTTTTTTTAACTTTAAGCCAATGAGTCACTAACTCCTTAACATACTACTCATGTGAGTCTAATAACTACATGAAATATTCTTGTCTTAAATATTCCTAAACATACTCAGCAAAATAATCCAAACAATTTTCACTCAAATACATGAAAGCAATATATTGAGCACACCATAATACAAATATATTATATGCAAACACCAAACTTACAGACATAGGATTTTTATGCCACAAAAGGCATATTTATTATCAATATACATAGAGTAGTTAATAGATTCATTTTGTTTCCTCGAGCGGGAAACTACGAGAAACATCCGAGTTTGATTCTCAGTAAGGTACAATGGATTCCTCCATTCCTCCTTCTAGTTCATATCCTGCAATATAAGGGACATGAGCAATAGCCCAGTGGGGAGAGCTCATCATAAAATCCAACATACAATATTCGTGAAATTAATAACAATACATCTTCCATCAATGAAATGCAATTAATCTACTTAACTCATGTTTACCATAACATCCAACATAATACATGAAACCATAAATAATGCATGTTTCATGAATGTAATGCGGTTAATCCACTTAACCCATTTTCACCCTAGGATCACTTTCTAAGGTATTTTGTCAATTTTTTAACCGGGTTCAGCCCCCATTTAGCAACTTGCAAGTGCATAAGGTCACCGCGATCCGGTCTACTAGCCCATCCAACACCAAAGGTTGATGGCGGTCGACCACGGCTTACTAATACGTCTAACCCAACGGTTCGCAAACAGTGTTCAACCTAACATCATAAAGTCTCCACGACCCGGTTTACTAGCTCATCCAACACCAGTGGTTGATGGTGGTCGACCTCAGCCTACTAACACGTCTGACCCAACGGTTCGCAAACGGTGTTCGGCTAATCTCAGCAATTATAGCCCAACGGCCAATATCAGATTTCCAAATTTATATTTTCCACAGATTTAACTTATAAACATAATTCTCACATGCAAATGTCAAATGCATGATAATGCATGATTTCCATTGTCCTCCTTACACAGGGACTTATTCTGAGAGAATCACCAAATTCCAACATTACCCTTCGGTGTATCCACTACCAATACAAGAAATCAATAAAATAGTCAATGTCAAACAAACATATAAAACTGGATTTAATAACACGAATGCCTTCACCCAGTTTTTACCAGACAATTTTCAGATACTCCATGGGTCCATATTGCATTATAGGCTACAAGTCCTCGACTCCCCAACACTATTTTAACGCCAGTTAGAACATTTACATCCTTTACATGTAGGCAGTGTCAGGTCTCATATTCTGGACCTAAATAGCTTTTTCCATCTTTAATTGACCATGGGTCCCATTTCAGTCTAGTGTTAGTGGGTTTAACATATAACACAATACAAGTGTTGGTTCGAATCTCCTCATTTCTATTCGCAGATATTATCACACAATCTGTAAGATAAAATAATAATATAAATTTCAAGTCGATAAAGTATTTACGAACTACTTCCCATCACCCGTGCATTTTCCAAGAAAACATGATAAATGTAGTGAGTCCCCTTAATTCTTTCTATTCCATTAAGTCAACAATTAGTTTTCAGCCAACCAAAATATCACATCAAAATAAAAATATAAAGTATTCAGTGCCCGGCCTCGTATTTTTTTCCTCGCTAGGGAAAAGTATTGAGACAGAGCCCAGAGGGTACAGTACAGGAAATTAAATAAAAGTGCTCAGTGCCCAAATCTTTTTACCACCGGGCGACCAAGGCCATCTCATATAGCCACCGAGCGGCATTTTCGCTGCGCTACAGGTGAAGATTTTCGGCTCAGAGAGTATAATGCAAGTAATATAAAAAGTACTCAGTGCCCCATTTCAAGATCATCGGGTGACTAAGCGCCTCCTCAGATGGTATCATCGAGCGACTAAGCGTCACTACTGATGAACCACCGGGTGACTAAGCGCTACCTCAAATGGTATCACCAAGACTAGCGCCACTACGGATGATAGTGTGGCCCAGAGGTTATGATACTGAATTTAAACATACAATGCGTAAAATAAATATACAATTGTTAAATGGGGTTAACATTTTCTCCTCTTTTAATTAAAGGCTGAAAAACAAGTTTTGAACCTAAAATAAAATGATTTTAAAGGTATAATTTAAAATTTGGGAGAAAAGCCTACCCTCCCTTTATTTTGAAAAATTTAATTTTAAAACTCAATACTAAACTATTGAAATTATTAAAATTAAAAATAAAACTATTTTGGTACCTCACACGCAAAAATCAGTCGATTTTTTACCAAGTTTCAAAAACCCGACGTTAATACGAGAACCTTTGGAATTCGACTCTTATTGTCACTTTTGTCGCATGCGGTTGCACCGACCGTAGAAAGGAAGAAATGAAAATGAAAGAAGAGAAAGGACAGGGAAGAGGTCACTTTGTCACTTGCGGTTGCACCGATCGTAGAAAGGAATAAATGAAAATGAAAATGAAAATGAAAGCAGAAAAAGGGACAGGGAAGAGGTTGACGGCTAAGGAAGAGAAGAAAGGAGAGACTAACGGATGAAATTCATCCATAGCTGCTTGCTGCCTACAAGCTACAGGTAGCTTAATTCTTATCTTCAACATATATTCTTATTATTTTATTATTATTTTCTTTTTAAAAATTCCTTTCATATCTTTTGTTAATAGTTCACTAGGTCAAAGATTAAATTATTAAAATGGTATTAAATTTTGGATAAAAAATTCGGTCAACAACTCAGTGTTTTAATAAAAAAACACCGATTTGATAAAAAAAAATTAATTTTAAAGAATCTCTTGGAGAAAATTTAATTTCATAATTAGGTAGATTAAATTAATCTGATAAAAACATTCTAAATGTTTAAAGTGTTTTGGAGTAAAAAACCACTCCATCTAAATGACAGAGTATTCGACGACTCACATTTCTCGACGTAAAATAAGTATTAAAAACTCGATATTTTGGAAATCTGAAAATACAAATGGCTCACTTATATTACAGATTGAATATTAACTTTCTTCGTATATTTTTAGGATGTTATCTTCCCTATCCAAATGGGGTTTTGCCACCTATAAAATTTTAGGTAGTGAAAATAGGTAGAATTAGGTCGAGATTGGCATTCCGTAAGTCCTGATTTTAAAAATAGTCCAAGATCTAAAATTTGAGGTTGAAATGAAATGAAATGACTGAGTTTCCAAAGCAGCCAAGTTTTAACCCTAAAATAATATTATTAATAATCATAACTTATTATTACACCTTTAAAATTTAATTTGAAAGAGTTTTCGGACTCGGATTGAGTCAAACTCAAACTCGTTAAAAAGCTCATTCAAAATTCTTCATGATCAACATAACAAAACTTATAATTATTGGCTAAAAATATTTAATTAATTAAAATCTATCTAAATTAACCACTAATTTGGGCTGGAGTATCACAGCATCAATGTCTTTGAAATGAAGGCCTTCAGTAGCACATAGGAAATTGGTGGGGCATGGGATGCCAATAGTAGCCAAACATCTGCTTGTAAAGGTATTGATTTCAAATTTGAGTGTTTATTTTAACACGGACATTATCTTTTAGGAGGCATGAGTTTTTTATATTTCTCACTTTGTCCGTGCAAAAATCGGTTCACTTTCTACTGAATCGATTCACCTGTCCGGTACACCGATGAGTGAACCGATTCACTTGGAAATAGAAAAAGTTCAGTTTGTTATACCGATCAGTGCACTGATAAGTAAACTGATTTATGTGCATGGATGTGGAGCAAAATGGAAAGTTCACTAAAACCCCCCTCTCCTAAAAATAATGCCGTTATTAGGATGGGCTCCCAATTAACATACATGCCTGCATGATTTTAAAGGGCCAACATCCTGCTGGGGTTTTTACTCAAAGGATGTTGAGGCCCGTTGGATTTTTAGGTCCAACCAGGAGTAAAAAAAACACTGGGATTGAAATCTCGGTGTCTCGGCCGAGATCTCGGGTCCACGAATATCGGTCGATATTTCTCTCTTTTTTTTTCCTTAAATCTCGATGAGATCTCGCCTATACGACCGATACATCTCGTATCGGCCGAGATTTAGACCCTTGGGTTTAACTTCCACCCAGGGGAATAAATCTTGCCCGATACGCACAGTATCGGCCAGAGAAAAAATAAATTTGGCCGATATGGCCGAGATCTCGAACGATTTTTATTTTTTTTTAAAAAGAATATCAGGTTGTGGGCCTGACCGATATTTGCTCATATCGGTCCATATTTATATTTTTTATTTTTTAAAATTAATTTTTAAAAAAATTGAAATTTCTCCAAAAAAAATAAAGAGAGAAAAAATCACGGTCGATCAAAAATTTAGCCGAAATCTCGGTTTGACAGACCCCTTCCCCCACCTCACTTTGCTTGAGTTTTTCTTAAAAAAATAAGTTACAAAATAGACAGGCTTTAAATGGGTGTTTTTAGACTTTTTATAGGCAGCCCATTTGGACACCCCCTTTTCGGCCACGGAACACCCCTTTTCAAAATTTAAGTGCAAATTACCATTTTGCCCTCCCGCTCTAAATTCTTCGATAGGCCAAATTCCACATCCTTCGAACCATAGCATCCTTCGAATGATGCTACAGTAAAAAATATTCAACAGTAATTTTTTTTTTTTAATTTTAAAGTCATTTTTTAAGCACTGTGTATTTTTAAAATTTCTCAAATTAAATATCCGGACTAATTTCGATAGCCTGATAAAAATACTTTAAGAATTTAAAGTCTTTTGACACCTCCAAATGCTTAAAACACAGTATTTTACAAATAAGGGTATCCCTTGGCTGTGTGAAAAATATATTTGGGAGTGTCAAAAGACCTTGAAATCTTAAAGTATTTTTATCAGGTTATCGTAATTAGTCAGGATATTCAATTTGGGAAATTTTGGAAATACACAGTGCTTAAAAAATAATTTTAAAGTTTTAAAGGAGATATCGACAATATATACAGTTATTTTTTAATCACTGTGTATTTTCAAAATTTCTCAAATTGAATATCCGGACTAATTATGATAGCCTGATAAAAATACTTTAAGAATTTAAGGTCTTTTGACACTCTCAAATGCTTAAAACCCAGTGTTTTACAAATAAGGGTATCCCTTGGCTGTGTGGAAAATATATTTGGGAGTGTCAAAAGACCTTGAATTCTTAAAGTATTTTTATCAGGTTATCGTAATTAGTCCGGATATTCAATTTGAGAAATTTTGGAAATACACAGTATTTAAAAAATAACTGTCTATGTTGTCGATATCTCCTTTAAAACTTTAAAATTATTTTTTAAGCACTGTGTATTTCCAAAATTTTCCAAATTGAATATCTGGACTAATTACGATAACCTAATAAAAATACTTTAAGACTTCAAGGTCTTTTGACACTCCCAAATATATTTTACACACAGCCAAGTGATACCCTTATTTGTAAAACACTGTGTTTTAAGTATTTAGTAGTGTCAAAAGACTTTGAATTCTTAAAGTATTTTTATCAGGCTATCAAAATTAGTCCGGATATTTAATTTGAGAAATTTTAAAAATATATCGTACTTAAAAAATAACTTTAATTTCTTTTTTTTTTTTTAAAAAAAATTACTGTTCATTTTTTTACTGTAGCATCATTCGAAGCTTCATGATCCTTGGGATGATGGTATGGTTAGAAGGATGTAGAATTTTGCCTCTATAATCGTTCGAAGGATTTTGAGTTGGAGGGTAAAATGGTAATTTGTACTTAAATTTTGAAAAGAGATATTCCGTGACAGAAAAGGGGGTGTCCGAATAGGCTATCTTTTTATATTCTAATCGGACAGGCTCGAGCTCTGGCCTTCAAAAGCCCAAGGGACTTTAGATGGGCTTGGCCTTTTCTTAAGCAAAACCTGGCCCAAACCCAGCCCATGGACATGCCTAGTTGAAAACTTGAAACAAACTATAGAAATTTCTCCCTGGAATCCAGGCCTATTGTTACTTCAAAAAAGACTCACGTTTCTTTACGGTTTGGTGGCCAACCAGCAGCCTAAAACAGTCTCCTAGGGTCTAACCCCTGTCGCCAGCCCTTGAGGTGACGTTTACCAAGTTTTGTACTAATATTGAATATTTAAAAACAAAACAAGTTTTGTACTAATATTGAATCTTTTAAAACAAAACTTGTGTACTCCTCGTTTTAGGAGTTATTTTTCAAGTAAAAACGATCAGATGCCGATATTATTTTTTAGAAGGCAGGGATTTTAGTAAACTCTATATTTTATCTCTCTTCTATTGACAGAAATCAATTTACTTTTTAATAAATCGATTTATTTATCAGTGTACCGATCAGATCACTTGGAAATCGGTATACCGATCAGATCATTTTACACATAAATCGATTCACTTTTCAATAAATCGATTTACTCATTGGTGAGTCGATTTCTGTGGATGGATGGACAAAGTGAAAAATTTGAAATACCCATGTCTATTAGAAAAGTATTTGTGTGTTAAGATGGCCACCTTAATTGATTTTATAAAATGATCATCAAATGTTTTAAAATAAAGGGGTGACTAATGAAATGTACTTATAAAATGTTATAACTCAACTAGTGAGGACATGGTGGCCCACATGGATGGACCCTACTGCCCACTAAAGGGCCCGTTGGGACCTATTTTGCATATAAAAAGTATAAAACTAATTTGGACTAAAAGCAACCATGAACTATCATCTAGTTTGCATCTCCTAATGAAAAAAGAAAAAACATGAGTACCTCATGTAAGCATTTATTTAGTCTATTATGAGATCTATAAATAAATATTTGCAAGAATGTCTCATGAAAGCTTATCTTAAGATAAAATTGTTATGTATAGAGAATTTGTGTTTTATGTTGTCATTTTGTTAAGCCATTTGTTAGCATTTTATTTATTTCAAAATCAAATATTATGTATTTTTTCTATTCAATAAAAAAGGGCAAATAACTTTTTGTATTTTTCTTTAAAGTGCAAGTTATAAAAATTGCATATTTAAAGCAATAATTTAGAGTATCTTGATCTTTCCACCTAAACACAAAGATATTTAATTTAAGATCATAATAAAAAAAGAAAAAAATAAATAAATATAAGGAAACATGGAAGAGAACACAAGAGTGGAAATGACAAATAAAAATATAAGCAAATTAAAATGAAAGGAAATAGTTTGAGCGAAAAAGTACTCTCTAATCGAAAAAATCTACTCTTTTTCTTTTTTAATTTACGTGTGGTAAACCGCGGAATACCTAGCGTAAAACCCCTACGAGTGAGCCCACTATCCCTAGGGCACACCAAGGTTAGGCCATGGGGGTTCGAACTCACAACCTCCTGCTTCCTGAGGCGGGAGGTAACCAGTTGAGCTACACCATGTGAGTTCCAAGAAGCAACTCCGAAAAAATCTACTCTTGTCATTCAATTAATACCTTCTTATTAAATTTTCAATTGTCTTATTTAAAAATAACCATAAACCATATGAATTAAATTACATTAAATCAAATTTTATCTCCAAACTCAATTTTAAACCAATTGATCTTAATGGTCCAAATCACTAGATGACCTTAAATATTTTTTAATGATGTATGGTGATTTCAGTCATTGTGATCACTTGGATAAAATTGATTTTGAAGTTGAAATTTGGTCCTTCTATATATCGAGTCTAATTTCAATAAAAATAGTTAGCCTTTTAAATAATAGTTATAAATAATTTAAAAAAAGAAGAATAATAGAGCAGGTATAACCCATTATTTTTCTCTATAGAACTACATACATAATTTTTTTGATGTATGTAAAAACATAACGTTACTTTTCATACTTTTATAGTAGTGATGATATGTTTTGATTGTTATAAAAAATTTAGGTTTTTAATTTTTAAATTTATAAAAGAATTCAATTGTTAAATTTCTCGAGACTCATTTCTTAAAAAGTAGCTTATTGATGGTAAAAAATATTTGACTTGTAATGTACATTATTCTAATCCATTTTATTTAATTTTTTGTTTATTGTTTCAAATAGACTTTAAAAATTCCTTCCCATCATCTGAGAGACTGCTTATGTAGTGGTGAAAATGTCTAACGCATGGAAACAAATTCACAAATCTCGGCCGATATCTGATATACATCACTGGTATCGGTTGATAAAGGTGGATTTAAAAAAAAAAATAGGAGAGAGAAATTTCTCGGCCGAGATCCGAGATTTAAATCCCTGGTATAATAAAAGATTGCTGGGAAACAGGGAATATCATAAAATAATTTTAGTAGATAAACAAGAAACAAAATTTTATGAATATCAAGTGGTTATACCACATTATATCGTCATAAATTTCACTTATAGGATCTTAACTTTTGGAAGGAAAGTTTAAATTTATTATCCAAAGTTGAGTACGAGTCCAAGTTAACTTACTATTAATTCAGATTCTATTCAAATTTAAAAATCGGAAAATTATAAATAATTCAAATTAATTAATCAACTCAATCTTTGTCAAACTTACTGTGATTTAAAGACTCACTAAATAAGACTTGAATAAAAAAAAAATTACTATGTTGTTGTGTACTTTTAACACATTAAAAAATTGACTCTTATAAAAAAAATGATAAAATCTATATTAAAAGAAAAACAATAGAGATATCATTATTTTTTAGGGTAGCAATTTAGACACCCCACTTTTCTTTTGATAGACATTATATTTCAAAATTTTATATGAAATTACCATTTTGCTCTTCAGCTTTGTATGGAGGAATCATCTTTTTAAAAAAATTGAGGGGCAAAATGATATTTTTTATACAAAATTTTGAAATAAAGTGTCTCTTAAAAGAAAAGTGGGTGTCTAAATGACTGCCATTTTTTATTGCGAAGAATATAAAATCACTATACTTTTTTATCATTTAAATGATGACAAGTAGATATTTTTTGCCACCTGCATCTCTTCTTATCAAAGTTAAAAAACACTGATGTCCTATCATTTCTTATGTTAAAATTGTAAAACAGTACCCTAATTTTTAGTATAGTTGTATTTACAAAGTCTTCAAACTATTTATCATTTAGTTGAATATTATGTTTTAATTAGTACTTCTTATTGTTTTTTATTTTGTCAGTTGTCACCACTCATACTTAGGATAGAATTGCAAGTTTAGTCAGGTTTAATTTATATTAACCAATTTAGAATCTAATTTAAAGGGATTGAAGTGATATTCATAAAATCTGTCATATGAAATAGAAATTCCAAGTTCAATTCCTACTACACCCACCACTTCTTGATTATTAAAAAAAACCCCTTAAAATTTAGATTGGTACAATCCCAGATACATGTAATATCCATCTTTTGAAAAGTAACTAAGAGAAAATACTTAATACCCAATAATTGGAATTGAGAATCTAATATTTTTAATAAATTATTAAAAAAAGTAGAGATTACGAAAGAAAAAAAAAATCTAAGATTAGAAATAAAGATGAAAAATTAATAAATGGGCCCAAATAAATTAATAAAATATTTTATATAATTGTATGAAAGAGGTAATTGGGATTTAAAAAAGAATTTTATGTAATTATGTACAAAATATATGATATATTGTATTAGAGTATTTCAAATAGGATTTCGGTTCTTGAGTTATTTTTAAGTAGGGATGAAATTTGGGTTGGTTTTAACTTGATCAGCATGACCTGATCCGAGACATCAAGTGGGTTGGATTTTACATTTTTAAAATTAGAGTCGGATTTTGTTAAAATCCCTAATTAAATTCTTGGCGGGTTAGGTCAAGCTTTTTTAAAATTGACTCTATCTGACCTAAAGTGATCCATACGACTCAATCAAAAAATTTAATATAACACTCAGATTGAATCAGGTCAGGAATTCGGTTCAACACTTGGGTTGAGTTAGGTCAACAATTTGAATCAGATTGAATTGAGAATTTCGAGTTGAATTGGGTCAAGTTCAGTATTTTTTTATGAGTTGAATTAGATTTATTAAAATCTAATCTTTAATTTTTTTTTTATGAGTTAAATTAGATTTATTAAAATCCGACCTCATTCACCCGAATTTTAGCCCTATTTTTAACTTAACCCTTAAAAATTTCGGTTTGGATCTTTTAAGACTTAAAATACTTCCGAGTCCGACTCTAACTTTTTCTCGGGTCGGGTTTACGCGGGTCCATTTTTCCCACTTGCGCCCTCGCCACTTAAAATCGTTCTAATCGCTTAAGTTTTTTCAAATGTTTTCACGAAGATAAGGGAACCATGCGCATTTTCCACAGAATTAGATAAATAATTCCCCTGGCTTCCGTCTCTTCGCCCTTGTGATAAACGGGAGCTGCTTTCTCCGAGAGATGGAATTGCTATCTCTTTCCATATTTTTTCTTCATTTGTAATCACATCCCTTCTCTCTAGATTTCGGTCCAATTGCCCCCTCCCCATTGGTTTTCTGCTTGTACAACCATTTCCATAATTCCATTGGTTTGTAGATAAGGTTTCAGGGGAGAAATGGGAGAGCAGAAGAACAGATGGAACTGGGAAATCCCAGGATTTGAACCCAGGAAGTCTTTCGAACAAGAAGATCAGAAACCCATTCTCGTCAGGCGATTTTCCGTCTCTACTGCGACCCCTTTGGCCCATCCGGAGCTCTCTAATCGTTCCACCACTGCCACCTCTGCGAAGATTCAGAAGCTCAAGGACCAAATCAAGGTACCCGCAAATGGCAAGGCCATTGTTGTTAACTTCCCTAAAATTCATTGCATTTTGACTGCTTGAAGGTCTAAATATCAGGAAGTTCGAATATCGTCAAATGAGTGGACGTTTTCATCAGTTACAGTATGCATTTTGGATGGAGCAGTAATCTGAAATGTCCTCAATGGTTTTTATTTTTTTGGCCTTTAAAATTAAGAGTCGCCATGCACTTGACATGATTGTGTGAGGCCCACCAACCATATCAAATGGAAGGGGAATAGGTAACAAATTTTAACCCTATATGGAGCTTCGCTATAAGGCTGTGAAATGGATGGCTGTGACGTGATTGAAAGTCCTCAAATAGCTAGAAACTCTCAACTTTATGATCTTGTATCAAACGACCATGAACAATTTCTTCCTTGCTAAATATGGAGGCTTTCATTTAATTGTCACTCTCTAATAGTTGCTCTCTCCAACAACCATTCCAAGTCCTCTTAGAATATTTGGACTCTTTTCTGTTACAATTTTATCAAAATTCTGCCCAACTACCAGTTTTGATTGCTGGTATCTGCAGATGAAAAATCAGAAGAACAGAAGTGTTTTTAATGCAATTTCACCAATTCATATGCTACCTCAAACAAAACTAATGCATAAGTTTAGACGAGAAATAAATGGTTGAATGCATATCTATACACGCGTACACAATTATCATCTTCATTGAAGCTACTATTCCCATATATCTGATGTTTGCACAGACATACATAAATAAAAAAAACACATTTATAAAAATATAAAACAGAAAAGTGTGCGAGGCAAATGGGAAATCCTAAGCTGAAGGGGTACATGTTTAAGTGTATCTCCATCTTCTGAATTTAGAGTATTCAGTTGATAACCCCATCTAACAACCTTTTCCACTTTGGTGATGACCAATTTCTCCTTTCTTCCATGATAGCCAAACAACAAGATTTCAATCTTAGTATATTTTCTCCTAAGCTCCTAAATTCAGAATCTCCGAGTTTAGAGTCTACCAATTGCCAAAGACACTTGAATAGAGCAATGACCAAGACAACAATCAAATTTTTGGAGAACCAATTTGGTTTATACCAAGGAGATTAATAATGGAAGTTATTTCTGTTTCAACACCATTCACGGAGAGGTGTAGGTGTAAAAGGAAAGATTACATATGGATTTTATTGAATTAGGAAAGGCCTATGGCAGATGTTTTTTTTTTTGGCAACAGTAACAAATGGTTTCATTAAATGAAGAGGGGCATATAAGAGAGATAGACCACGTGCTATCAGAAAAATACAGAGAAAAACATCTAAGAACTATGTGTAAGTAAACTGTATACAATATAGATACAATGTGGAGTTCCTCAACACCCCATAGACCCAAAGAGAGGCATGATTAGAGAAGCCCCAATGTAGGTCTATGCTTTTGAACTCCCAATTTTGCTAGAAAATCAACAATACTGTTCGCCGACCGAGGAGCATATGTGAAGGTGATATCTCTCGTCCTACACAACCTTCTAATGTCTAACAAGTTTCCATGGGGGGACTTCCTATTACTAGCCCAGGAGTTAGCATTAGTCGAATCGCCTTCAACAATGAGCTTACCATTCCCAAACCTAGACCAAATTTGAAGCGCCCTTCTAATTTCTCTCAATTCTGCCTCATTCGACTTCATGATACCTAAGGACTCAGAAAAAACTAATAACATCCTACCCCCATCATCGTGAAACACCCCACTATTCCTGCTGGACCCGGTTTACCTCTAGTTGTCCCATCCACATTAAATTTAAAACAGTCTTGAGGTGGCACTACCCAATCAACCCTGGGTTTTCTATCTTTCCCTACACCCCCCATACACCCTTCCCATGATAGGTAGAAATCTTCTGGGGCAATCCATAGAACTCCTTACAAACAGAAAGCCAACCTATCAAGTTCCATTTCGCCTTCTCAAAAAATTCTCCTATAGACCCCCTCTTGTTCTCAAAGATCCTCCTATTTCGCTCTTTCCAAATAGCCCACGTGACCGCAGAAGGTACCATCTTCCAAGCCGACCTAGCTCTACCCCTGAAGGGCCGCCCTTGACCACCCTACGACCACTCCCTCCACGCCTTTCCCTAAGGCCCACGAGTATCCAAATAGCCTAAAAAAGGAACCCCACGTGAACCGACACTCACTCAGTAAATGATCCACTGACTCCTCTTCCTCCCTGCACAAAGTGCAGACAACCGAGGCGCTTTCTGGGAGGATACCCCTTCTCATTAGATTGAGTCTTACTAAGGTCT
Source organism: Chimonanthus salicifolius (assembly GCA_013350335.1). Taxonomy (NCBI): domain Eukaryota; kingdom Viridiplantae; phylum Streptophyta; class Magnoliopsida; order Laurales; family Calycanthaceae; genus Chimonanthus; species Chimonanthus salicifolius. Next base: position 12,282,163 of record CM023537.1, on the reverse strand, counting down.
TCCTTTTTAGGGCGCCCATAAAAAGACCTGGATTCTAGGGGACACCTTGTTATTCCAGGCGAGATTACACAAGGGCGGTGGGTTCAGGTTAGCGGCATATGCTGATTCAAGGATTGATTTTACAGAGAAGGATCCAGATGGCTCCTTAGACCAAATCCACTTGCAGATTGCCAAGTAATTAATTTGGCAAATGTTTAAAAGGAAGTGTATGCATGACACTTATGTTGAAATTAATATGGGATATGTATGAAGGGACAATAACTAGTGTCAAAGCAGTATATGGTTAGATGGTGGATTTCTATAAAAGTAAGACCTATCCAAGGATTTGCTTTGAGGCGGTATTTATTTGCTTTAGTTATAGAGAATTTAACATTAAGTATTCAGGATGAAGTACTATGTGCTATTTTTAGATTATATAGTACTAGTTGGTGAGACAAAAGTTCAAATAAATAGCTATTTAGATTTTAAAACAACGGAGAAGAGCTTTAGAGACGAACACTTTGAAAATTAGTGAAACAAAGATATAATGCATGGAGTGTGACTACAGTGGAGCAGAAAATAATGAGGATGAACTGTTTAAAATTAGAATTATCTCTTCTAGGGAGAAGGACCACACTAACTAAAACAACAATGGCCAATCCCTTAGTGTATTACATGTCCTTGTTTGAGATACCGATGGAATTGTGAAGAAGTTGGAAGAAATGATGTGATAAGAAAAAGGTGCATCTCATCAAGTGGTAGGAGGTGAAAAGCTTAAGATGGAAGGAAGATTGGGCATAAAAGGCATGAAGGATATAAATGGAGCTGCTTTATGCAAATGGCCCAGAGATATGGTCGTATGGGAAGGGGGTCTGTGATTTATGAAGGGAATTTTTTGTTACAAATATGGGAGAAGGTAATAGGATTGGAAATGGGTATAGTGGTGAGGGAAGGGTCTAGTTTGTTGGAGCCATTTTTTTATAATGGGGAATAAGTGAAGTTGGGTGTATGAGTGCATTTTGTTATCAGGTTCAGAGATTGAGTGTCTTTTTGGAAGAGTTAAGGGTGGGGAGGGCGTCATTTGACAATGTCTTTTCCAAGATTGTATAGAGTTGTAGTTAGAAAAGAAGCAATAATGAGTTAAGGAGGTCATTATCAAGCTTAAGCATGATGAGTACATAAGGTTATTGAAATTTCATGATGACATGTTTTCAAGGAAGAGGAGGATTCTTGAGTTAAGAGGAGGTTGATCATAGAAAATGACCCATTTAATGCTATATAATGGGAGCTAGGAGGGAGTAAACACCATCATAGAGGATAATGCCAATCACATGGGAAATTAAGACACCACGTAGTGGGATGGAAGTCTAATTCAACCATGTTAGAAATGAATGAATACTATCGATGACTTTTTGGCAAAACATGTGTATAGAGATGATTTGAATACTAGGTAGACATTAGATTATGCGCGCGAGTATGTATGTGTGTGCAAGTTGAGGGAGAGAGAGAGTCTTAGATACATGTGGATATATGTTCTTTAAACTCAAATATCAGCAATAAATTTTGTTGTTAGACAAGTTGTTCTCCTATTGGTTGTCTTTTGTGTGAATGTAATACATGTGTGTAGAAATGGTGACATGACTCAAATTGACTACTTTTTAATGTTAGTGTAATAAGCACGCTCCAAGGGATATTACTTTTGTGAAAGATGTTATATAATGGGGCACTTTTTTTTTTTTTTTTTAAATTTATTATTATTATTATTTTGTTCATTTAGATATATTGTACCAAAGTTGTTAATCAGTTCAGGTTCACTTCTATAGTAGAACATTATGGTGTTCTAGTCGTTCCTGAAAATACAACTAGAAAAATAGAAAATTAAAAATACAATAAAGATGGAAAAATAATGAAACAAATATTTTTTCCTTTAAGAATAATCTAAACACCAGTTTCAAAAATTTAAGAATTAGAGGTTGCTTGAAGCTCATTGGCTTGCACTTCTTTTGTTTGTTATGCTTTGGTTTTCCTTGATGTATTTTCTGGGTCTACCCCTTTTAGGCCCCCTTATTTTTGTTGGTTTTGTACTCAAGTTTTTCTCTATTAATATAATTCACATTTGTTACTGCTAAAAATAAAACAGTTTTTAAAAAAAAGAGAGAATAATCTAACCAAAAAAAATTACCTAAAATGGTTAGCAAATGCACTTTGCATAAAACGGTAAAGTGGGGAATGCTCACAAATTTGTTAAGAAAAGAACATGCTTTGGAATGGACTCGATTTGGTTGAACCAGTCTAGTTTGAGCAACAGAACAGAGTTTGTTATCATTCTGGATTACCTATTGGAATAGAATGTTTTGGTAAGATTGGAATTATATATATATATATATATACTACCATCTCAAAGAGAAAAGGAAAAAAAATGAGTTTAAATGTGTGAAACTATTACTTATTTGCTTTAGTATGTAGTTTTCCTCGTCATTTGTTTTATAATTCATATGTATTTACAAATTGAGATCATCCACTTAAAGGCTGAATGTGTACATTTTTAGGATTTCATCTTTAGATCATTCTGGCCAATTTTTTTTTTCAGCTTTAAACAAGCATGACTACTAATACAACCTTTATTTTTGAAGAATAATGCAATACTAAGTTGCATGGACACGAGCACAAGTGTCAGAGTCCGAAACATGGGATACAAGGACATGGAACCATATTTAAATAAATTCAAATCTAAATCTATTTTAAATGAAAACAAGGTGTGAAAATATCTCTAATAGAAAACAATGTAGTAGTTTTACCCAAAACACTTAGGTTACAAACATATTGATAATTTAATTAGGTTTTAAGAGGAGTGTTTTGTTCACTTTAATACATGACTTTATAGTGCACAATATTTGGATTTTAGAAGCTCATATGAGGACCCATCAATTTATTCACTCGTTCTGATTGGTATCATGTTGGTCCTCACCTATCATGAATCCAAACCTTTACAATCCCTTACCCCCAACAATAATATGGTACACTCTTTTCCAACACATTATCCATGTATATTTTTCAATATATATGGTATCAGAGTTATATCATTATGTTTTTTTGAATGGTCAGTTATATCATTATGTTACACATTATTTGGATATCTTTAGCAAGGATCGTATATTATCCATGTTACTGTTGTTGTGGGACCCAATGGGACCCAACTCAAGACAAACTGAACTGACTTGCCTATTTTGGCAAATCAACTGTACAGGTGTATAATTAGGAGTACATAAGTTGGATTGATTGTACTTTCCTTTTTGGCCACCTTACTTGGCTCTCTCTCGCTCTCTTATTTATACCTGTACTCTCTAAGAGGAAATACATCTCAATACAATTCTGAGAATCATTATTCTCTGATCTTCATCTCTTTTCTTCCTTTTTTTTTTTTTCATTATTGGAATCAACATAGTATCAGCTAGAATGAATTTCTGGACGCTTTAGGAGGTTTTTCTTATTCTGTTTTACTATTCCTCGCTGGAGTTACTATTCATCCTTGGCCTCTGGCCTCTTCTCCGACTCTCCAAGGACTTTTGTTGCGGATTCTCCCTCCTATCTTTCTTCTTATGCAGATCTGGCCATTTATTTGTCTCCCTGCTGCTTTGCGTTTTTTACATTCTCTGCAGCTCTGAGTTCTCGACCTTAGATCCGTTGACCGGAAAAGATTTTGCCGGCGGGGCCCCACCATGCCCCTTCCGTTTTTTGATGGCCTATCCATATGTCCCATTGGATCTCTGATTTGATCCGTGTGGGCTCTTAGATCTATTGGTTTTTGACCTGCTCCTTGGGACGCAACAATCTCAGCTTTTGCTTGGAACCAGGTCTCTTGTATTCGCCCCTACCTCTGGATCAAATCGCACCTGGGTGCTCCACATTTCATCAACAATGGAGCCCACTTTTGGTCCTCTGCATACAGCGACGAAAACCACTTCTTGGAGGGTTTTTTTTTTTGTTCGATCTTTTCGGATCTGACCTCCTTGCAGCTCGGCTAGACACTACTAGCATCGTCCCTAGCCCACCTTCTTGTGCCACAGGTGGACCTAGGATTTCGGTCCAAGGTGGGGCCCATTTTCCAGGTCTTCATTTTCGCTGCCTGCGACGTCTGTGACCAGTTTTTTTTCTGATTTTTTGGCTTCATCTGCTCCACTATGCTGCATCTGGTCGAGTTTTCTCTCCCAGCTGGTGTCGCCTACCACTCTTGCTTTCATCCTTCCTGCCAGTTACTCCATCCTTCATCGGTGGGCCCCATTATTGTCTCTTTGGTTCATCGGATCAGCTTCTTACACTGCTATTCTGCCAGTTTTTGCTGCCTGTGATCTCTCTGCCACTTTTATCTTTGCTTTCTACTACTTGAAAGCTTTCTTCTTGGGATAATGGCCGCATCTACGGAACCGCCGAAGACCTCTGGGGCCTCTTCTTACACTGATATGGCTTCTTCTGGCCTCAGAATATTGGCAAGATTACCATTGTGTTCTTGAATGAGACCAATTACTTTCAATGGTCTCATTCGGCTAAAATGTTTCTTACTGCTGAACAACTATCCCATTTTATTGATGATACCACCCTTGAACCAGACCAGAAGGGCTCCTCATACCGTACCTGGAAAGCTCATAATTCTTTGGTGCAGTTTTGGCTCCTTCATTCCATGGAAGATCATATTCGTGGGACTGTCTATATACTTCCCACGGCCAAGGATGTATGGGACACCATTAAGACCTTGTATTCGGACAGTGATAATTCTGCCCGACTCTATGAGCTCTATCAGACTGCTTCTCACCTTCGACAGGGGGAACTCTCCCTCATTCAGTATTATCCAAAGATGCGGACTTGTTGGCTTGAATTGGATCAACTTGAATCAGTTCAATTTGTGCTATAACCAGATTCTTAATCGATGACGGACTTTTGAGTTCTTGGCTGGCCTTAACCAGGACTTTGAACCTATTCGGGCCTAGTTGCTTGGCCAACACCCTCTTCCGTCTCTGGAAGAGGTCTACTCTGCCTTACTTTGAGATGATAGGCGTCGCTTGGTTATGACTCCTATGCCGGTCGAACGGTTTGCGTTGGTGACCACTCATCCTTTCATGCCTCCTCTCGCACGTGGGGCTTTTGGTTCTTATGGCAAAGACCCTTCTTCTTACCAGCGTTGTGACACTAAAGGTCCTCAGAAGAAGGGGTCTCGGTTCTGCACTTTTTGTAAGATGACGAACCATTATGTTGATTCCTGCTATAAATTGCATGGCCGTCCGAAGCAAGCTGCTATCTCCGTCGCCTCGCCTGTTACCTCCTCCACTGATGTGGTTAGCGACAGTGCCCCAGTCACTTGACATGACTTTAACATGCTGTTACAAAAATTGGATCGCCTTCTACACTCTGAGGTTTCCAATGCTGTCTCTTCTACTTCAGGTACTGAGTCCTTTGCCAATCATGCATTTTCTCATTCTTGGATCATTGATTCTGGAGCCATTGATCATATGGCGGGTATGTCTAATCTCTTCTCTTCCATTTCTCCTGTCTCTTATGGTCAAGTTAAATTAGCAAATGGTTCCTCTACTACCATCGCTGGAAAAGGGACCCTCCCTCTCTCTTCCACCTTGCACCTCCCATCTGTGTTACATGTACCTCATTTATCTCACAATTTGCTTTCTGTTAGTGCACTCATTAAGCAATTTCATTGCTCAGCTACCTTCTTTCCTTCTCATTGTATATTTCAGGATCTAACCACGAAGCAGGTGATTGGTGGTGGTCGTGAAGTTGGGGTGTTATATCTGTTGGATGATCCTGTTGGTGCCTCTTCAGCCTACTCTAGCTTCTCTTCGTCTGATATATGGCTTTGACATTGCCGGCTAGGACATCCCTCTGACTCTGTCCTAAAGAAACTTGTTCCTTCTTTATCGTTTAAACAGTTTGAGTGTGTACCTTGCCAATATGACAAAAATAAAAGAACTTCTTTTCCTTCTTCTATGAATAAACGTGCATCTTCTTTATTTTCTATTATTCATTCTGATGTTTGACAATCACCCTCTATTTCTCGCATTGGTTTACGATACTTTGTGTCATTTATTGATGATTATTCACGCATAACCTGGATTTATATCATGAAGCATAAGTCTGAAGTGTTTGATCACTTTCGCACATTTTATAATTGGGTTGCCACTCAATTTGGTTCTAAAATTAAAATTTTGCGTAGCGATAATGGGGGAGAATATTTGTCTCATTGTTTTGCTCAATTTCTGTAAGAGCATGGTGTTGAATCCCAACTGTCTTGTCCATCTACACCACAACAGAATGGTGTAGTTGAACAAAAAAATAGACATCTTCTTGAAGTCGCTCGATTTCTCCTCTTTTCCATGCATGTCTCACAGTCGTATTGGCCTGAGGCTGTCCTAACCTCATGGTACCTTATCAATCGCATGCCATCTCGGGTTTTGCTGGACAAATCACCCATTGATCTTTTCTTATTTCATAAACATATTTCTCTTCTTCCCTTACATATTTTTGGATGTGCCTGCTTTGTTCACCAATTCTCTGGTAATAAACTTTCCCCCCGTGCTATGAAATGTGTTTTTTTGGGATATTCCCCATTCCATAAAGGCTACAAGTGTCTTGATCCAGTTACTGGCAAAACATATGTATCTATGGATGTCACCTTCTTCGGACAGTCCATTACTTCTCTTCCCATCTATCTCTTCTCCAGTTCTTCCTCTCCTCCCTCCTGACTTGAGTCCTACTAGCTCTAACGTGTGTCCCACTAGCACTGACAAGCCAACTCTGGTATATCACTGCAGACAGATCAGGCCTCAGCTCCGCGAGAACACCACCACGTCATCTGTTCCCGGCCCAGATCCTTCCCTTACTGATGCCTCTGATTTTCCCATTGCTCTCCGAAAAGGTAAACGTACTTGTATCTCGCATCCCCTTGAACATTATGTGTCTTATCATGTTCTCTCCTGCCTATCACAATTTTCTTGCAGCTTTGGACAGCACTAAGATTCCCAAGTGGATTAGCACCGCTCTCCGTGATCTTTTGTGGAAGGCAGCCATGGAAGAGGAACTCACAACCCTTGAGAAGAATCACACATGGGACATGATTCCCTGCCTCGAAGAAAAACTCCAATTGGGTGTAAATGAGTTTTTTGCTTTAAAACATAATCCGGATGGCTCCATCGCCCAGTATAAAGCTCGTCTCATTGTCAAAGGATTCACACAAACTTACGGGGTGGACTATCAGGAAACCTTCTCCCTCGTGGCTAAGATTACTTTTGTTCGCATCTTGATTTCCATTGCCACCACTTATGACTGGCCGCTGCATCAATTAGATGTGAAGAATGCCTTCCTTCATGGTGATCTCCATGATGAAATTTATATGCTTCCACCATCAGGGTTAGTCAATCAGGGGGAGCCTCAGTCTGTCGGCAAACTCCGAAAAGCTCTATATGGCCTCAAGCAGTCTCCACGAGCATGGTTTGGTAAGTTCAATAGTGCACTGTTGCCTTATGGTTTCTCTAGATGTCAGATGGATCACTCAGTTTTTATCTACCGCCTTCACTCTGTGGTCATGATTCTAGTGGTGTATGTTCATGACATTGTCATCACCGGTAATGACGCTGTTGCCATATCTACCTTCAGGGAATATCTACAACGCACATTTGCTATTAAAGATCTGGGGCCATTGCTTTATTTTTTGGTATTGAAGTCACTCGTTCTTTTAGAGGACTTTCTTTATCTCAGCACAAGTATGCTCTTGACCTCCTCCAGGATGCTGGATACTCTGGGTGCAAACCTGCTGACACTCCGTTAGATGTCAATACGAAGCTATCTATCGTAGATGAGACTCCTCTTGATAGTCCTTCATTCTATCAGATGTTGGTGGGAAAATTAATTTATCTTACTATTACACGACCTGATCTCTCTTATGCAGTTGGTGTGGTTAGTCAGTTCATGCACGAACCACGGGATACCCATCTTCATGCTGTCTTCTGCATCCTTCGCTATCTTAAAGCTCATCTTTGTAGGGGTTTGTTCTTTGCACGACAGTCTTCCCTCTCTGTTCGTGGCTATTCAGATGCTGATTGAGCCGGCTCTCCTGATGATCACCCCTCAACAATTGGCTACTGTGTCTTTTTGGGTTCTCATTTACTCGACTGACGTGGTAAAAAAAATCTGTTATTGCTCGCTTCAGTGCTGAAGCTGAGTATCGTACAATGGCCAATACTACAGCTGAGCTTCTCTAGGTCCGTCCGTTTCTTCAGGAATTGGGTTTTGCTCCACGTGACCCGCTCATTATGTTGTGACAATCAGACAACTATCAACATTTCCTCTAATCCAGTCTTTCATGAGCGGACCAAGCACATTGAGGTTGATTGTCACTTCCTACGACAACACATTTCTAAAGGCCAAGTCTGTTCCTCGTCACCAACTTACTTCGGTTATTGACAAGCTGGGTTTGACAAACATCTTCGAGCCAGCTTGAGGGGGAGTGTTGTGGGACCCAACTCAGGACAAATTGAACCGACTATGCTTATTTTTGGCAAGTCAACTGTATAGGTGTATAATTAGGAGTAGATAAGTTGGACTGATTGTACTTTCCTTTTTAACAACCTTAATTGGCTCTCTCTCTTATTTATACCTGTACCCTCTAAGAGGAAATACATCTCAATACAATTCTGAGAATCATTATTCTCTGATCTTCATCTTTTTTCTTCCTTTCTTTCTTTCTTTTTCATTATTAGAATCAACAACTGTACCCTTTATATAATATTTGAGTAATATTGGACAATATTTCCATAACATTTAGTAAGGATCAATTATTCAAAGAAAAAAAAGAAAGAAAAAAAACCATTTAGCAAGAATCATTTAAGGACCCACCAAGTTGTTCACTCAGTTTGATTGTGTTATGTTGGTTCACCTTTCATGAATCCAAACCCATTGTTGATTTTTTCTAACCAAATTAAAAAAAAAATAATCTAAGAATAGGATGGGTATGTCAAAATCTAAGAAATCCTTTTGTCTCATCCATTTAATGTGTCCCCTAGACTTGATGTGATATGTGGTCATTTACCAATCATAGGGAGGAAAAGGAAGGATGGATGATGTTGGGGTAGTTTATCGAGACAACTTAATTCAATCTAATTGTTAGATGGGTAGTTGATCAATGGAAAACAATTCGTGAATTCAATTTATGAGTGCCAACCCCAGATAAATGGCTTTGTTGATGATGATGATGCTAATATCTTCTTTACTAATGCAACGTTTTGTGTTATTTGTTCTCTTTGTTTTTGCATTCTTACAATTTTGTCGCATCTAATCTAATAGCATGCCAAAGAAGATTACTTGGACTTGAGACAAGAAGCTAGTGATCTACAAGAGTACTCAAAGGCTAAGCTTGATCGAGTTACACGTTATCTAGGGGTTCTTGCTGATAGGGCTCGCAAGCTTGGTGAGGCATTGAAATATTATTTTTGTTTCTGTTTGGTCATTCAAACAACTTTACAGGATTTATGATGTTTTGGAATTATAGCTTGGTTGGTTGGGAATGTTGTTGGCACCTTTCTTTGCTGGTGGTGTTTCTGAACTTTGGTGTTTGATGAATAATCTCTATAGCTGCAGGAGTTGGTAATTTTGAGTATTTCTCCTATGCAATGGAACCTAAATACGATATGTATAGTTATGAAACTGATTAATTTGGGCAAAAAGTGAATGATAGTTGGAGTGTATTATACTGTTTTCCATTGCAATTTTCTTTCCTTTTTTGATTCAATTTGAAGATGGCCCTAGTAAATCTTATAGATGATAAAATGAGAGACTCTCTTCTAAGGTGGTTTGGTCATATAAGTAGAAGAGATTGCTGGACTAGATAGAGTTGAAAGGTTGGAAATTGCAGGCACAAGGAGGAGAGGTAGACTACTGAAAATGTGGAGAAAGGACAAAGAAAGATATGATAGATAGTTAAGTGGCTGACTTTATGGTTTATGATGGGGGTTAAATGGAGAACTATAGTTCAAAAAGCAGACTCCAGATAAGTGTGATTTTGCCATGGTCGAAAATAAAGCAGTCTTCTCTTTCATTTCCTTCCAGTTTGATGTCCACATCATAAACCTTTAGGCTGTTGACCAGAATTTGCTCCCCATTACCGGAACCTTCTCTTTACCAGAAGTTCCCTGCTTACCGTCTCTGCCATACAGGGCTATTTGAGCCATGATTTTCCTACCTCCAAACCAGCGTCCTTTAGAGTCTTGAATGGCTCTCAAAGCTGCTCCTTCCACTAACGTTCTCACAAAAGCAAACCTCTGCCCCGTCCTGATTTCTTTTTTCTAGAATGAAGACATCCACTACCTGTCCCCGTGCACTGTACACCTCCATCAACCAGCTTCTGGAAACTGAGTCAGTGAGGTTTTCCATGAAGATCGTGACCACTGCCGAATTCTGCTGCTGCCTCTGCTTCCTGTTGATGACATCCTGCCACCTCTGCTCCTTGAACTGATGATTCTTGCCCCATGCTTGCCGGATCCCTTCACCTGGGTTAGCTCTCTGTCCCTGCTCTTTCTCCATCTAATTGAGAGAAAGCAATATGCAATCACACATTCTCTAATCTTAGATTTGAGAAGCTTTAATTTCTTATGCAAAATGAAGCCTGCCCAACCGTCAACCTGGGATTTCGACCACCAAGTCCTCACTCTATCAAGGAAGTCATTATTATTCATCCACGCATTTTTGAATTTGAAGGGCTGGGGACCTCAATATTCTTCATCTTTACTAAGTAATACCGGCCAGTGGTCAGATACCGGTGTCCTTAGCTTTGATTGGGTCATGTCCTCAAATGGTTCCTCCCCCTGAATGGAAACTAAAAATTTATCCAGGCGACTCATTGAAGGCTGATTCCGCCCGTTTGACCATGTAAAATTCCCTCCTAGAGTGGGTAGTCAACTAGTTGACAAGAGCTTATTAAATAAGAAAAACCTCGTGCTTCCACCATTTCCTCTCCTTTCTGAAGCGAATCTAGTGGCATTAAAATCTGCACCCAGACACCAAGGTCCACTCCAACGCTGTTTCAAGTCTCTTAAACTCATTCCAGAATGCCTCCCTTTTTGCTGCGGAATTTGACCCATACACATTTGTTATTAGCACAATCTCATCTTCAGTAATCAGCCTCCCTTTAACTGACAACAGTTCTGTCTCCGAGCAGTGTTTCTTCCACCTGCAGAAACTCCGGAGACCATAATATCGACATTCCTCCGGAACTACCAACTGAAGTCTTAAAGCACCATTCCACTCTCCGTACACCCCACAATTCTTTGATGTCTCTCTGAGTCACTTCTTCCCTTTTTGTCTCTTGAATCGGTATCACCTTTTTGTCAGTAGTCTACATATCAGTACTCCTCTTCAATCTGAGGCTTGTGCCTCACACATTCCATGTTATTATCTTCATTGTGAAACTGCATTACCTTCCTTCCTCTTCTTCATACTCTTCCTCCTGGGTCTGAACGTCATCAAGAATTTAGAAGTTCCAAGCACTGGTTGTCGCCTGTTAACTTTCTTTGATTGTCTGGTTTCCAGAGATGATCTGTCTCTTTCATCGTTCCATTTGAGAGCAGCCTCAGCAAACTCTAGATTCAGAAATTTGATCCCCATTCTGCTGCCTATCATCCGATTTTTTTGCATCACTTCTGTCACAGCCTAACTTATTTGCCAGCCCAGCTTCACCAACCTGAGGATTTGTCTCTCCTTCTGTTCTCATCAGTAGCCTCCAAGGACCTGCCCTCAACCTCAAGATCAGGCCTAATATGGTGGCATGACTTTCGAAAATGCACTCCAAGGGTTATTACTTGAATTCTTTTAAAAAACAATGATGCCTTTGGCTGTTCCCTCCTTCTAAATAAATATCCTATAACTAAAGAAAATGGATCCTAAATATTACAAGGAAGCTTTCAGGTGGAGAAGATCAAACTTTATTTCCAAATTTGGTTATTTATTTTATATTTCTACTTGAGATGCCAATTGGATTGGTGAAAAGGCTGGAGTGGTTACAAAAGGCTTTTCTTTGGGAAGGATTGGGAGAGACGAAAGAGATTTATCTAGTCAAATGGGAAGAGGTGAAATCTAAAGAGGTAGGTGGATTGGGTTTGATTAGTATGAGAACTGGGTCTCATACTTTCATGTGCATTTGGAGGTTTGGTCATGAGACGAGTGCTTTGCGGCAAAAGGTTTTAGTGTAGAGATGTGGATCAAAAGGAGTTGGTGGATGGAAACTGGGAAGCAAAGTGGAAAAGGAAGCATGAGGTGTGGTTAGGTCTCTATTTAGGATAGGTCAAGCTAAGATGAGGTTGGAAGGGTGTTTAGTGTTAAACTTAGGTTTGTGGCAGGGAATGGTGATAGTTTTGGCACAATGTTTGTTGAGGGTATACTAATTTGAGTGATCTTTCATGGACCCTTCATTACTTGTGCACGATCAATCTTCCATCAATTTACTGTTGTAAACTGTAGTTTTTACTTTATGTTATTTGTCTCTTATCTCTGAAGGTTACAGAAGGACTTTGAATTTCAAACCAATCCCATAAGTCTGGGATTTCGTTGTATGAAATGTGTATATATATCTCTGCCCTCATAGGGAGTGATACAAAAAAAAACATTCTCTCCATCTATTTTATTCTTCTTCCTTTTTTTCTCTCATCAATCATTTTAATGAAGGTCATGGTTTGAATGCGGAGAAACAAACATGCGGAACATCAAACCTATGGACTTCAATCTATGAGGAATTGAATTTAGGTTCTGAGGCCTAGAGAAAAGTCCTAAATCGATTTACCAAAACAAAGATGGGATGGACAAGTTTTTAAAAATCACATCTAGGGTGAAAATAAGGAACCGAAGAAAATTGCTGAAAGGAATTGAGAAACCCAATTTTCATCTAAGGTTGAAATTCACTCTCTGGGAATTCTAGCTAAGGTTCAAGAAAAACACCAAGTATGGGTATTGCTCAATGGAATCCAACCACACTCAAGGATCAAACAACATGTAGAAATTGGGCTCTCTAATTAGATAAAATCTCAGATTCACAAGGGCTAGATTCTGATTTTGTTCTCTCTGAATGGAAAATAAATTAAATCTCACCCAGAAAATTAAATGCCAATTCACTCATTGGAGCATTAAACACTCAATTGATAAATATGAATTCTTGGAAAATTAATTTGCACAAAAGGGAAAAAAAAAATTCAACAAGAAAACATAAAAATAAATAACTCACCTCACTAGGAAGATATGCAATAGGTAAACACCAACAACCATGTCTTGTGGTCGATCATGCATTCTTATTTGTAGTTGAAGTATTACAAAAATTAACAAAAATAAACCTTTTTGATTCTATCACTCTAGGATACCTTATTACATCATGGGTCACAACTTTGTCTGTATATATCAAAACTGCACAAATCTGGGCTTGTCAAAAAGGTTGATAATAATAATCTAATGAGTTTTTATTGATAGAAAGTTCTCAAGAAGAGAATCAAGGAAAAGACAAGGAAGGAAACTAGAAAATGAACATAATAAAAAGCGAAGATACAAACCATAGAGTTGAAGAAAGACACCCACCTTTGGCTAATGAGTCTGCTAACTCATTTTCTTCTCTAAGAATGTGATGGACATTTTGCTAGCCCTTCAAAAGATGTCCTTGACTTCTTCAACTTGGTTGGAAAGGTTATTTAGTAAGCTTTCCGTTGAATCCAATTTCATGTAAATCCAACATCGTTTAATGCCTGAAATATGACTTATAATCTTTTTACCAGCTAACATTTTTTGCTGGCTTTTGCTACATGTCTGAGTTACATTCTCTCCTTGTGTTTGGTGGGGCCAACGGTTCTCACCAACATGATCCTTGAGTAAAAACCAGGTTGAATGACCCACCCATGAATTTGTTGTGGTGTGGGTTTTTTTTTATGTTTTCAGTATTTATTTAAATATGATTCAATACTTGTTGATTCTACTATGTTTTAAATTTTGCTGGTTTATATAACATTGTTCTTGTCTTTTGTATTGGATTTTGGTCTTGATCCCAGATTCAGCTGCTTTGTCTTTGGTCAGTATAGGAACTGTTGGTCATTGCTGGTGTCGTATATTATTCTTTTAGTAATCAAAATTCATGCTTGTGTTTTTTTTAATATTAAATTTATAGCTGGCTTTTGCTGATCTTGTGTTTTAAAGGAAAATAAAGATCTTTCTAATTCATAAATTTATGTAATTTCAGATCAAGCTTCCTTTGAAACTGAAGCTAGAATTTCTCCATTGATCAATGAGAAGAAAAGGTTGTTTAATGACTTATTGACAACCAAAGGTACAGATTATTTTTATTAACCTTTCTCTATCTACCATTGTCTTTGATTTTTTCACTACAATGTTTCCCTTTGCTGTTTGTTGTGGATTACTTTTTGTATTTCAGTTTCTATACTTGCATGGAAATTAGGTGGTTTCCTATTTTGAAATGTTGAATGGATGATTACAGGAAACATCAAAGTATTCTGCCGCACTAGACCCTTATTTGAAGATGAGGGCCCATCTGTAGTTGAATTTCCTGACGACTTCATCATTCGTGTAAACACTGGTGTTGATTCCGTAACTAATCCAAAGAAGGATTTTGAGTTTGATAGGGTCTATGGGCCTCATGTTGGACAAGGTAACATAAGTTACTTTATTATTAGCTGTCAGATACCCTAATCTCCATAGATGGTTCTCTTCAGAAATTGAACCCAGGTCTTCCTGAAGCTTGTTCAGGTCCTTCATTTTATGTCAGGTCTGTTCATTTAGGTGCATTCAGGACTGACCAATTTGGCCATTTAGATGTGGACTAGAAAATAGGCATTGGCTGATTCATTGGCCTAAAAGAGCCCAAATCTAGTCCTAGGTAGGCTGGGTCTATGGTGGCCCAATCCAATTCCACTCTTGTTTTTCTTTCAATGTTTATGTAAGTAATGATCTGTCCAACGTCCTGTTGTGCAGGGGAACTTTTTCATGATGTCCAGCCATTTATACAGTCAGCCCTTGATGGATACAATGTGTCTATGTTTGCATATGGACAAACAAGTTCAGGAAAGACACACACCATGGTATGCCTCTCTCTCTCTCTCTCTGTGCGCACGTGCGCGCGAGTGTGTGTGCATGTGCGCTCACCATTTAAAAAAAGGTTACTGTGAAGGGTTCCCTTTCGAGGGTACTCATGGGAACAAATCAAGTGGAGATGGGGTGGGGCTTGTAGCTTAGGGGATTAGAGCACAAGGCCATGAACCATGATCCAAGTTTCTGAAAAGGCTTTGTTGCATATACATTTATATATTTGTCAGTGGATATGATGTTTTCTCATGTAGAAAGAAATAGCTTAAGTTCTATGGGAGTTGTGAATCTGATTTTGCCCATATTTTCTTTTTGAGTGGCAACAAAGAGAAATTATATTAATAGAAGAAGAATAGGTAGAGAGAGCAACAACATTGGGTCTAAGAGGCTTAAACCCAAAGCTGCATGAAAAAGAAAAAGCAAAATACATCTCCAAACATCAAAGCTATATAACATAATAATCAATTCTCCCCGCGTCTGATGGGGAAATCAGAGATGGAAACTGCCTACTGATGTAGAGTCCACCCCATTCTTCGCGAAGAAGTCGGCCACTCCATTTGCTGATTTCCTAACTAGGGCAAAGGATACCTCACGGCCTGAACAAAACACCCTAACCTCCCTTACAATTGTGACCAATTTCCAAGGTATGTTGACATTTTGATTTTTTTTTGAAGATTTTCAACATTTCCAATATGGGCGAAAAAACAGATTTTGAATTAATGTATTTCTTGTTTGTACTATCTGGATAATACTTCATACAGTTGCTTGTTCTAATTGTAGCTTAATTAGCAGACTGCTCATGGTTGTTTTTGAAATCTCAGTGTTTTCTTTCTTAATAGTCAATTCTCTGCTTGATCCTATGTTCTGAAAGGTTTACTAGAATGGTTAGTCCATGGTGGTCTTATGACCATAGACAATGTCGCAAGTGCAAATTGTGTTCCTTGAGATAAAAAATTCATTTGGTTGTCACCTTCCCTTAAGTACTTATTGAAGGCTTAAAAAACATATTTGTTTCTTGGAGATTTAAGTAATTTATCTTTTAGTACCAGTGCCAAAATGATAAATCTTTGATTTTGATATTTTTACTTTTGATTTTAGATCCTTTTCTACTTCCCTTGTTGCCAGTTTCGAATCATTGATTCTTTGATTCCACTTAGCTACATTTCTTTTTTTGTTTACTACCAGTTTTGCTAAATATACCTTGCAGTTGATGTTTAAGATTTCATTAACTTGAAGTAAATACTCAAACGTCCATTGAAAGAGAAGAGTATAACTAACCAAGCATTCTCTCTCCACCATTTACATTTCTTCCACTCAGTTTTCATTTATGTCTATAAGCATATTGTATTCTCCAGTTCCACAATACTTTCCTATTAGTTGCTGCTACAATTTGTCTCTTTTTGCAGGAAGGCTCTAGTAATGAGCGTGGTTTGTATGTGAGGAGTTTTGAGGAGCTATTTGATCTATCCAATTCAGATACAACTTCCACATCTCAATACAATTTTTATGTGTCTGCCTTTGAGCTTTACAATGAACAGGTATCTATGCCATGCTCATGTACTTGTCTATCAACTTTCTGATAGCAACTTCATGTACTATTTCATCTGATTCACCATTTTCTTTTTGAGATTTGAAGTTGTTGCCATATCACTGATGAAGGTCCTTGTTTTATATAGGTTCGAGATCTGCTTTTCCAGTCTGCAAACAATACATCAAAAATTCGCATAGGACCTCCAGATTCCTTTGTAGAAGTTGTTCAGGAGAAAGTTGGGAATCCATTGGAGTTCTCTAGAGTCCTAAAAGTTGCATTTCAGAATCGAGGGACAGATACTTTGAGAAGCAATGTCTCTCATCTGTATGACCTGGACCGTTATATTGGTTTCATTCATATCGTACCTTGAATTGTTGTTAATATTATTTGCATTTGTTTAAATGTATAAACTTTTAGATAATCCTCTAACCATGAGTTTACAACCTGTTTGATATGCTGTATTCTTCTGTTGACTTCTTCATTAGACTTCTGTCACTACTATACACAGAGGGATCCATAATCACTACAACTTTTATGGCACATTCAGGGTAATTATGATTCATATACATTATAGCAATTGGGTGACTCGAGAGAACTTGTATAGCAAACTTTCTCTTGTGGACTTAGCTGGAAGTGAAGGTCTGCTTGATGAAAATGCTAGTGGGGAACGCATAACAGATTTACTGCATGTGATGAAATCACTTTCTGCGTAAGTAATCACTAAATGGGTTTAAATTTGCACCTTTTGTCATCTTAGTTTCTATTTTTTTTCAGGTATGTTAATTCTTAGACATTCCTTTTAAGTAGATTATCTCCCTTCTTTAATATTCTGTTGATTCCCATGTGTGAGGCAAAACTCATATTGTTCAATAGATTGTCAATTCACAGCCTTTTCTACTAAATTTTTACTGCTTTAGTCAATTCACAGCCTTTTCCACTAAATTTTTACTGCTATAGTTAATTCACAGCCTTTGCTACTAAATTCTTACTGATTTTGCAATTTGGCATGTAGGTTGGGAGATGTTTTGTCATCCTTGAATTCAAAGAAGGAGAGTATACCATATGAAAACTCAAGGCTCACAAACATACTTGCAGACTCTATAGGTAATCAATTATGCACTTTACAAATGTCGACCATTGGCTGTAATTGTCCGACTGTAAGCAACATTGGATGGTTGGATCATTTGATAAGGGCATGTTTGTGACTAACCCTTACACATGGAGGACAATTGGTGAATAACATAGATTTTGAAGAGCTCACATAACAGTTGATAAAGAAAATCTTATGTCTTGCACCTTATTAAGCATGATAAGACTTCTTACCTTTCAAAAAAAATATGATATGAGCTTTTTATCTTATTTAGTGATGAGATTATCTCTACCACTATAAAAATGGGAACGCTGTTTTTTCATCCTTGCATACACTTGAATATATAGAAATTGATAGGTTGCACTTGGTCCATTTCCCCCCTTTTTTTTTTTTTTTGTGAACACTATATAAAAAAACAATCATACGGATTGAAGGCAGAGTTAATTATATACAGGTAAGCCCAATCTTAGCCTCAAATTCAATTTTTAGCCACTGCATCTTAACAGTCGAAATCACTAAGCATCCTTAAAAAAAATTTCAAGGCTTATGGTGATTTCAACCATTAAGATAAAGTGACTAAAAAATGAATTTAGGGCTTAAATTTGGGCTTCTTGTATCTCATCAAGTCCATTTTCAATTCATACGGTTAGTTTTTTTTTGATCACCACCAAGAAAGATACTTCATTCATAATAAGAAGAGTGCAAGGGCTAAAGAAGGTCTAAAAGTGATAGACTTGAAAGAGATACAAAAAGGAAGAGAGAACAAAAGAAAACATAAAGAAAAAAACACAAATACAAATAAAGTAGCCGATAACCAACATACCTTAATCCAAAAAGCAATCACAAAGGCGTCCTCAAGAATCAAAGTAGGAAGACTCTTGAGAAGTTATTATCAACTCCCAGCTTAGCAAAGTAATGTGCTACGCCATTAGCTGTGCGGCTAGTGTGAACAAAAGATACATCAAGTCCTGTCACCAAAGCTTTAATCTCCCTAACTGTAGTGATCATTTTCCAAGAGGGACGCCTAAGTCCCAAAGCCCATTTTGTTGCATTTGCTGAGTCCCCTTCAAGAACATGATTGTTGTTCGACCCTCATGATTCCTCAAAACTACTCCTATTCCTGCTGGCCCAGGTTTCCCCCTTGCAACACCATCCACATTGAACTTCATAACACCCTGGTTCAGAGGAACCAAGCTCTCCTTGAATCTCCTTTTCCACCTGGAAGTGCACATACACCCTTCCCAAGACAATAGAAGATCCAAAGGTTGAAGACCCTTAAACTCTGTGCTAGAAAGGAGCCACCCACAAAGTCTCCACTTTTCTATCTGAAAGAGGTCATTAACATCCATTGATTTACTTTTAAAAATTCTACCACAATACTACCCCCGGTATTGAGTTCCAAACCAATTTCTTTCTAGGATGTGACCCGAACAATAACCATGAATCTACGTATCCCCTGTAGGTTTTATCCAGGACTCACGAAACATCTAGAAGGTTGGAAAGTTCATTCACAGACTCTGAGCGATTGTACACTTAACAAATAGGTGGTCTATATCCTCCTCCTCTAATTCACGCAAAGGACATAAAAGATCCTCGTCATTTCTTATCATTCCTCATCTCTTCGACTCCACTCTAGTCAACACCCTCCCTTTTAAAACACACCATGGGAAGATTTGTACCCTAAGAGAGGCTACCCTTTCCAAATCATGGTGGAGGAAGATTCATCATTAACTTGAGACTTAAGAACTAGATCTACAATTGTTTTGACAGAGTAGAACCTTTAAGCGAGTTGATCACTCCTTAGACCAAAGGTGATCACACCAAAACCACACAAATTTGAACACACACAAGATGGAGAGAAATGACCACACTCTAAGACTTGAACAAAGGAAACACGCAACTATATTGAACACCAAAGAAGTACAAAGGTTGCTTGAGCTTTTGCAAGCAGTCACACTCTCTAAGCTAGAACTTTGTGACTAGCTTAGAAGACCTTGATGCTCTCCACAAGCTTGATTCATGTTTTCAAGTTTTCAAGGTTGTCTACTCCTATTTATACTTGCACCCCTAGCACATGAATGGCTAGGATTTTGCCACATGTCACCATCCTACAATTTGTGAACTTTCTATAAACCTTTCTAGAACATTCATGGAATCTCTAGTATTCCACACACTTCAAAGGCTTCTAGACTCTACTGCATTCCAAAGACTTCCACACAAACTTAGAACATTCTGCGCAACTTTTTGGACTTCTACAATACTCCATACATTTCCACTCTCTTCCACGTGACACGAGATAATTCTATATTTTTCCATAGAACTCTGCATGTCTCTAGCTCCTTGAAGAGTCTTATTAAACCATCCGGAACCTTCCAGGATCTTCTTAAGTTTTTCAGAACATTTTGGGCTCATCTTGAAGCTTCTAAAATTTTTACCATGAGAAAACCTCCAATTTTTTAGCTGAGCCATACTTTGTGCACATTTTTGACACTAAAGCCTTAAACCATTTTCTTTCTCATTTTTACCCATAAATATTTGTTCATCTCTTCAAAGATGTAGTGGAAGACTGCATTTGTATTGGGAGTTATCCAGTGAATATATGCAAATATCTTTTCCTAATTTAAACTCAATGGCAATATTTTTTATAAATATTGTTAGAATGGTAATGTGCTGTATTTTACCTAGGTGTTATATATACTCTCTCTATTATTATATTAAGTGTGACAATGTTTGATATGTTTTGTAACTCCCTCTCTTTTCTTATTCCCTTCTATATGCAGGTGGAAACTCAAAGACATTGATGATTGTGACTCTTTGTCCAAATGTTTCTAGCCTATCAGAAACCTTGTCTTCTCTCAACTTTGCTGCTAGAGCTCGTAACACTGAATTAAGTCTTGGAAATCGAGACACCATTAAGAAATGGAGAGATGTGGTAATTTCTCCTGATATTGGTTACTTATTTGTTTTGTGACCTGTGAGTAGTGTCTTTTACCTATATCATTCACTATCTTTTATATTTGGTTGAGACATTTAATCTTAAATAATTTTTGTTTTTTTTTTTTCATAATTCATGATGTGTTTTGAAGGCTAATGATTCACGCAAGGAGTTGTATGAAAAAGAAAGGGAAATACATGATCTAAAGCAAGAAGTTTTGGGATTAAAGCAAGAACTTAAAGATGCCAATGATCAATGTATTTTACTCTTCAATGAAGTCCAGAAGGCGTGGAAGGTTTCTTTTACTCTCCAGTCGGATTTGAAGGTTCTGTAGAATTGCCTTTTTGAATATTTTAATCTCAATTTCTTCAACTTGTGGTTAATGCATTTAGCAGTTCTCTTTATGTTTTCAGCAAGTTAGTACTGCAAAAAAAAATCCCGCTGAGTTCAAGTTTGACAATCGTGAATCTCTAGAGATTGGAGATTTCAATCTTAGCATTTAGCAGCTTGTAAATTAGGACCGATTATGTTAAAAACTGGATATTCTCAACTTGGATACTTCGTGCATGTATGAGTCCCTAGTGATTGGAAAGTTCAGTCTCCAGAGAACTAGAAATTTCAATATTAGCCTTTGGCAGGTAATAGGTTGGGACCAAATATGTTTAAAAATAGGAGATTCTTGCTAAGAGGGGAACCTATTTATTTGTTGGGAACCCCTTCTTATTTCCACCAATCCTCTCTATTCTAATTTCAGAATCCTCCCACTTGTTGAACATGTTGAAATTTATATGATGTCTAATTTCTTGTTGAAAGTATTGACTCGATTTAGCTTGAATGAGTTTGATGTGTAGTCACCATTTTCTTTTATGCTTCCCAAGAAAATATTAGTGGTCAAATCTGATTTTTCATCTAGTCTGGTAATAAGTTTTTTTGTAGGCACATAAGATTTTTTGTACATTGCGATATATACTTCAAAGTTGTTTTTTTTTTTTTTTGTTGGGGGGGGGGGGGGGGGGGGGGGGGGTGGGTTTGGGAATGACTATATACTTCAAGCCCTTTTTTTTTTTTTTGCTTTTTGTCTAGGCTTGACGACAATGAGTTTAACCAATTTCTTCTTTATAAAGGTCAAGTCAGTAATTAAAAAAATTGGGTCGGGTTGGCTCGGGTTAAACAGAAAACCTGTTATAACCTATAGCCAACCCCACCCGACCCATTGCCACCCCTAGACACATGCACATGTGGTTTATTATATCTTATGACATTTTATTAATTTTGGAGGTTTCTTTACCCTACAATATTTTATCAACTTTAGACTTATATAATGTTTGAAGATTGCATAGATATCAAGATCATTGTTGGCTAAAAACTATAGTTGTTGGATCCATTTCAGAACCCATTCTAGTTTTGTCTCTATAGCGGAATGTTCCGGCGTCGACAACAGTGGGTTTAACCACACTTGATATTGATTGATGCATAGTTTGATATTTACATACCATTGACTATTCCTATTGATTTTTGTTTATATCCATTATATAACTTTATAAAGACAATTTATTTACTCTTTTGCTTGGTGATTCGAACCTTTGTTATATTTACACCATACTTTTGATGGTTACTATCTTTTATATTAGTATGCTACACGTCGGTGGGATTTGTTGAATTTTTGTAACTATTGACAATCTCTCTCTCTCTCTGTATCCCCTTCTCCACATGCACACACACACACACATGTAGGGGTGACAATTTTGGCCCGACCTATGAACCCGCTCGACCTGATCCAACCTAAGAAAAACCGGGTTTAGGTCATACATTTCATACAAAAATTTTAAATTGACCCGACTCAACCCAACTCGTCTCGAAATAAATTCGGTTGGGTTGGGCATAGGGGTCTTAAATTTGAACCCGACCCAAATTGAATTAGGATTAATATTTAACTAATTTATTTATTTTATACCTACTAATTTTAGTCTATGTATCCCACCTAAGTTAAAAAAAATTAGCTTATTGCCTCGGTTTTCCATAGCCCAATGGGCTCACATGAAAGGGTAGCCCTCTTATCTTTTTATTTTCTATTTTTTTATGACATCTTTTTGTTTTCTATTAAAATAATTTTACTCTCATTTATCTTAATTTTAATTTGTTTTATAGAAAGTCGTGTTGGGTTAAGTAAGTAATTAAAAAATTTGGGTCGGGTTGGCTCAAGTTAGACAGAAAACTTGTTATAACCTATAGCCAACCCGGCTAGACTTATTGCCACCCCTACACACATGCACATGTGGTTTATTTTATCTTTTGACATCTTATCAATTTTGGAGGTTTCTTTACCCTACGATATTTTATCAACTTTAGACTTATATAATGTCTGAAGATTGCATAGATATCAAGATCATTGTTGGCTAAAAAACTATAGTTGTTTGATCCATTTTAGAACCCATTCTGGTTTTGTCTCTATAGTGGAACGTTCCAGAGTTTCGGTGTTCTATTTTGGAAAGACGACATAAAAAGTTAAAAAAATAAAAAATAGTAAAAAATTATAAAAATGTTGCAATTACTTCTTTTTTTAATCATATCACTCTAATCTAAACAATTAAAAACATAAATTGACAGTAAATACCTACCCATGTTTGTAATCTCAAATCATAATAGTGTAAATATCAAACAGTTATTCTAGGGGGATTGAATTTTATTCTAATAGGAATCAAATTAAAATCCAATTAGACTACTTCTCCTCCCCACCAAGGATTACCCAAGAAATAAACTTGAGTTGCATATGCTCAAGCCTAGAAAACTTGGATATACAGTTTGAGTTTAAACTCTGATCAGGTCTTAGCACTTGTTGGTAACTTTGAGATTCATGAGCCACTTCCCATGGGGTTTATTCTCCATCGAAGAACCCGGCGTGTGTGTGCATACGTACTGAAGGAATAGTTGGGGGAGACGCCTAGACACCTTTGGTCGTAAAAAAAACTGCTGAGATTCATGAGATTTACTTGTATTAAAGATTGAAATCTATGGCCATGACATATTTGTGTTAGGAAAAATCTCTCATTTACATCAGATTTGATATGAATCTCTTAAAAATTGAGATTTTCTTGTGGCCCCACCCAAAGATATATGTGAGAAGCATTCTCTCTCTCTCCCTCTCTCATATTCAGTTGTCTTAAAATGGATTGTGGATAAATTTGATTATGGATATAGTTGCATTGTAATTGATGTTAATTAATTCATATTATGATTGATGTTGATGATATTTATATTTTATATTTTATTAGTGTTTATTTTATTTCATTTTTCAAGTTTTAAAGTAAAATCCATTTAAATAGCCTTTTGCAACAATATTCAATATAGAAGGATTTTCAAGAATATCAAACAATTGTTGAATTGGATCAGTTTTTTTGAATACTAGTAGACAACATCATGTTGAATTGCAGAGGTTCATAATTTTGCAGTTGCCAAACACAACCTTACACAACAAATCAGACCGATTTCAGGTTTGACTAACAGGCCATCCTGGGCTTGGGCTTTGTCCCTCTAACTATGGATAGGGCTAGACCCTGGCAGGACCAAACCCCATCTTGTTCCATCCAAGGTGCAGCCTTAGGCTTGGGTTGGTTGGCTTCGTATCAAGCCTGGCGTAGTTTGTATTTATGAAAGCATTCTCAATTTTAAACCTCAATTGTAAATTTCGGCTCATCTGAGCTTGAGCTTTTCTTTGGTTATAATATGGCTTAGCTTGGATTTTTTAATTTAATATTATATAATCAAATTAAAAATTAAATAAATCTGAGATTTATAGATAAAATATAAGCAACATTAGGCTTTTCTCCTTTGTCAAAATTGGGCTTTCAAGCCATACTTAGGCTTGTAGAGCACTGGGCCTGCTCGAATCTAAATTCAGGCCTGGTTTAGGCCCAAAAATGAGCCAGGTCCTAACCTGAATGAGCCAAATTTCAGCCCTACACATCAGGAGGAGATTATTAGACTCCCCTATCTACTCATCCTAGATTTGTGAGATTTCCATGGAAAATCGACGGCTTATAAGCTTCAAATTTTAGGGACCAAAATCATGAGGCTATGGGATGAATTATTGGATGTGTTCCTATATAAATCCCATCCAATCTTGTGGGACCCAGCCCAAAAATTGGTGGATAGACTACTACCTTTTCTCCTTAATGTGACTCTTGACTGACTGCCATTAAGAAGCATCATTGTTGACTATCTCAATTATAAGGCTCCTATGATGGGCTAACACAAAACTAACCTGTTCTGGTTCCTTTGTTTCTTGCAGTCAGAAAATATAATGCTGATGGATAAGCTAAAAATTGAGAAAGAGCAGAATTCTCAGTTTAGGAATCAAGTTACTAATCTTTTACAAGTTGAGCAAGAGCAGAAAATACTGGTACAAGAACGAGATTTGAAGATTCAGGCCTTGCAGGTAGAGCTAAGGTTTTTGGTTTTCTGCTTTCAAGCTTGAATCTGATTTTTTTTTTTAATGAAATATGTTACTCCTCTTACCTTTGGCAATGTTTGTACTTCTGTGGGGTTAACCATTTATTTATTATAAACAGTCATAAGACTGGTCAACTAGTTATTGGCAAACAATTCTATGCAGTCTGTGTTGTGGGACTGCCATTGGATGATTATGTAGGAGGCTCTCATTTTGCACTGCTTTGGAAAAAAGATCACTCTGTTTGGATTATCAACACTAAACAATCATGTGCACATAAATTTTACAGTGGACTCGCTGTTCATTTTGCATGCTATGAATATTTTTTGGTCTTTCATTATAATCATCATCATCATTATCATCTTACTTGGGGCTGGCTTGCCCTCATAATGCCATTCACATTGTCCTAGGATATGGATATTGCTGCTGGTTGGACTGAATTGTCCCTCTCTCTCTCTCTCTCCCTCCCCCTCTCTCCCCCTCTCTGTTTGTGTGCCTGTGTGGTGTGGTGTGTGTATGCATATGTTCCCCCCTTAACATATAGAAGCGCTGTATGCTTAGAATGCCTTATGTAACAAGAAACATGCTGTGCTGGGCAAAACACCTGTATAAGTCTGTTAAGTAAATCTGTAATCAAGGCAAAATTTTTGGGTGATATTATCCTCATGTAAATTGATAAGTCCTTAAAAAAATTTTGGCCATATCCTAGGCCTCTCATGGTTAACTTTATTACATACATTTGTTATTTGGACATGCAGCCTCAGATGCCCTATATCTTGCTACAAGAAAAATAGTGGATATCAATATTCATCATAAAGCAATCATTCAAAGAAAAAAAAATCATTATAAAGTAGTTCCCTACCATTTTAGATATTCAATCATTAAACCTTTTGTCACAAATGTCAATTTTGGGATAATCTTATGTGTTATTTTATTTTTGTTATGAATGTTTTACTCCCATGTTTCCCTTTTTCCTTTTCACGTGTCTAGACCAAAGTTAAAAGTATCGAATCACAACTCAATGAAGCCATGCATGCTACCGAATCTAGGTCAACTCTTGGGTCAGAGTCTAGGTCTAATGGAGTTTTGTCCACTCCCAAGTCAGCAGGGGAGAGCCTCAATACTTCTGTAGTTACCAAGAAACTTGAAGAGGAACTTGAAAAACGTGATTCACTTATTGAGGTATGCAGTAGCTTGTATTTAACTCATTTTATCTTTTTCCCCTTTCTATCATGGTTGTAGACTTTACATGACTATAAATAATCTAGTAAGTTTTTTTGAAAGGTAATAATCTAGTAATTATTTTCAATTAGATTTTGAGTTATTTGCAACATTACTCTGGATTTTAATCTAACATCTATTTTGACTTTGAGAAGAGCAATGTATACATTTCTTGTTGTTTACATTTTTTCTTACATGCCTATTACTATTTCTCACTGAAAGCGGTTCCCTACAAACATTTCTAGTTTTTCACCTATGTAGTAGTTCTTTACTTTTGTACTATTTCTGCAGAGATTGCATGAAGAAAATGAGAAGTTGTTTGATAGATTGACAGAGAAAGCTTCACTGCAGGGATCTCCTCAGGTTGTCCTCTTCACTCAATTAAATATGCCATTTTTAAGAGGATATGCATCAACGTACAAGTGGTTTTTCTGGCACGTAAAGGTGTTATGTGTACATTATACATAAAATTCTTTGGCTGCATATGATTTGTCTTGTTTTGTTAACATCCTCTTGGATTGAACCATTGATTCTATTTTATCTTTAGCCAGATGTTATCAATTAGAGGAATCTGACCCATTGAGAGAATTTATTCTCTTATCTTCGATAGTAGTTGGAGGAGCACCTGGGTGCATGTCTAGGCCATGCGGTTGGCTCTAGTTCTATTTGTGTCTCACCTAGGCCTATGGCGGGCTTAGTTTATTCAGGTGTAGTCTAGAAAAAAAAGAGAACAGGAAGAAAAAGAAGAATAACAAAAGGCTCTCTACCAGTTAGGATCTCTGAAAATTTGAATTTCTCTTCATGTGCTTGTCCTTCTTAAACCCTATATATATGGATTGAGATTCTTCCTAGACAACCGATAAAAGGCTCCCCTAATACTTCAAAAAGAACTTTTGTTGAGAAGATAGGTTGCAAGAAAGAGATCCGTTTTAGGGTCTTAAATAATAATAATAATAAGCTGTTGGCTCTTGAGCCATTGAGGCTCTTTGCTCATGTAAGTGGGTCCCAAGTGGGTCCACGTATTTCAACATATTGCTCATGTGCACACAGTAATATTTCTTAAATGGAATTTGGTACTGCCTAAACAATTCTAAATAAAAAACCTAGATTAATATTTCTTTGCAGCTGTTAGAGGAAACCTACAATTGGGCAGCAACAACAACCCTTCATTAATGCTTGAGGATTGTTCAGCATTCAGCAGACCCCCTTGTCGAGAATATCTTCCAAACAGTTTGCCTATCCAGCAACTTGATGAAAGACAAATTCCACTACTCATTAATTCTCCTCTTCAACCTGAGCTTGTTGTTTCCATGGACAGGTGCTTCCCTTTGCATATTGGAACACACTGGGAGAATATAGACACACAATGATAAAACAGTCCTTTTATTTCCCTGTCATGTGGTTGAACTTGGTGTTCTATCAACAACATCTGACAGTTAACCTGGTGATTAATCACTTCAGCAGAACTCATATGTCCCATTAAAATACTTATTCATGTGCTTGTATTTTGTAGTCATTATGCATTTAATGAGCTACTACCCATCATCTATTTTTTTACTGAAGGTGTTCATTGAATCATCGTCATAACCTGGACCACATGTTGCTGCTTCAAGTCAGTTTACCTATCCCCATCACCGCCACACCCCCACACGAAAAAAAAGAGAGATGGAATTCCTGTCAGATCTGTACCACATTGTCATGATATAAGAACTTTCTGTAGAAATTATACAGTTCATATTATGGTAGAAATTTCTAATTATCATTCACTGCTGACAATTTTTACAGGTATCTAGTCCATCTGTCAAAGGAGTGGTGCATGTTGAGTCACGAGGTCAGGGAAGGTATATCAAGCAGCCAATAAAAAGTGGAAATGTTTTACCAGTTTGTTTCATACTTATTTTTACAGTAGCATTTATAATTAGGCAAAGGGCTATGATTTATTATCTCTTTTTTATGATGGGGTTAATCACTTCTAAACCCATTACATGTGAACCCTTGTGTGAACCCCCATATAGGGTTATATGCATAAAAGTCTATTTATGGATAAGGGTTCCCTAAAAATCAGTTATAATGGATGATTTTGGTAGTGGACTCTTTAATGCTTCAGAAATCAATAGTGAAAAAGGTATACTAAAAGGGATTCAATCAAATGATGGGGGTGACATGGTTGTGGTTAGACTTGGTAGGGTCAGCAAGGTGTCAGTGACAGTGGTGTGATGTGGGGCTGGCAAGGTGGTTCACCTGGTGCTTATACTCAGTATGGTTCTAGTGTGATTTTTTTTTTTCATATGATGGCAGGACTGAGAGTAACAAAGGGCTTGTTATGGATGTTCTTCCATTGGCATCAGCTACCGACAACAATGACAGTACAGTTGCTCTAGTCAAATCAGGTTCTGAGAAAGTAAAGACGACACCAGCAGGAGAATACTTGACTGCTGCACTGATGGATTTTGATCCTGATCAATATGATAGTCCTGCAACTGTTGCTGATGGAGCAAACAAACTTTTGATGCTGGTAACCTCATGCTTGTAAAGCTGATTTATTTATTTATTTTTACTTTAAAAAACAGTTGTTTCTATTGCATGTGTTATTTCTTAGAGGAAGATGTGATCACTTTTGTCTAATGATGATCTGAAGTTATTTTACCTGTCACCTTTTGGAGTACATCATAGATTTTGGTATTCTTGCATATTGTTGTTGTTACTTTGATATGGTAATGGAATTTCATTAAGAGAGGATTCTAGTGTTTTAGTATTTGATTGGGAAGAATGCATGACAATCATTCCAAACTCCCAGCATGAAAGAATGTAAAACAACTTGGGAATTATTATTATTATTTTTTTTCTGATGCTTAATTTCCCTTTCCATTTAGTTTAAGACAAATGCGCTATTATGAATGTTTATAGGTACTGGCTGCTGTTATAAAAGCAGGTGCCGCGCGAGAGCATGAAATACTTGCTGAAATTAGAGATGCTGTTTTTTCATTTATCCGTAAAGTAGAACTGAGGAGGGTAATGGATACAATGCTTGTTTCTCGCGTTAGAATTCTCTATATAAGATCTTTGCTGGCTAGATCACCAGAGCTGCAATCAATCAAGGTAGTAAAACTTTTTTTTTTTTTTTTTGAAGTTTTTATTCTAGACTTATTTTCAGTTAGGGTCAGGGCCTACACAGCATTGGTTTTTTGTGGGAGGTAAAAGTGAGAAGTTTTATCTATTTTCTATTGCGACACAAGGTCTCACCTGTTGAGCGGTTTCTAGAGAAGGCTAATACCGGTCGCAGTAGAAGCTCCAGCCGGGGAAATAGTCCTGGTAGGTCTCCAGTGCGTTATGATTCCAGTGGGAGGAATTCTTTGATTGATGAGCACATTCAAGGCTTTAAGGTGAATATAAAACAAGAGAAGAAATCCAAATTTTCATCTATTGTCCTGAAGCTTCGAGGGATTGATCAGGTAATGGTACCCAGCTTTCCTATAGTGATTGTTAAAGAGTACTTGGCTAGTTACAGTAGTCAGGGTTCATAAATTGTATTTAACACGACCATTATTTTTAGCAAATATTGTGTTCCCATACCACCAAAAATGGTATTGGATGCTTATATTGTGAGAATGCCTGGATTTAAATGATCAGGAGACATGGAGGCAGAATGTGACTGGTGGAAAGCTCAGGGAAATAACTGAAGAAGCTAAAAGTTTTGCCATGGGAAACAAAGCCCTTGCTGCCCTCTTTGTGCATACTCCAGCTGGAGAGCTGCAGCGCCAAATTAGATCTTGGCTTGCAGAGAACTTTGAGTTTCTCTCTGTTACTGGTGTTGATGCCGTAGGAGGAGCAACTGGGCAGTTGGAACTACTTTCAACAGCAATTATGGATGGATGGATGGCTGGTCTTGGTGCAGCGCAGCCTCCAAGTACAGATGCTTTAGGGCAGCTTTTATCCGAGTATTCTAAGCGAGTTTACACTTCTCAGTTACAGCACCTGAAGGTACTTCCATGACACCATATTTTTCATAGATTCTTTGAGATGGGTGACATGCCCATATTGAACATGTCTCTACGTTGGATATTAGATTCTTCTAGCATTCTTAGTACCATTTACTTGTTTTTGAAAATGAAACCACTGTCATGCACTTCCTCCTCCTGTAACCCAACTGAAATAATGCAACATTATTTACTAGATTGTTTAGAGTAAAAATTGTACATTGGTGTTCTTTTTACATTTCTTTCATTTAAAAAAAAAAAAAAAATATATATATATATATATATATATATATATATATATATATATATATATATATATATATATATATATATTTATCTAAATTTATACAAAGATTATACTGAATCTATGAATTCTATATTTTGTGATTGGCTGAATCAAACTCCTTGTACTGTCTTTTTGCACATGCTTTTCATACTCATGCAACGGAGCATTAATAGAAATTTTTATTACTAAAATTGTTTTATTTTTAAAGAAAGAAATGGGGCTTCTATGCCAATCTGATGGTTGTTAAACTTCTTCTCTGTTCTTGCTACAGTAGTGAAAAGCACACCTTAGTTGCGCCTGGGCCCTTGCCTGTGCTCTTGACTAATTTTGCACCTCGCCTAGCTCTAAGGCAGGATTACCTTACTTAAAACCTAGTTTTTTTAGAAACTGTTTCTATCATAATGTTAGATTCCATCATATTTGCATTTCAATTATGCTAGCTACCTAGGAATACTGTAGCTGTGAAGTTACTTTCATTCCTTTTTTTAGCTTACAGTAAGGAATGACTAAGGAGCATTTACTGATAAGAGAGAGAGAAAAATGACTGAGAACCATTTGGTGAGGCAGAGTGGTGGACACAGCATCCACATGGCATAGAGCTTGTAAAGCATTTGCTAAAAAGGGAAAAAGTGTTAGGTAATCACTGTTGCTGCCACACCTAGGCCACACTAACACCCTCTTTCCCTCTCACACCCATAGATCCCCTATGAATTGGATCTCAACCCAATTTGAAACTATTCGATGTTAGAAGCCATGATTTTCGAAGGTCCAAAGGTCAAAGGTGAAATTTGTGTCAATTTGGAGTGAATTTCAATCCAACAGTGAGATTAACTCAAAATGGTTTCAAATTGGATTGGGATCCTATTAATAGGAGGTAGATGGGTGTGAGGGGGGAAGGGGTGCTAGTGTGCCCAGGTGGTCCCTGTTGGGGCAAAATAAAATTGTCCCTCAGGAAGGACCTCTCTTTGGAGATAAAGTTTCTATACCTATCTATATATATATATATATATATATATATATATCTGTGTGTGTGTGTGTGTGTGTGTGGGGAAAGGATCAGCTATATACCCCATAAGGAGCCCACCCATAGTCATGGGGTTGGGTGGGTTTGAAAGATTTTTGTGTGCATATCACACTTATAAAAAAATTGCCTTGATTGAATGACTCTAGCCATGGGATTGAACTTGATAGAATTGCACTATGTCTACTGTTGATTTTTTGGTCCTTCAAAACCCTATTAATTTCATAGTAGTGCTCTTAGAAAAAGGATGCAAAGTTGCAAGTTCAGCGTTGTACTGAATTTTGCAGTATTGGAGTATTCTGGTTGAAGAAGATTTTAAATGCTTCAAAAAAGAGTTGGTGAATTTAATATTTGCACCGTTTGGCTGATGTGAGAAAAACAGATTTTAAATACTGTTTTAGAATTTAGATATTTAACTGAGTGAAAAACCATGAGATGTTTAGTAATCTCGATGAGCCTGAACAGTTGGAAGGTGTTCGCTATCTTAACAACAAAGGATGTGGGTTCAAGTCCTGTTACATTTGAAAGATGGCTTTCCACCCAAATGTAGGCATTTTTAAATTGATTTTCCATGACACTCTGTACCTGAACCAAGTGGCTGTGCGTTGCTCTTTTGTAGGATATTGCAGGTACCTTGGCAATGGAGGCAGCAGAAGACTCAACACAAGTAAATAAGCTGCGGTCTGCCCTTGAATCTGTTGATCACAAGAGGAGGAAGGTAGCTATTTCTACTTGACTCTAAATGTTTGTATATGGATTCTTGTCAGTTCGATTCTTCTCATGTGGCCAAACCCTAAAAATAATCATCCAAGATGTTGTCTGGTTTTTTTTTTTTGAATTACTTGTGGGAAACCGCGGAATACCCAGCGTAAAACCCCCAGGGGTGAGCTCACTACCCCTAGGGCACACCAAGGTTAGGCCATGGCGGTTCGAACCCGCAACCTCTCGCTTCCTGAGACGGAAGGCAACCAGATGTTCTATCTGTTTTTTTTTTTTTAATTATTGTTAGTTTCAATTTGGCTGCTATTTTGAGAATATTAGGTAAACAATGACTCACATTGGAGCCTTTGTCACCATTAAAGACCTGACGCTTCTTACCCTGTCTCAGAATGAATGCTGGCTATATGCTTACTGTATACAAGTCAAATGCATCTCAAAATCTAAATGTTTGATTTGGAGTCGTCCCTTGTGAAAAGTGTGGAAAGTTCAAAGACGTCTTGATGATTGGTTTGGATGAACAGAATTTATTTTTCCTCATGGTGGTTTCTTGGTTTCAACAAATTTTGTTTTCATCTGTAGAACGCGGCTTCACCCTTGGAAAGTATGGAATTCCCTCCTAGATAGGAACTTACAAGTTGATTACAAAGAACTATGACAAACTTCCTCACAAATTTTTATTCATTTACTATTTTTTTTTATTAAAACCCAACTTATAATGAGCAGGATAAGATCATTTCTAGTCAATATTTCTGATTTGAAAATGCCTGGTGGTGATTTACCCCGATTGTCTCTTTTCTAATCATTGATTGAAGACAGCACTTTTTCCCCCTTTTTAAGTCTCTCCGTAGTTCAATTATGATGCTGCCCACTGTTTTGTTCAACCTAGAAAAGGTAACTGCTCAACATATCAGAATTGAGATAATTGTATAAGCCAGTCTAGAGCTCTGTAAAGTTCATCTGTTTATTTAATATGTGTCTTCCAGAAATGTGGTTTCTGCAAATCTTGTATGCTTTTTTCTCATTTTTGAACTACAAGTCTGTGCTCTGCTTGTTGTGGATGTCTCGTTATTTTCCCAATATGATCTTCATTCTTTACATGGTTGCTAGATTTTGCAACAAATGCGAAGCGACATAGCCTTGCTGACAAAAGAAGAAGGTGGTTCACCTATCTACAATCCTTCTACGGCAGCCGAAGATGCACGGTTGGCATCCCTTATATCCCTTGATGGAATCTTGAAGCAAGTCAAGGTCTAGTTCTTATTCTCTTACCTTTTGAGACTACTTTATTTGATTCCAGGGAATGAATTTCTACTTTGTCATTTTACAGGATATAATGAGACATGCATCTCAAAATGCTTTGATCAAGAGCAAAAAGAAAGCATTGCTTGCCTCTCTGAATGAACTTTCAGAAAGGATGCCTTCACTTCTCAGCATAGATCATCCATGTGCTCAGAAGCAAATTGCAGATGCCCGCAGTATAATTGAGGTACATCCTTATCACCTAGTGGTGGATGTTATTTATTTATTTATTTTTAGTTTCTTTTCACAACGAAACTTGAAAGAACTCAACATGTGAGACATTTACTGAAAGTTGGCTTGTGCACTCTCCAGTCTCCTCCATTAACAAGCATATTTTGGAAATTAAGCAGCCAATTTAGTTCCCTTGACGACCTGCATGTTGACATTTTATCTTAATCTCATTAATTGAGAATAGGGGAAAATTGCATTTTGTAACTTAGTTTCATGTACCAAGCTAAGAGATTTTTTTTTTGAAGACCAAGGTGTCCACATCCACACACTGGGTAACACTATGGAGAGTGGCTCTTTTTTGTTGAGAGTGACTGAATCTAAGGCCTCCCGCATCTCAGGCGGGTTCTTTACCACCAAGCCAACCTTCACGAGTTCAAGCTAACAGATTTAAAGTTCACAGAAAATGGTGATAACTTATTCATCACCACCTCTTCTTCGTGGAGCATAAAAATATTTTTTATGGTTTCTCCGTAGTTTACATTAAGAGGACATTTGAGCTGTTACTGTTCACATTATTGTTACTGTAGTAGTGATCTTAGAGGGGTTGCCATTTAAGTCAAAAGAATGAGAACCCTTTGAAGTGCATATAATCTCAGATAGACGGGAAATTAGCTTCAACAATTTAGTGTACACTGTCTCTGCATTTTTTAAGTTCCTAATCCTATCATGTTGATGTTTGAAAATGGAAAATTAGCTGTAGAACTTCTACAGCATTCTTTTCTAACAGCAACCCACACGAAAGGATGTTAATTCTGACTTCCTGTAATCTATGAATGGCAGTCTATACCAGAACAAGATGACCAACTTCAAGGGGAAGCCCGAACCACCCAACCATCTGCAGATTGGGTTTCTGGAATGGAGACCGAGGTGTCACAGTGGAATGTATTGCAGTTCAACACTGGTTCTACAGCACCATTTATCATTAAATGTGGAGCGAACTCCAATTCTGAGCTGGTCATTAAAGCAGATGCTCGAGTGCAGGACCCCAAGGGTGGTGAGATCATAAGAGTTGCTCCAAGGCCATCTGTCCTTGCTGACATGAGTTTGGAAGAGATGAAGGAAGTGTTTAACCAACTCCCAGAGGCTCTGAGTTTGCTGGCTCTTGCTAGGACTGCTGATGGAACTCGAGCCCGTTATTTAAGACTCTACAGAACTTTGGCTATGAAAGTTCCTTCTCTGAGGGAAGTAGTTGGTGAGCTTGAGAAGTTGGGAACACTGAAAGACACGCGGTCAACGATGTCATGAATGTGAAGTGAGTAGATTGTCATGTATGTTTTGTACAACAGATGCCTTTTCCAACTTAAAAAGGTTTCATTCTGTTAATATTATTTTTATGGAGATAGTTCTTACTGTAAAATGAGATGTGTTCTCTCTTTCTTTGTTTATTTTTTCCCGTTAATTTAATTCAGTTTAAGGATGAATTGTATGTCTGGATGTATTAGAATTTATACGTTATTCCTATGCACCTCTTCAACAAAGTCTGTGTTAGCACGTTTTTTTCTCTGCAGATATTTTCAACTCTTGGATTTCGTTTTAGCTTGTAATCAGCATTAGTATTCTTACACAAAGCAGAAATTTGTGAGAATCCTAACATGTTCCTATGGTAGTGTTAGCATTCACTATAGATGTGCCGTGTGACACTACTAGCTATTTAACCCCAAGTTTACCTACATTTTTTTGTTCTTGACCGAAGGTGTTCAGACGTCTCATCCATAGGAGACTTTACCAGACTAAATCCTTCGGAGCATGTGCACACCTCCCTACACACACGTATTAGGTTTAAATGATGAGGAGTAATCCCATGGGGAGTGGCCCAGAGGGGTTTGAGCGTGAATTGAACTCAAGATTTCTCTTCATTAGAGGAGCTTCTTGACCGTCAGGCCAACTCCCTCTGGATTCCCAAATTTACCTACATTGTGTAGGGAAGAAAAACTTCTGTCCCAACTCAGGCTTCTATCTTTCGACAGAGTCTGGGACAGACTCATCTAAGTGTAGGATTGGGCTCCACAAAGTTGTGTGGCATGTGTGCGATCGCATGGATGGGAGGGAAGGACCTTTGTCCATTTGATCATTTTAGATTTGTAATATATACCGTGAAGGATCAATGGTTTATAGTAGTTGACATTCAGGGGCCACGATGATTGGATGGAGTAGAAGTTTCACTATCCATATGACTCGCTCAACCATGTGGGATCTAGCGAAGTTAGGTAGGTCAATTGGGCTGTTCTTTTCTTTCTCTATAGAAAGAGTCTAGTGGGATGTCTTGAAAATTTAGGAGAGACGCTTGAATACTTTGGTCTTCAAAAAAAATTATGATGTTCGATTGAACATGAAAACTACGTTTTATTTAAATCAGCATCATCAACGCATGTTGGATCTAAATCTAGCGAAGACAACATTTTGAACGGCTTAGATTCATTGACAAATGGACCTCAAGGAGAGGGGGGGTGGGCCCTACAGTGAAATCAGGTTTCTCAAACAACGGGGCTTACTATCATTCGTTAGAAGGACTCTAAATTTCTAATGGTTGGATTGTACGGCTAATCATCAAGATCCAACAGTAACTTCGACTGGTCGAAAGGGCCTCAGGTTTTGTTGAAGTAAATGGTCTTCACATTGATCTTCAGTAATGGTGCCCTTTCTCACGGGTAGAGTGGATCGTCAGCTACATATCGAATCGGCCGATACACAATATGTTGATTTTATTAATTTTATTTTTAAATTGATTTTGATTGATTTTCATGTTATTTTTACGATTTTTTTAATTTGAAAAGATTTAAAAGTAAGTTATTCAATTTTTGAGTTATTTTCATCTATTGTAACTATTTTGTGTTATTTTTTAGTTTTAGTTATAAGGTAATTTCAAATTTTGAGTTTGTTGTGAAAGCCATTTTATAAAATAATATTAAATGCTTATGAAATTCAATAGAGATATGTTAATGTCATTCATATAGTTTGTAGGGTATCTGTTTGATTTTTCAAGATTTTTTTGAAAAATTGATAAAAGTTAGAATTTCTAAGATACTTCCCATTTTCGAATTTCTTATTGAAAAAATGAATGGAATGATATACAAATGTTTCTACAATTAAATGAAGATCTCTTAATACGATTGGTAGAATTTTTATGGCCTTTGTGTAATTTTTAATATTTCCTCATTTTTATGAAATTCAAAAAATTTACAAAATAAAAAATATGAATTATAAGATACATGTCACTGGGGAAATTTTGAGAACATGTAGTTTATAGTAGGTATTTCTTCATATTGATTTCTTTTTTTATAAAATTTTTAGATATTTTTTCAAGATTTTAGAACATTTTTCGATTTTTTAAGATGCATTGAAATTTCGACTTTCAAAAGTCTAAGACTTATATATATATATACACTCACCCTTGATTTTTTATATTTTTTTTATTTTCACTTATTTTTTAATAATTTTTTTTAAACAAAAAAGAAAAGAAAAAGAGTTGAGTGACAAAAAAAAATGCATTTGATAGATGAGTCTTACTTTCTCAAAAACCAATCAGTTTAGATGATCTTAGATTTGAATTTTAAAACTTATGATGAAAAAAAATAGAAAAATAATTTCAACCATTGACAAGTGTCACTTTGATTTTATTGCCAAGCTCAACACAGGTAGGTGTGACAAGATCGTACATGTTATATAAAGTACAAATAATTTTTAAAGAAAAGTTGAACTTTAGATAACATGGTCAAAGGGCCATTTTAGAAATTTTATCAAAAGTTAAAAGGATCTTTGTTTAAATTATGAAAATATATGCATTCTTTTAAATAAATCTAGATATAAAATCTTTCTTTGGAGAAAATTCACATGTATATTTAATATCCTTTATTATCAAAATTATCAGTGTATTTACCTATATGGATTTTTATCTGATTAGCTAACGTATACACAATGGCTGATCAAAATTTCTTCTCCACCAATAGACAAAAAAGCTGTGATCGATGGATGTACAATCATTTTAAAATCTGTCTAATCTTTAGTTTTGGATCACTATAATTTGAATATTAATATGATAAACATATTTATTTTTAGTATTATTTATCATGAGGTTCAATCTTAAAGGTATAGTCTTGTAGTGAATTCAAATTTGAAAGTTGTTTACTGGCTCACACGATTGCATGGGTTTATCCCACATATCAGGAAAATAATTTTTATTTAAATATATAACTAATTAAAAAATATATTTATTTATTAATTAAATTATATCTAAAATTGTTTTTTTTTTAATTTTTCCTTTTTAATTGACTTTATCATATCAAGACCTTTATCTGTGGTGGAGTATATTATGTATTTAAAAAAAAATAAGTGAAAATGATGTGAGAGTGAAATTATCCCTGGAGACATCATATCACCATCCAATCTTGGTCGGGTGATGATAGTGGGGGCCCACTAACTTTGGCCTTTTACAATGTCACCAAGTGAAGTGGGGCCCTGCTTTTCTGTCGCCATCTGATCCTAATTCTATTGTGATTGGATTGCTGGGGCCGAAAATCCAAATAGTAATTTAGTGCTTTTAGGTTAAAAAAAGTAAATGAAAATTATCATTACTCTTTTAATTGATTAGCATGATCAACGGAGGCTGACCATAGAATGGCTGCCAGAGCAGTATGTCAGTCTGCCAACTCCTACGGTGGAGACACCGGGTCCCACTTGTCCATTGCATGCGGGCCAATTGAAAGAAAATGGGTCCCACTGTTTGATGTCAAGTGAGTGAAACTGTCCTCTACACTGTGTATGCAACTATGCATAGTCAGACTAAGGTAATTGTTTTCTTTTTCTTTTCCCTATTTTTTCTTATTTTTCTTTAAAATTATATTTATTTTTAATAAAAGTAAGATTTCTATTGAAAGAGAAATTTAACAAAAGTGAACTATGAAGGTGTGTTTGGATGAGGGGTAAATTGTAGAGGGGTTATCTCAGATCATATGAAATCCCTTAAAAGAAAAGAATTTTTAAAATTAGAAAGGAAAGATATAAGGATAATGAGCAATAGTTATCTATTAATCTTTATAAAAAAGCAATGAAATTCTTAAATATAACTTTATATAACTTTAACCTTAAATGCTTGGTAGAAGAAGAATTTTTAATAAAAATATACTAAGCAAATGAGCGACAATAACCAAAGCCAACCACGGCGAATGATGATTAGGGTTACGAGATAGTCATCAACTTTCGCATGGATTGTAGGAAAAATAAACAACCAAATCATGCAACAAATTTATCATCTGCATTTGGATCAGGACCCTTAATCTCAGCCATTTAAAGTGTTGAATATCCATGTGAAACATGGATTAA
Organism: Chimonanthus salicifolius; assembly: GCA_013350335.1. Classification (NCBI taxonomy): domain Eukaryota; kingdom Viridiplantae; phylum Streptophyta; class Magnoliopsida; order Laurales; family Calycanthaceae; genus Chimonanthus; species Chimonanthus salicifolius. The sequence goes on along the minus strand of CM023537.1, from coordinate 12,242,981 downwards.
AGTCTATAAAGGAAGTGTTGAGTATGTTCAGAAACTAAATAATTTCAACAGACAAGACTTTCATTTGCTGTTTTACTCATTTTCAAAAAAATTCTGACACCTACAAAATGCAACCAAGTATACGCAGAATCAGACGTTAAAAAAACGGCCTCGGCCGATTATTTTCTCGCTCTTCAGCCGATAGTAATAACTTTTTCAATTTTTTTCCTAGACCGATACATAGGTATTGATCAATATTTTAACTCTTGCCTGGAATGAGAATGATCTGTCCTATATACAAGTGTATAATATATTGTCTAGCATGTTTAGACATAAAGCTCATCAAGGAGTTGTGTAACGGGTCTATTGAGAATTTTTTTTCTTTAACATGTGATTTGTAAACAAATATTTTGATTGGATTAATTAAATTATATATTTTTCTAAAATTGACAAACTGATCACTGTTCAACTTGGTCCGCTGTATACATGGGTAAAGAGGTTGATACAGCACTCACCAACGCGTGAGTGACCATTCATTTTCTCTCTCTCTCTTTGAAAGTATCATGGACAAGTAGTTTTTTTTTTTTTTTAACTTTCGTCCATACTCTACTGTATTATTGTATTCTACCCACCCAACAGGGTAAAAGAATGACTCTATTCTACCCACCCAACACTCCCAACAGGTAAAAAGGCAAAAGGGAAAGGCAATTCCAAATGCAAATGCGTCAATATCCAACCAGTAAATAGCAGGAAGAATTTCGGGTACCTGATAACTTTGAAAGAAGCTGTAAATTTAGGTGCAGTTGAAAACAAGTGAGTACAGAGGCATTGACGAACACACACGTTCTTCTTATTTTTTTTAATTTATATGTAGAAAATCATAAAAAATTCAGTGTAAAATTATTACAAGTGATACCAACTGTTCTTAAAACACACCAAATGAAGCTATGAGGTTCGAACTTGACACCTCCCATTTCTTTTCTTGCCGCTTTTAAAAGTTGAGACAAAAGTGTTTTAGTTATTCACCAGCTATTTAATAAAAATATATTTATGTTCTTTGATTTTAAGTATTTAAAAATTAATAGTTTATATTTATCAAAATTTAAAGGTTAAGATTATATGACTTCGATGAATTCATTGATAGTGAAGCTTTTTATAATTCATGTAATTGAGTATCAAATGAATTTAAATTTGAATGATTCACATTTAATTAATACAATTTATTTGTCTTATATAAATTTTAAGATTAATCATAAAATAGTTATTTCATTTATATTAGAGTAATATAAAGTATATTTAAAATTAATGAAATCATAAGTATTAATTTTATATAAATAATTTGTTAAAAAATATAAATATTTTAAATGAACAATATTTGATTAGTATATTGATGTGACGTGCTAATAGGAAAAGAATTCGAGGAACAGGCTGGTTTTCTGTCTTCACAGTCAGGGGATGTTGATGTCGTGAGTCAGCAGAAGGTCGGGTTGTGGTCCCACCGGTGTGGGTCTCTGACTACGGGGCAAAGTGACCTAAGAGGCCCGTCTGTCACGGAAACCAGTTTCCCTCCTTTCTACTGCTGTGTCCACATTTTCCTTGAAACGACAAGATGTACGGCTGCCTATGGAGATCTGGATTTGGTTGTTGGATGTGGGACCCACAGACCCTGGACATAGATAACATGATTTGGATCTTGGTGGGGACACTATTATTTCCTAATTTTAGAGGGACATTCAATTGCCTTCATTTCATGTAAGATTATGAAAAAAATAATTTAAAATTGAGATTTGACTTGCAAACCGATACATGCAGATTAAGTTTGATTTGACTTGATTGAGCTTCATTAGATTTACTTTAACTCATCTTTGAATTATGACTTAAGTATTAGGCATTTGTTGTAACAACTCATGTTTTAAGTGTTAAGATTAGAATTAAAATTTCAATGTGTTAGGCTATTAACACAGCTAATCCCCACTTGGGTATATGCCAAGAGTCTCAATTACCAATTAAAAGTAATTCTTAACCTTTCCCCCAAACTTGAGATCCAAGCCCTCTTCTAATAGTATTAAAGACTTTTCCTCTTCTTACCCTCAAGATTTCTCTAAGTACAATCGTGTTCCTCCTAGTTCAACCAAGGTAAACTTTTCTTCATCCCCAAGCAAGCTTTACTAACAATTTAACCAAACATTTCCAAATGTACTGAGGAAAATTATCTCGGGGGAAGAGAGGTCCAAGTGAAAAAGAAGGTGAAACCCGAGAAGAAAAAGTTTGATGGAGGAAAAGGTGCGATCTATGCTCATGCAAGAGGAGGATAGGGAGAGGGCTTCTCAAGCATGAGTTCTGCTTTGAGCAGAAAAAATGAGAGAAAAATGCTCTCTCAAAAAAAAAAAAAAGTTTTAAATACTAATTCTACTCTATGATATCGGTCAAACCAACAAAGGCTCGACTTTTACCATCAAGTTTCTACTCTCTGTCGATTAGACATAGAACATTTTCATAAATACTATCAAATCTTATGGCTCTCTGAAGGTGCGACCGACTCAAACTATCAGTCCCACCAACACTACCAATCAAACTGACGACTCCAGTCGATTCGACTTACACCAGCCAAGAACAAAATCCTCTAATTTTTCTACTGTCATAATCCAAAATCCAAATCTTGGAGTTCAGATCGGGGTAAACTTAGGCTCTATAGGTAGCCCAAACTCCATTAAACACAAATAAACTTACTAAATTTCTCAAAACATAATCCGAATTATAAATAATTAAAAGTTGAGCCACTACATTTGTTTATACTGTTTTTTCAAATAAACAAATATTCTCAAATAATTAAGGGTCGTCTCAAAACATTCGTTGTTTTGGATTGTTTTTTGAATTGTTGAGATCATCTAGATCTATTAATCTCCTACACTAGAATATCAATCTCTCTCCTTCCACTTCTCCATTGTGGTATATTGATCTGCCATCAAATCAACCATCGCATCTCTGTCGTTGACCCATTTGCGCTTTTATCATCCACCCGTTCGATTAGCCTATCCAATAAATTCAGACTCTAGTGTGGACTCACTTTATTTTGAGAGAGATGTTTGGATTAATATCATATGATCAGAGAAAGATTAGAATTAGGACAGAAAGATAAAAGATAAATTTGTTAAAATTGTGAGATCATATCTTTATGTTGTATCTTCTATAAAAGGATTATTTATTAATCATGAATTGAAGGTTTATTAAACTCTATTTTTTAATAACGAAGCTCTATAGAAACTCATAGGTCATTTACTTCATTACAACATTTGGAGAGATTATATTTTGTGCAAGTTCTCTTGCATCTAAAGTCTAATCCTTTTAAAAAGGGTGGTCATTTAGACATCCTACTTTTCTTTTAAGAAACATCACATTTCAAACTTTTGTGTGAAAATTATTATTTTATCCCTCAGTTTTTTTTTAAAAAAAAGACAATTTGTCTACGTAAAATTGAGGAGCATAATGATAATTTCGAATAAAATTTTGAAATAGAGTGTCTTTTAAAAAAAAAATCAGATGTTTAAATGACTACCCTCCTAAAAATTGATAGTTTCTGCCATTTAACACTATCTTAATCACCTTTTCTCGATTTTCAAGTGAACACAAGTGTGGTACTTGAAGCTAGGGGTCGTCTATGAGTAACGTACAAATTTTCACTTTGAAGCTTTCACTTTTCATTTTTCCCACATCCATCCATGGCGTTGTGATCAAGAGAGTTGAATAGGCCTGTATATCTTAAAGAATAGTAATGCCTCAATGGGAGTAATATGTTATTTATATAGCAAATTTTTAAGAAGTATCACCCTATCAAAGATTGTAATTCTTCATACAATTATGAGTGATATATATATACATAGTATTTTTATTTATTAAACATATAAAGCAATGCAATCAAAATTGTGAATTGAGTCATAAAACTTAATAACATATAGAAATAAAATCATTAAATTTAAAATTACAAAGCTAAAACAGTTAAACGAGCCACAAATTTTACTCTATCTTGTATTTATTATGTGATCGGTGCGAGGCACTACTAGGCTACATCACTAGTAGGCTACTATAGTTGGTGATCATTAATCCCAAATCAGAAATGGGCACGTCCAACATGATGTTCATAAGTAAGATGCTTATACTTTATTATATGAAGCCCTTTTTTGAAGGGAAGCTTATGAAAATGAAACCGTGTACTAGTATGGGCTGGTAGAGCAGACAATATCCATACAATTGAGAGGCGTGTCGTTACAAAATAGTATCAGAACGGAAGACAACTTTAGTTTCTAGGCAGAGGATTGTGATAGATGTCATATGTGGGCAGGTGCGAGGCACTGACAGACTACAACATTATCAGGCTACTATGGTAGGTGATCATTAGTTCCGCATTAGAAACGGACTCGTCCAACGTGAGGTTCATAATTAAGATGCTTACACTTCATTAAATGTATGCCTTTTCTCAAAAGAAATTTGGGAAAACAAAAATCATACACTAACATCGATTGACAAAACGAACAATATCCATACAAAATTGACAGCTCACTTTTAATGAATATCACTTTGGATAAAACGAACAATATCCATACAAATTACAGACATTTCATTACTCTTACATAACTCATTCAAAATAGATAGCTCACTTTTAATGAACAATATCCCTCGGTAAAAGTCTCTTTAGAATTTTTTGTTTTTTATAATCAAACGAAGGGATTAATACAAAGGAATAAGAACAGGATGCAACATACAAATTATACATAAGTAATAATGGTGTTTACCACCAGAGTAGCAAAAAAGGTATTGCTTATCACCAAGCTTGAAGGATCCAATGGTCTTGCCGTCCTCAACTGTCGAATCACCTCACCTCTAAGTGGAGGATTTCCCTTTCGAGTATCAAGATTTGAAAACTATGATCTTCTTAATGCGACTGGAACACAACTTCATCCTTAACCAAAGAGCATATAATCAAAAATGACAATCATTGAAATGAAATCACAAAATTAACACACTTGATCGTAAATTAGAAAATTGAAAATTACTATTAAGGGCTACTATTTGATATATGATTTATTTACTCCTTGATTGATTTTAGTTTGGTGGAACCAATGAATTCCCATCACCTTTTGCCCAAGTATTCTATTTTTTTTTTCTAAAAAAAGGAAAATGTCTAAATCATTATTATTTAAGGGAAAGAATTTAATTAACTTTAAAATACTAAAGTCTTTTTGGAAATTGCTAGTATTTCTATCTTTAATTTGTTTTAACCTTTATTTCAAACATTGAATTTGTGAGTCTAAATGCTAAATAGGTAATTAAATTAATTGTTTAAACAATATATTATACATGCATCACTTGAGATTTGATATCAAGATATTTGGAAGTTCTGAATTTAATTCTCACTAGACACTAAAAGAGCACTTCACGTAGATTATTCGATATGTATGGATAGGATGACTTACACATGCCTGATGATTAGACGGGTGCTCTAAAATATCTGACCACCTCAGTCATAAAAAAAATGTTTAGTAGAAAATTTTATTTAAAAATATGATAGGTAAAATATGTCTAAGTGCTTAAAACTCATGAATGACAAAAAGAATATCCTTAGATTTATTTGATATTAGAAGAATGTACTGATTTTTAAGAGAAAAATAAGCCACCTTGATATCCTTTTCTTTAAAAGTTTAAAATGGTAGAAAGGTACTTCATCCATGAGAAAGGTAGAAATCAAGATTTGTTAAGGTATATTTAGATATTAAATGTATTTAGGATTTACTAATATTGTATGTCTCTATAATCTATATAGGGATTTTCTACTAGAAAATCTAATGTTCATCCTCTTCCTCTCCAATCATAAATGTCCATCATGAACCCATTTAAGATTTCCAGACAATTATAGAGCAATGAGATCCGTAATAAATTCTCTTATTACATGGATTTATGGGTATTCCTATTCTATATTGGAGCTGAGACTAATTATATGGACATGGTCGGCCCTGACTATAGGCGGTGTAGGCTGCCGCCTAGAGCCCCCAAAATAGTTCTAAAAATAACCTGCAGTAGGGCCTCATCTTAATAGTTTTGTCTAGGGCCCCTGAGATTTTAGGGTATCTCAGGACCGGTACTGCACATGGATACATAAAATCGCCTCTAAATCTTATGTATTAGATAACTCTAAGGAGTGTCGAACTTCAAATCTTCAATATTGGACAAGCGAAAAAAAAAATAATTAGTAAAATTTATAAATTATAAATGTTTCTTTTATTAAAAAAAAACATAATTGCAAACATAAATTCCGCCAAATTTTGACCATCGTTGAGGCGAAGTCAGCTTGGTCAAAATTAACCCTACCAAATCATTGTCAACTTTTGGGTCAGCCAAGTGAAGCCAAAACTAAGGCCAAAATTTGAACCTCTTTATTCCAACCAACCTGTCCTTACACAAGTGATCAAGACAAGTCCATCAATGTAGTCAGAAAACTATGATATAAATAGTTAAATGGGCAAAACAAGCATATGCCCGGGCATTTTGTGCATCTAGTCGAAAGGGCTCTATGTTAGGTCCACTTAATGTTAAATTTGTCATTTTCTTTTGTAAACTTAGATCTAACTTCTTGTGTCTATTTGATGTTCTTACTATTTGATTGATTACACTAGGTAAAAATAATTTATTTTTATCTTTAAAAATCAAATATTACAATGATTCAAAGAGTTCTATTTTAGAAAGTTTGATAGCCTACGTGACAATCTATTCACTCATCTTTTCCTTTTTTTTCTTATAAGATGAAGCTTGTTCTCGAAATACGTGAGTCTCGTTGCACCATAATATCTCGACTCTCTCATAATTGAAAATCCTCAACACATTAGCATCATAGAGATGAATGAAATACGTGATGCTTCTGGTTAAAAATTATCATATCAAACACACTAATAAGATTTTTATAATTTTTTATAACATAGATATCTCCACTCTACATTAGAAGTGAAGTTAATCCTAAAGATACACGACACTACTTACATATCTTTTGTATTAATTTAAGATCTCTAATCTAATACTAAAAACTTAAATCAATCGAGATATCTAGACGGAGAATTATCATTAGGGATTAGACCATATAAAATTTCGTCAAAAGAAATGATGAGTATTTTCAAGAGCTAAAACACCTCTTCCCAGCTTATGTGTTTTATAAGCCACGATTTTGGAGGACTTTAACTCCACCTCTAAATTTATGACTCAATAGTCACGGACTCGGCCAAGTTATAATAGTACTTCACTGCGAGTAACCACCATCCATTTTGAGAGCCATCCAAGTATATACTTTTTAAAGCTCATCAGCAATCCAAAGGCTAAAAGATGAGATGTTGGGTTTTCATTACATTTGGATATATTTGTGCACAATATTTTTATAGAAATAAATATAATTTCTATGTTAAAATTATTTTTATTATTCTATGCAAAACTTTTTCATATAAAATGGTTTCCCCTACTTGGTCTTTTTCCACGAGAGGTGTATTAAAATGGAAAATGAAGTCTTAGAGGGAGAGGTCCAATCCATGGATTAACTATGGCTCAATTGAATCTATGACACAAGATTCAATCCAAACTCTACCAATGATCTATTTCATGATCTAGTTAACTCGGTCTATTATCTAATTCATGACTCAACCAATTCAACTCTTATCTCATAGTCAATTTAATCAAACTTATGAATCAATCTACAACTCAAAATCTAGTTGATGGTCCAACTTAACCAAATATAGTATTTATATTCTATTACTTGACTCGTAACGAAACTCAACCCATATCCCGTCATTGATCGATCAATGAACCTACCAAATCAACTTAGTTTATGAATTTCTATATAAAATTGAGGTAGGTTAGGCTAAGATCTAAACAAACTACACTTGTTATTATATAACATTATCATTTTAATTAAAATATAAGTTGAATCAAATATTTAATCATATAGTTGGTTATTGTTGTTATTATTTGATTATTATGATAATTTTGGCTATGTTATCATTATTATCATCATCATCTAGAATTAGTTATAATCGAGTTAAAAAATATCTCTCCTAAAACTAGCAAAATTTTACTCGATCTGATCATTTGAACTAAATCTTAGTATTTTAAATAGAGCATGGGTTTAAAGTTTTGTGACACGAATTTGAAATGACTTGAAACGACTAATCCATTTAATAAACAAATAAATAATGGATTGAAAGTTCTTCATCCGAATTCGAAACTCACCCGAGTTGACCTACACGTTGGCAAGTCTATCTTAATCTAGACTTGGAAATTTTTTTACCTGAATTAAACTTAAGCAATTTAAATAAATATGAATTAAAAAAATTATAACTTGAATTTGAAATAGACTTTGAACTAACATACTCGTTTAATAAACAAGTAAATAGATTAAAAATTATTGATCCAAATCCGAATAAAACTCAATAATCCAAAATTGACCCATTGTCTAATCTCTCTTATCTAACCATAGAAAGAATTTATTTATAAATTATTGAAAATTTTAATTTAAAAAAAAAAATTATAGACAACCGTACCGTTACATGTTACAGCTGTAGAAAGGTGGAATCGAAAGAAAAGAGCAGTAAACAAGACCGAGAAAGAGATCAAAAAGCAGTAAAACATGGGAAAGGTAAACGAGCAGAAGAATGGGCAAGAAAAACATGTCATCAATGGAGTCTGCAGTAGATTGTCGGTTTACGATACCCATCTTCTCCTCCCATTTGCCCCTCCCTATTCTACAAAAGCTGTCGCAGCCGCCTTAATACCCCAGGAAATGATTGCTCTACGTTCCTTTTTCTCCCCCTCGGGAATATTCTTCCTCCTTTTCACCCCTTCCTCCTCGGTAAAATCCCATTCCAACCCTCAGTAAAAACTCACCCTTTTCTCCCTTCTCAGTTCTCACCGCCACATCTCCTTTTCAAATTCTTCACTCCAACCCAGCATCCTTCACACCCAAAAGTTTCCTTGCTCCTTTTTGAATTCTATTTAATGCTTTGGAATTAATGTTGGTTCTAGGCAGTTTAGTGGATGATATCTGGTCTTGATTTGTTTCCCAAATACAGAATACTCTGTCTCTTCTCTTCTGCAGCTTCTCCCTCTCAATCTCCCATTAGAAGAATTGGGATCTTATTCTTGTGCAAAGAATCTCTTGGCTATATTAAACACTCTGTACAAGGAAAGATATCAACAGATATCTCGGCTTGAAGATTGCAGGAGTTGTTCATTGTTGTTTGTAAACGGGTCTGCTGTTTTGGCCTTTATGTAAGTCTTCTATCTAAATATTAATTGCTTACTCTCTCTCTCTTTCTCTGATTTTGCATTTTCCTTGCATCCTTTTGACTTGTCCCAACTGGGTCTGTGTTTTTAAAATCTTGTCTTTTTTTATATAGAGAGAAGAGTAGAAAGGAATCAAGGATGCTTCCCTTTCAGAGCTACTACGGGTTTGGAAGAGAGCAAGGGTTATTTCAAGGTCTTGGGTTGATGGGGATGGACGGTGGAGCTACGACTTTGAGTCCAAGTTCGACGGAGGAAATGAAAGCAATGGCAGCAAGTAAGAGCCACAGTGAGGCGGAAAGGAGGAGGAGACAGAGAATCAACGGCCACCTCGCTACACTTCGCACTCTTCTTCCAAATACTACCAAAGTCTGTCTATCTACCGATTACTTTTATCTTTACTGCTAATTCCCTCCTTTATAAGACCACTTTACAAAAAAAATTGTCTCCCATTTTCAAGAAAATAAACATAAAAGTAGAGAGAAAAATCTAGAGCTTCCTATAATTTTTTTTTTTTTTAATGAAACAACTCAAGTAAGAAGAATAATTGAATAGGACTGTCTCCCTAATTTTTGTCTTTGTACTTTCATCTTATATTAAACTTTCTCCACCTGTCAGTGAAAATGCAATTTTGCTTTTGATTTCTTATAAAGAAGTAACATGACTATTAGTGGTGCTGTTTTCTGATGTTATCAATTGGGTGACTACTGTTCTTTCTTTTTTTACCATTCCATCAGTCAGTAGCTGTGTCCAATGGATAAAGCTGTGGCCTTCCTTGGGTATATAACCAAAATAAGAAGCTATGGAAAATATTTTCTGATTTTTTACATCTGTTGATTTTAAATGAGAAATACATCTAAACATGACATGCTTTGTTTTATATATTTATGCAAAGGTCATCTCTATTAGAAATGATCAACAAAATCAAATACTGAAGGTTTTTTTTTAATTTAAATTATATTTATAAATATAGTATTTCAATGAAAAAATAATGGTATCTCAACTAATGACTACATTTATATTCAATTTAATATATAATCTTTGACATTTATTATCTATAATGACAGTGAATAAATTAAACTATATTCTTGTAGTAAATTGAAATATGTTGAGAGAGAGAGAGAGAGCATGGGCAGAGCTGTCCCCTATGGGAAGAGGAAAAAATGATACGGTCTTATTATAGAGAAGTTTCGTTAAGTTTAGAACAAGGAACAAAATGGTCAGAGGGTCAGATAACTGAATTGGATTCGGATGGTATTTGCAGACGGACAAGGCGTCGTTGCTGGCGGAGGTGGTCCAGCACGTCAGGGAACTCAAGAGGCACGCTGCTGACGTGGCGCCCATCGACATCACCAGCAGCAGCGGCAGCGGCAGCATCTGGCCGTTCCCCGGTGAAACGGACGAAGTGACGTTGGATTTTGACACCGAATCGTCGCTCATCAAGGTATCCGTCTGCTGCGACGACAGGCCTCACCTCCTCTCCGACCTCAACACCGCCATCCGCTCCCTCAGGCTGCGGCCAGTCAAGGCGGAGATTGCGACCCTGGGAGGTCGTACCAAGAGCGTGTTTCTGATCCAAGGGGTGGAAGGAGAAGACGACTTGTCGTCCATCCGTCGCGCTCTGAGGTCAGTTCTCGAGAAGCCGACAACAGCAGCGACGGCAGAAGCGACCTCTGCCTCGGGCTCCGTAATGCCGGGGAATAAGAGGTCGCGTCTCTCTCGGAATCTCGCCTTCTAAAGCATGTTGGGGGACTGAAAGGAAAAAAACAAAATCGAAAGGGGGCTGATTGCAACTTTGCATGCGCATGCCATTTTTTTGGCTGCGTGATGGAGATGTTGGAATTTGTTGGATCGAGTTGAGTTCAGTTGAGTTAGAGATTTTGGATAATGTTATATTATATTTTTAATTTTATTAAACTACTCAAGCATGATTAATTCAACTTCAAAAATTTTGACTCAATGATTTCATTAGACATTATTAGACAGCTTCAGTAATCTATAAAAGGCCCCATTCACCGCTCAAAAAAAATAAAATAAAGGCCCCATTCGTTATGTATGGTGGATTTCATATGAAAGAAATTTCAATCTCTACTCAAATCATAAAATTTAAGACAATAGTTTTAAAAATTAGCTGATATTTATAAAAATATAGATTTTGCCTTTGACCTGAATCATTTCAGTCAAAAGAAATTATTATTGTGGGTTGAACTATCGAAAGCATAAAGTATAATGATCATACTCACTTTTCGTTTGTATGTGGCTCACTTATATTTTAGTAACACTTTTGAAAATTTTAAATCTTAATAAATATACATTTTAAAATTTAATAATTTTGAAGTTTGAAGAAACCACAACAACTTTTTGTCTTTTATAAAATAATTTTGGCTTATAATTTGTTAGAAATTAAGGAAGGTTTTGTGTTTTTTCATTTTATAATGACACCTCTTCTACTATCATATTAAAAGGTGAGTGACATATGTAATCATGTATATAATGGAAAATAATATTTTTAAATAAAAATATATCATTTTTTTGCAATTATAATGTGTTGTTTGATCATTCCTTTTAAAACCTAAATATTATAAAGAAGTTAACTAAACCTCCTTAATCAAATTTGATTGCTCATAAATTTCATTTCCATTCAATTATTCTAGACATAATTTTGAATCTTGACATTTGAATTGATATATCAGTAACCTAAAATTCAGTGGGCAATACATATCGAATTAGTGATTTAGCAGCGATAAGTTCCTCTCTCCTTTATTTTTGGAAAAAAAAATGGAAAAATAGCTAATAAAATACGATAAAATGAAAAACTTAGGATAAACATATTTTAAAAAAATAAGACATTTATATGAAGTTTTAGACCCTTCAAGTCGAAATTCCAATACAAATCAAGCAACCCATAATAGGTGATCAACCTTTTAAAGAAAACTACTGCCTCATCTTCCATAGAATGTTCCTTGAAATTTTGCTTAATCCTAGGAATTAAGTTAAGGAGACTTGCAAAGTTAGCTTGTTCTTAAAATTTGAAATAACAACAAAAGATATATATTACTATGTGGTGCAAGGTGTCTAATTTGGGTCAGGTCAAATCTTAGCCTAGTTGGTATAATTATTCCTCTCCATTCAATTTAAGATAAGAAAATCGAAAATTATAGAGAGACACACACTTTTAAAAATTAAAATGGGTCACATTTTTTGTTGAAATATATAAAAAATAACAAAAGTATCGGTTGCACAAAATTTGAACGATCATTTTAATTTTGTGATTTTAAACTTTGAAAATTTCATTGCTGTAAGCCATTAATGTTTTATGGCCCATCTCATAAATTATGATAGTCGATTGAGGAGTTTCTCTTCAATTATATTATCTATAAAGTCTTTTATCTATCTCATCCAACCATGTAACCCTCAGCTCATTTAAATGTACCTTCTTCCTGTTGAAATGGATACCTCAATGTCTCTAAAGCTGCTCTCAAAAAATATACAATTTCAACATCTTCATTTCTTTCATTTATTTGATAACCGGCACACTTAAGCATGGAGCTCATAAAATAAGGTGACGAGTGTATTGAATTTTTCTTTTTTTGTCTAATACGCGATCACCCAAATGATCAATTGCTCAAAAGGACTAGTTTATTCCCAATACACCATGCTATTTCAACTCGCAAGGGTAGCTCAACTGGCAATCATTTTGGCTCAAGAACCAAAAGTCTCATAGTTTGAGTCCCATATTTCCATAGTCACCCTATGCCTGTGGCTTGTGGGGGCTACATGCATATGTAATTTTATCCAATAGCCTCCAACTCGGGGAGAGATGAGGGTTTTGGCTTCCTTCGTCATAAAAAAAACCATATTATTGTATGATGTGTCTAGTCCCTAAAGTTTTCCAGTTAATTTATTATAGCTTTCTTCTTTTATATCGTTCCACACGGAAGTGGAAGTCAGAATGTATCCTAAATGAGCCATTGCCACCTAGATTGGTAAGTGATCGACTATACTTAACAGGCTACCTATCCATGGACTTGTTTATCGTACTTATTTGGGTCTTCTAAGCTAGATTTCCATTATCATATCTATGTGGATAAGATGTATGAGAAGGTGAACTACCAGGATAATACTACCAACCTCTGTACTTCCTCAAGTCCATACAAATGCATAATCAACAACAACCAAAGACTAATTGAGCTGACCCACTTACCATCTTCCCACTATAAAACCCAATCCTTGTGGCAATATGTTTGCTCACAGTTGTTTGTATCTTAAGCACTTGGTCATTCATATTCATCCCCTAAACATGGCTTCTGATTCAAGTTTTGTTGTATGGTCGCTCATTTCTCTGTTATTTTTGAACTACAATGTGGGTTTAGCAGCAAGGTATCTTCTCGACAACCCTGAGCCAACCCTGCCCACAATTCCAGAGCTCCCTAAGCCCAAATTACCACCTTTTCCGGAGGTCCACTTGCCACCTTTGCCTCAATTCCCAACATTGCCCAAGCCCGAATTGCCGCATTTCCCTGAGCTGCCCAAGCCTGATTTGCCCCATCTTCCAGATATTCCAAAGCCCAAATTGCCTGAGCTACCCAAGCTCGAAGCACCTCATGGGCCTGAGGCTCCCAAGCTGACCGATGTGCCTGAGCCCAAACTGCCACCGGTGTCCGAAGTGCCTCATGTACCGATGTGCCGAAGCCGACATTGCCCGAAGTGCCCAAGCCCGAAGTACCTCAGGTCCCTGAACTGCCCAAGCCTGAAGTGCCTCATTTGCCAGATGTTCCCAAGCCCACATTGCCCACCATTCCTCCTCTTCCCAAGGTTGAAGTGCCACCATTGCCCACCCTCCCCTCCCTCTCTCCACCCCACTCAACCACTAGCCCTTGAACTTCACAGTAATCGTCAGTCCTTAGTATGTGCAGATAATTCTCAATTTACGATAGATTGTTGATGATCTACTGCAGTAATAAGCTTGTTTAGATGGCTATTTAAGAGTTAAGAGTGCTATTGCTTGTGTATTTTCTTTGTTATACAGCACCTATCAGTTGGGGTGTTCTGTGGTCATATGTATTTCTTGTCCAGTTTGCTATATTTATATCCTTTTATGGTCATGTTGTTACTTCTTTTGAGTTCCTGAGGTTTTATTATATTGTATAGAAGACATCTCTGCTTTGTACAGGGATCATTTATGTACTTTTTTGCTTTATCTTTTAATGTTATAGTTGATACTGGTTTGGAAAAATTATTTGATTACTCTGACCCATTAAGTGTGGAAGATGGTTCTAGTTTCGGTTTTCTTATGAGCCATCTGTCTACATCCATAGTATGACACTCTTTTGCTCGGTCGGTAAATGGTTGTCTTGGAATGTAATCACAGCTGAGCCTATTCAGTTATTGGGCTCATAATTCATCCCACCAACATCGAAATTAAGGCCCATGTCCAGCCCATCTCCCAAGTTACATATATGCTTGTCTGAAACGTTGTTTGTAGACCTAGCAAAATTTGACCCAACTCGATTATTTGAATCGAATCCAAACATTTATAATGGGGTATGGGGGTTTAAAGTTTTGTGACCCTAAATCCGAAATAGATCCAAACCAACTAATCCATTTAATAAACAAGTAAGTAATGGATTGAGAGTTGTTGACCCGAATTTGAAACTAACCGAGCCGATCAACACATTGCAAAGTCTATCTTTTTTAGGACGGAAAACCTCAAAACTCCCACCTCTACCGGAATATAAGGGTGTTGGATAAAACTTCGAATGCACGCAGCCCCCTGCAAGCTGTTGCCAAGTCTACCTTGAACTAGACTTGGCAAAATTTGACCCAACCCGATTATCCAAAAATGAACCTAAGCAATTTAAATGGTTGTGGGTTTAGAATTTTGTGACATGACCTCGAAATAGACCCGAATCATTTAATAAACAAGAAAGTAATGGGTTGAAAATCGTTGACCCAACCTGAAACCCACTTGACCCAACCTATTACCATCCACCAGGTCTATGTGTTGGAAATTTCAATAGAGGGGGTCATTTGTTAGCATATTAAGCAAATATTGTTGGCTATTGAGCTAGAAATAATCCACTAGCTCATCTGAGCTCAGATGAAGGCAATACTGTCCCTGCTCATGGATTGCCATACTAGCATTTGCATTTTACTAGGGCTGATCTTGGGCCTGACTTCTGATACTTTAATGTTTGATAAAAACTCCATTCAGACTTCAAAGACGGGCCTTTTTTATTAATATAAAAACTTCTCTATCAGAAATAATAATATCTTAAATTAGAATTTCTCTAAATGTAAACTATAACCCTTCTTAAAATTTCCATAATGTAAGATACAAATGCTTGTGTTGTTACAATTTCTATTCACTATGGTTTACTGCTCCATTGAGCTTTTTCGGATCATTGTCAAGGTAAAAAGTCAATTAAAAGACTCTATTTGAAATTCAAACAATATTAGAGAATAGTGATTATGTACTTTTGAATATACATAAGAACTTTTTTTTCCTTTCATAAAAATTTACCAAAACTAAAAAGTCTCCAACCATAGGACTTTAATTAATATTTATATTGTTTCTAATTTCAATACAAAAATCCTAATAATAATCCAAAGCATTAAACATTAATTACAAATATAATTCTGACTATTTAGAAAGATCATAAATTAAAAATATTCAAAATGTTCATCATTTTAATATACTTTTGTAGAAAATAAATCGTATCTTTCTCTATTTGTATCGAAGCTAGATAAAGTTGGATGCAATAGAGAGGTAGATGAAAAACTTATCTAATGAATGTAATTTGATGTCCTTAAAAAATTAAATCATATAAAAATATAATGATTATTTAAAATCACAAAAATATGAAAAGCTAATCCAAATATAAATATTAATTTCACAGTGATATAAAACTATTTCTATAAAAACGGGTTTTTGGAGCATTTGTAACTGCATTCATGGTCATAAACATAAAGTTTCAACTCCAAGGATTATCTCAGTTGGTTTGGGAGTAAGATCTTTAAAGGGAGGTCTTAGATTCAAACCATGGAAAATAAAAGGCCACTCTCTATAAGAATATTATAAAGTAAGGTCTCATCAAATTACCCAGTGTATACAGATAAAGGGGTTTTCACACACTGGAGTCGACTGAGGTGGGATGCTTAGACACCTCAGGACTTAAAAATAATAATAAATAAACATAAAGTTTCTCTCTGCAGAGGCGCACATGGAATTCTAAGCCCTTTGGCACCATTTCCAATTTTCAATTTCCAAATGGGAGCTGGGAAAGAGCAGCGTGGGAACGTACAATGAAAGCAACCTGCGACTTTGAATGGAAAAACAAAAAAGAAAAGAAAAGAAAGAAAAACATGGCTATGGTAGACAAATGCTCTGCTCTGCTCTGCTTGTATCAAGACCAAAGGACGGTTGAACGAATCCATGTCAGGAAGAAAGAAAGAGAGAAATAGAATCAACTGCATTTGCTCTTTGGAAAGAATGCATAGAAGAGGAACTCAGCCTTCAAGTATTTATATTAAGATTATAGAGCACCGACGCTAGGTCGGCCATGAGATTTTAGGACCTTAGGCGAGTTTTTAATATGGGTCTTTATATATTCAGAAAAAATAAAATTATACAATTTTTTTTACAATGTGTGAAACTAAATAAAATATCATAATCAAATTTATAATAAAGTATTATTTAAAATTTATTCTTATTTTGAGATGCAAAATTACTAATTAAATTATTATATTCAAATTTTTTTAACATTTATTTTTCAATAGATAAGATAGTTAATCCATTCAATCTTTCTTCTGACATTGTACACCGAAGATAAGATTTTATCAGTTTTAACTTTGAAAAACTTATTTCTGCATAAGTAAGTGTAACTGGTATAATCAACATTATTCTATAAGCAATTCATGCATTTGGAAAACAACAATTCATTCTTTTTTATATAATTTGGCAATTCATTCTTTTGGTACTACATCTTTTATCATATTCAAGTGTGACACTAATGCAAATTCTCATTTGAAAAGAAGATATTATTATTATTTTAATTTTTCAATTTTTCTATATTTTTTAAAAAATTAAAAATTATCTTAATTATAATGATTTATACTTGTATATTACTTCTAATAAAATCTTACATTTATCAAATGAATAAAGTTATGTTTTTTCATCTCTTCAAATTTTAAAAGCTTTAAATTATTTTTAATTCAAAATTATCAAATCAATATAGATTTCTCTTTCTCTTTATTTAGATGATAGATATATTTTAAAAGATTCTTTATTAATTAAATTTTTATTATTATTATTATTATTAAACTCAATAAAATGAGGATTATAATAATAACTATTATGATTATTACTATCATTATTTTAATTTTTTAAGAAACCTACGCTTTAAATTGAGTAGAAAAATTATCGATATATAAATTTTCAATTTTGAGTGTTCTAAATTCGAAATAGTTAAAAATAGTCAAATGATTTCAAGTAGTATTAATTCAAATTATTGTTATTTTTCATTATTATTATTAAATAACTTAATAAAAATAAAAAAATTATTATTAACGCAAGCCCATATTTGTAAAGGGGCAATTCTAACCAACTGGAAAAGAATGAATTTTTGTTTTAATTATACATTATTAACTATTTAATATATAGTAAAAGAGCTTATGGACTTGAGGGCCATCTTTATTTGAGGGCGCTAGACGACTACCTAATTCGCCTATAGCCAGGGTCGGCCCTGACCAACGCATTAAAACTTTGGCCAGATCATTAATGGTTGATCTCAGTCCTCCAATTGATAACGGGGCGACGGCACTCAGCCTTCAAGTATTGATTTTAATTACTTCGATTTTGGCTTTTATTAGATTTACTTTATAAACCAATCTTGACCTAAAATACTCTAAAAAAAATTTGCCCAAAAGACTAGTTTGTTAGTTGGAGTGACCCAAGTGTTTTATAAATTTCTAGATCTCCCTCTACATTTTCAATGTGTGACTCGTTCGCAGCAGCCCCAATAATCCCCTCTCAACGAGGCCCTTTGGCGGAAAGCTACGCCGGCCATTCCATTTGCTTGGAGAATCTCCTGAGGCCTACATAAGGTAGTCTGAGACCCAAAAGACTAGCATGTTAAGTCTCATGCTATCTCATGTAGACCAGGGATATAAATCTCAGCCGATACGTATTATATCGGCAGATACACACCGAGATTTAAAAAAAAAAAAAAAAATAGGGAGAGAGAGAGAGATAAACCAGAATTTTTTACCCATGTGGGTTAGGAGATTCTCCAAGTAAATAGGATGGCCGACGTTGCCCTCTTCGAAAGGGGGATTGGGCTATTGCGAACGAGTCCCACATTAAAAGTGTAGAGAGATCTAGGGGTTTATCCGACAATAAAATAATATAATATTGTTTTTAGCATGTATTTATTCTAAATCTCAGCATGTCTTACACAAAAGGTAATAACCAAATCATTATTCATATTTTTTAATATACAAAACATTTTTTGTCTTCTTTCACCTCCATCACTTGATATTTGACAAACGGTACTCAAAAGTACAAAACTATCATGCATTCTCCCTCTATTAAAAAATATCAATCTCCCAATTCTTAAATAAAAAATAAAAAAACCTTAGCTCTGAAACTTCTAAATCAGTCTCATTCACATCTAAACATAATAAACAGAAGTAGTTTAAAAAACCTCTTAAATACGAGACTAGAACATAAACAAACACTCAAAAACAAGAAACAATAACCCTTTCCTCACTTACTTTTCCTGTCTTTGAAATGTGAGCAGGAATGAGTGGTGCAAAAAAGTTCTCATATAAATTGAAAGTAGCTGAAAATTTTCGACACGTAATTTATATTTCAATTTTTTACTGAAATTTATAACATACAATTATTTTTCTCTCTCAATTAGTTGTATTGTGAGTTTGTGACTAGTCCTATAGA
This sequence comes from Chimonanthus salicifolius, assembly GCA_013350335.1. Taxonomy (NCBI): domain Eukaryota; kingdom Viridiplantae; phylum Streptophyta; class Magnoliopsida; order Laurales; family Calycanthaceae; genus Chimonanthus; species Chimonanthus salicifolius. The sequence continues at coordinate 12,223,735 of CM023537.1, read as the reverse complement.
AGTTTGAAAATAATTTTAAGGGCACGTTTGTATTTAAATTTTTTAAATAGAAAATAATTTTTAGACTGAAAATATTTTTTATTATTCTATATGAACTTTTTTTTTATGAAAAATTATTTTTGCAGCTTAAAATGATTTTTCAAGGGAGGGAGGTATATAATTTGACCTATGAATTAAGTATGGCCCAATCCAATCAATGACGCAAGATTCAACTCAAAAATAATCAATGACTCAATTTATGGCCCATTTCATGATCTAAATGACTCGACTTAGATTACCCAATTCATAAACCAACCTATCTAACTCTTGTATCATGATTAATTTAGCCAAACTTATGAACAAATCCACAACTTGAAAATTAGATGATGGTCCAATGCTTATCCACTACTCGATCAACCAACTTAACTTTTAATTTTTAATTTAAGTGAAGGTAGGTCAAGTTAAGATCCAAACCAATTATACTTTCTTATATAATATTATAGGCTTATAGCAATTGTTCTTCCACGAACGATTGGTTGGTCCCATCGCAGCCACCTAAGTGCTATCAAGTCTCTCATCAACACATTTGGACCCCCGCACCCACGTATTGTCAGTCTAAAGGATTCTGAATTTCTGATGCTTTGAAGCTCTCGGACCTTCAATCTGCTGGGAATAACACTGGTTTTTTTTCTCCCAGCTTAAGGATCCTATAGGTGCTCTAACTAGGCCTGGGTTAGGATATTTTGTGGGCTTTTTGTTTATTTTATGCCCTGTTTTGTTTTTTGCTTGGTGTAATTCTTGCTGCATTATTCGGTTTTGGGCCTAACCCGGGCTGTGGCCTTTTACGTGTTATTTTGTTCTTTTGGGCTTTGCCTCCTTTAAATAAATAGCCAACTAATTATTCAGAAAAATTATATAGGTAAACTCAATTATTTAATATATATAACTATTATTGTTATTTATTTAATTATTGTGGCAATTATAATCATTATCATCATGTAAAATTAACTATAATCGAGATATATATCTCTTCGACTTAACAATAGAAATAATTCATTTATTAATTATTATAAAAATCTTTTATTACACCGAACTAAAGAAATTAATATCTATAGAAAAAGTAAATAAAAATAGAAATCATCGAAGAAATCAATTTTCATAAAAAGTAGTTGTGTACAAACATGTTCTAAATACTTTTATATACACGTCATATTTAATAAAAGATTGCAATTTATTTTTTAGTATTTAAAGATTTAAAATTTTAATTTTTTATTTATTAATTTAGTGTCGCATAACAAAAGCTTTTGGTTACTTGGGGTGGGTCAAAATATAGATGTGATCGGTGATCCAACTTCATTGATCAAAGGAAGTGGATTCATATCCCTGAGATTTTATATGTGAGTTTGTCAAATACTCAAATCATTTGCGGATGTTTTTATCTTGGTTAATTTAAGATATAATTCGTTGTTTTATCCAGTATATATAGGTAGAAAGACTTGTTTACATTTGAAGACTAATCGAAGTGTTTTAAAAGACTGTCGACACTTATAATATATGTACTTGGACTGATGTTGTTCTTTGAAAGTGTCTTGCTTGAGATGATCACAAGCTACAGTAACCTTGAAATTATGATCTCGTCGCCTTCAAATCTGTTGAAGAAGAGACCATGTGTAAGGAGACTTGACTTTTCAAGATCAACCCACCAACTCTCTGTCCCTTCCTTTCCCAAAAGGAGTTCTTAGAAATCAATCTCTCTCTCTCTCTATTGTGATGTTTAAACAAGAAATTATCTATTGTGATTTTCGTGATTAAATTTTATAGGATTTAAATTGGATATTGTGAATGAGTTAGTTTGATGAATCTGCTTTTGAATAGGAAGTGTGATAGTATTTAGTTTGGAAAAAATCATTTTAAATACAATTTTAAAGCAAAAAAAGTTAAAACTATTGATAAACTTGAGCTTAATCTAAACAGCGGACATATCCTGAAATAATTCCAAATTAAGTACAAATAATATTCATAAGATGATATTAAGTATAAAGAAGAAAAAGTGTAAATACACACTCACTCAATAAAGATGATATATTCAATGGTTTTCTGTTGCTTAGCTTTAGGATATCAAAATGAATGGGTCTTTTATTCCTATCCTCTTTTCTTTTTACATCTAAAATAGCAGAGGATGGAAGGAAACCACATCGTCCTTAGTTGACCGTCTTCTCCTCCTATCTTGTATTAATAGCATCACTTTCTATTGGATGATGGCTGATCACCTACCAAAATTTTCTTTTGGCATGGCAAACTACATACCAACGAGAAAGGAGATACTGGGCTAGAAGATCATTTCACCCAAAACCAAGATTGTATAGTTAAGCCATTTAAATTTGGCTGAGTTTCTAGTTTTTTGTGTTCAAGTCAAGTTGACTCGGCTGAAAATGTTTCAGTATAATGGTTCCATCCATTCTTCTGCTCTTTCCTGTTAGGGGATCCAAGCACATGAGGAGCACCCTATAGCAGGGGTCCAAATATAGGCCATTACGATATGATACGTATTGACCGATATTCACAATATCGACCGATATCAGCCCTTTTTTAAAAAAAAAAAGAGAAAAATATATCAGTCCATATATCGTATCGGCCCGAATTTTTTACCTCTGCCCTATAAGTTAAGCTTTCTGCTAAACATGAACCAGCCCTATCCTTGCATATGGAAGAGATGGCTTGCCGGTAAAAAACCCACCTAAACAGCGAGAGGTTCTCCAGTGTGTGTAAATGAGAAGTTTGTAGATGCCTTAAAGATTAATCAGATGTTCTAAGCGGCTAGGATACCTTGGTCTTAAAAAAAAAAAAAAAAAAGATCTTCAAGAATCACACTAATGGTGAACATCGAGCTCAGATTTAGTTATGACCGACACCACCGTCGCATCCATACAGTGTATACCATATTATAATGTTACATACAGCCAAATATATACCCAAAACATTATATCGGCCAAGGTCCTAACAGATACAACAAAAATGGCGCCTGGATTTTTTCGCATTGATTAGACCAGCAAAATACATACATACAAAGCCCTTATTATTCCATCTAGCAACCCAAACCCATTCAATAGAAAGTTTTGGCTGCTCTTTCCCAAGGTTTTCTCAATGATACACCACTAGATTTCATATTGGAAGGGTTAGCCCAACCCAATACTTCCCAGTCAGCATTGCTACTGCTACGATGATCAGTTAGCTTCCTACTCTGTTTAGTTGTGTCAGAATACAAAAACAGGGGACTCTCTTTGCCTTGTGAAACCACTCTTCTTTCTTGAGGCTGATGACTCTTCCCATTAAGTGCATCGTCATGGCAGAAAGGACTGAAATTGGATGTTGAATCACCAGATTCTGGGGAACTCAGTACATGCCTATTTGTGGAGGCTGATAGAGGAGAGGATCTTGAAAATGAAGGTGAATAAGAAGCATCTGAGTCCTCCAACGGTCTGCTGGGACTGTTCCAACTGAAACGACCTGAATCCCCAAAGAAGTATTCAGAGTAGTCGTCTGTACTGGTAGAATCCCTGGTACTCTCAGTACTGCATGACCCTTCATCTGAACAGCTCAGAAGGGATGAGTTATCACTAGATGAATCCGTTCTAGGAATCCTATATACTGGAAAGAATCTCTCAACAAGTGAATCTGAAGATCCAAAGTTGGGAGGACCAGCTGGGGCCATCCAATAGGGGTCCTCTTCACGTCTCAAACCAACAAATGGAGGAACTGGTGGATTGGATCTTCCTTTCAAAAGATTTCTTCCGCTATGACATGAAGGAATGGTTTCTGTACTTTTGCCGCTCTTGCTTTTGGCATGGTCATGAGACATTCCACTTCTTATCAAACTCGGGGCACGTGGTGAGCACCTGCAACAAAGCACTAGTTTATTATGGAGTCAAGACGAAATTTGAACTGGAAAGTGAGATAGCAATTCATCGGCTAGTTACCTTGCATAAAGGAGCATGTATGCTGCTTTTGATAAGACTCTGTCAAGCTCCACTGGCTTTACCTAAACAAGCAAAGTACACAGACCTTAACCATCACTGCCATTTGATACCAAAAGACATCATATTATCCACAATTTGCACAATGATTGGCAGCAAACGTAATGTTACTCCTAACTCAATCAGACTTGTTTTTGTGAGGCAGGAAAAGCGAAACAGCATTAAATGGACTCCCTTTTTAAAAAAAAAAAAAAAAGAAAAAGATGTATCATTTCAAGAAAGACTTGAAATGATGCAACAATCAGTTTTTCAGGGGAAAACTCAATCCCCTCTTGATTATCAAGAAGACTTGTACAGAGTCTCAGAAATGAAGCCTAAGATGCTGCAACAATTATAGAGTTTTCAGTTGCCAACATGGATAACAAGAACCAAGCAACACAAGTGGAGAAAGCTGTGAAATAATGGTAATCCAATATCTCATAACAGCAAGAACTAAATAAATTTAGGGGGTGGGGGGTGGGGGTGTTGCAGGTGCAGGGAAGGGAAGGGGAAACTTAACTTCAAGAATAAAAGCAGGCTTGCAAATAAAATTTGGAAATGGATAGAGATGATACCGTGCTGTCATCAATCTTGAACCACTTTCCATGGACATCCTTCACGTAACACACATAGTGACCAGAAAATGCAGCATTCATTACATCCAAATGAACGACGACGGCATAGAGCTTGTATATAGGAGACTTGTCATCAGTTCCACTCATATACGGCGCCAAATTTAGAATCTCAGAGAACCGAACTGATTTGTTGAGTTTGCCGAATTTACCGGACTGTAAGACAGGCATGATAGTGCAATCATTATGATTCTTTTTATTCTTTTCACAGATGGGCAAGCATTATTTAAGATCAACACAAAGAAGAGAATATTGATTCAGCTTTTAAAGAATTACCTGGAAACGCTTCAAAGCGATTGTAAGGATGTTAGGGGCTTCCAATACTGTCAATTTCTTTTTGGCTTTCTCATAAGATTTGCATCTGATTCATTAAAAAACGAAAGAAGTTTAGGGCAAACTTTAAAATCAAACAATGGAACTAGGGTAAAGTTTCTCCCAGTTCCATCATCGATATCTTTGTGCAAAAATGAGAAAGCACCTTCAATCTAGAGAAGAAAAACAGAAATTATTCCATAATATCATCTCTTAAATAAATTTCTCACAGAGGACAACCTTCTGGTTCAATCAAAATAATGATCGACTATTCCTAATATAGGTACTATCAGCAATACTGAATCAAAGTTAAAGACTTGAGATGAAAAATAAGGGTAGAATGCCAGGGTTAGTGTTTTTTTTCCTTTTTGTGAAATGGTAATTGATATAATATTAAAAAAGTAACAGAGGTGCAAAGGAAAGTGTACAAGGCAAAATAAAGGAGAGAAAAAAAAAAAAACCTCAACCCCTTACACCCATTAACCCAACCATCCAAAGTGAAAACTTCTAATCTAATCCCAGGGTCAGTGTTTAGGTTGTGAAAATGCTAGTTCAGCTTTTTTATCACTAAAAATTAGTGAAGATAAGGAACAAAATTTCCACATCAAGACCATTCTGTTCCATTGTGAATGAGAGATGTTTTCGACCAACATCTACTCATATCCAGGTGTCATTTTTTAACACAGCTATCAGCAAGTGGGGGCAGAGTAAAGTTAAATAAATAAGTAGCGCTCTAGCCAGCAAGCAGCTGCCGAAAACAAACAGAGCAAGCTGACGCACTTCGGGCCCCTTTACAAGCACCCCTTCTAGCTAATGGTAATTGGATGTCTCAGAGAGTGGAAACTGCTGAACAAATACAAAACACGAACACAAAAAGCAGTAAAACTACCCTATCAACAAAATCCACATATACGGAACTGGGTAATCCACTCATAAAAAACTATTCAGTTTAACATTGTGATTTTTTTCTTTTAGAGAGAGAGAGAGAGAGGTGAAGCTCTTTTTTTCTTCTTTGAAAGGAGAGTGATATACAAAGCAAGCAGTATAATCTTTTTAGAAGAGCTGACATTTTTATGACTTCAAACAATAACATAAATAAAACAACAACTTATTAAAAGACATTATAAGTATCTGACCAATTTTGACACAATACATTTCAATATCCACTCAGTTAGTGGACTATTAAATGGTAGACTAAAGGGTTGTTTATAATCCATGATTTTAATTAATAGACCGGATTTGAAGAAGCTTAGTTAGTCGAATCATGTTTGAGAAGCCAAGTGAGATTAACTGTTTGGTCTGGAAGCATCCCAATTTTCCAGTTCAGTCCATCTCAAGCCATTCTTTTTATTCATAAGACTGTCTACAGAATAATAGTCTATCTTATTTCTTAATCAGTTCTTATAGTCTTTCTTTTTCACTCTTTCTATAGAAGTAGCGCAGTCAAATAGCTTTGAACTATGAACCTCTAGCAAGAGTATAACCATTAAAGAACCTGTCACCTTATGAATATTCATTAGTAGTTGTTTGATGACTTGTCTGGCTTTAAAAAATGCTTGGGATAGACCACAAGGGAAATTGAACGATTATTTACTGATAAATATCAAACCAAAGTAAAAGACGGAAGTCATTTTTCCATCCCAGATTTCATTACATGAATAATTAAGACAAGAAATCAATCAACCTGCCACATTTGTACTTGTTATCTCCATCCAAGATTTCAGTAGCTGTAAATCTTGTGAGTGCCTCCTCAAGTGTTCCAATGTCACCATGTATCTCAACAGTAAGATCCATCATCCGTTCACGCCGCTCAGATTTGCCTTGGCATTTCATGCACTTAATCTGCATTTATCACCCGTCAAGTTTCTACCAGTTATCTAGAAACAAAATCCTACTATATAAATCATTGTTAAAGAAGTAAAAATGATATCAATAAATAATAAGATGGAACATGATTACTAGAACAAAGTGTACCTTAGAACGAAGGTAACCCCCGAAGACTAGTTGAATAAGTGTAGTTTCTTCTGCCAAATGGGCCTTTGCATTTACACCAGCTTCTTTGAGGCAGCCAGATTGCATAGCATCAATTGCATACCTGCCAGACTCACGCATTATTTAATGGCATTATATGCACTTGAGATGGTTACAAGAAAGCTAAAAACAGGCCAACAATTGAAATCAAATATTAAGGCATTAGAGGTGGTGAACCAAACACATGAAATGTTGATTTGTCCATGTGCATAAATGATAACATAAAAAATGCATTTTTACATAAATGTTGGTTCATAAGCATAGAGAATGTGTATCCATAAATAGAAATTAACTAAAACTATATAAATACAGTTTAACTGTATGAATAGAAAAGATACGTGTGGTTCTTAACACAACTATTTCATGTTAAAAAATCAGTGGAGAAATTTTATACACAGCAAGAACAAGGACCTAGATAATTTTCCATCAGGTACAACTGAGGTGCAACACCCCCAAAATCACATAATGAAAGATCCTATCTGTACCTTTGTGGAATTTTTATTAAATAAAATAGATAATTAAGTAAAATAGTTATTTCATCAAATGCCACTCAACCTTTTCTTCTAGAAAACCCCTCCAAATAAATGGAGCTTTTTAGCTAATTATCCAATCTAAGATTGTTCAAAAGGCGACTTTTGGCATATGAATCATATGACCCATCTCAGGCAAGTCCAGAAATGATGAATTATGTGAACCCTCATACACATGTCAACATACTTGATGCGGAGCATATTATTATTTGTATTTCCAGTTATTTTTCTTATTTTTTGTTTAGTTTTTCTTTCTTTTATTTGAGGGCACTCTGGTCATTTTATTGTAATTAGGGTTCTTTCTTTTATTTGAGGGTATTTTGGTCCCTTTTTTATTGTAAACCTTATAAATACTCTTGTAAGCCGTCTCATTAGGGCTAACGAATGAATGAATGAAATTTTGCATTGCTCCATGCATTGGAACCCCTTGGTGAGAAATCAAGTCTTGGTGAGAAGCCAAGAAAAGGTGAGAAGCCTTCCTCTATCTCCAGGTATTTTTTTTCCTACCTTCTCCATCTCTCTCCTTTCTCTCTTTCCCCCTTCTTCTTCTCCCAAACCCTAGACGCCACAATCTCTCCCTTCCCCTCTTGTTGCTGCCCCCTCCTCAACCCTAAACCCTAACCCTAGCCGCCACCATTCTTCTCCCCTTGTTGCTACCCACTCCAAACCCTAATCCTAGCCCTTCCCTTCCTCCATAGTCCCTATCTATGCTGTCCTGGCCCTCCCATAGCCCCATCTTGCAGCCGCCACCTCCCATTAGCCCTCCAACTTGCTGTCACCACCTTCCTAATCCCTCTCCTTGCTGCCGCCACCCCTTTCTTGTCCCATTTTTCCGCCATCACCCTCATTCTCCTCAATCTATTTGCTCCTGCTGCCATTTCCTTCCATACTTGATGCCAACAACCCTATCTAGCCTTGTTGCAAGCTCCTACCATTCAGCCGTCACCCCTATCAATCCAAACCCTAGATCTCTTGCCACCGTAACCTATTCCAACATTCTAGATCCCTTGCATTTGCTGTCGCTTTACTACATACTACTTCTTATAGCTAAATAGTCTACAAAGATTGTGGGTAAATCTGCAGATAAGTGGCTAGCCCTATTCTAATGATAGGCCTACACTTCTGCAGAATCCAACAACCCATTATTTTGAAAGATCCCACTGCAAGCAGTGGCTCGGCATGGAGAATCACATAATTGCTTACATGAGACTCCAAGAAACTCATGACTATTTGTGCCAAAATTAAATTATTTGAATGCATATATTAAGTTTTTTCTCTAATTTCAGCCCATTTTAGGTTTAGTTCATATTAATTTTACTTCACCATAGTTGCATTAGTCATTTAGGGTTACTTATCTTCGTGTCCTGCGTCAATACTTCATTTCCTCAAAATTTTATCTGGCTACAATTTCCTTTCTACCAGTAATAAAATGGTCAACAATTATCATTGAACAGAAATTTTCATCATGGCAACTACACAAGACATTATATCCTGCTGCTAACCAGCTAACCTTAAAAATTCATGGGCATCTTCCTCTCTCCCATGACCGAGATGGCTTCCAATGCTTTGTATTTGAGAGAGAATTCTGATAGGAGATATTGGAGACTTCCCATCCTTTGTCTTCAAAACAAGGCTCTCAAATTCACAAGTGAAGCACCACTCCTTCTTTGGACCTGAGGAAGAAAACTAACAAGTGTCATGAAAAAACCAAGATACAGCTAGGGGATAAGCCACTAGCTCAAAAATCATAATGAGTGATTAAAGAAGCAGAACGTGCATGATTTAGCATGGAATCCCTGAAGAAGATAAGCGGTAAGAGGCCGTGTAAAGGCAAGACACTGGAGCACAGCATTGGCATAACAACTGCACAAAGTTCAAAAAAAAAAAAATAGATGTATTAAAGCACTGGATGAATGTACCTGCGTGTGACATAATTAGACAAAAATTCTCTAAACTTCATGTCATAAAATAGTAATTAGGTTTTTTTATTTTTTGGAAGATAATAGTAATTTGTATTTTCAATGACCAAGAGCAACCACATTTTACCTGTTTCCACAATTTGTGAGACCACATGGCCGCAATTCCACCTTGTCAGAGTAAAGTTTAAGAAAGAGATCATATGGAAAAAGCATCTGAAAAAAGAGAATGACAGCAACATATATCACATGATTCGTGAAACAAAGAATCACTGCATAAAATCTGCTATATTTCAAGAAAAAAAATTCGCAATATGGGATGAAATGACACCTTAAAATTGTATTTTCCAGCAATCTCACTTGCAAACAGGCTTTGCTTTGAAGTTTTTGAAGGTTTGAACTGCTGAACAACCTTCCGCATAGATGTCTTCAAACTATTACCACCCAGTGGAGCAGAATTTATTGTCTCAGATAAAGCAGGCACTGTCAGAACATCATTAACATTTGAAGATGTGACGCTTGGAGGGGTGTTTCTGCTGCCAGAAGATGCATGGTCAGCAGAAGCACCAAATGATGATGACACGGGTTCTCTAGACTTCATTAGCTGCTCATTGTCACTCTTCTCTCCAGAAATAGAAGATGGTCCTTCAAACCCCAAAGACAATGGGCCTTCAACAACTAATTTTTTAAGTGAAGCAACTCTAGGCATTCCAAGGTTTGAACGATTTGCATCATCAGATACTAAGGTTCTGGGGTTGGTACCATTTGAAAGTGTCGGGGGCACAGGCTGACGCGACAAGTTAAACGAGAATCGAAAAACAGAATCAGAGTGGTCACTATCTCTGAAAGCGGACTGAGTGCAATCATCGTGACCATCAGATTCAATCCTACTTGAATCTAAAGTTGCATTCAGACTTGCAGCAGGAGAAGATTCACCAACTGTGCATTCATTAGATGTATTGAAGTTTGGGCCCAATGAACTGTTTGATTCACAGTCAACTGGTCCATTTTTGGAACCAAGAGTATCATGCTTCGTCTTGCTTGAACAAGAAAAAGTACTTAAATCATTATACAAAGAGGTAAACTCAGAGGCATGTGATTTGGCTAGGTTGGGAACTACAACATCAGAAGCTGGTTTTGAAACTTCATGAGCAATTTCATCTGGCACATCAGAACAACTAGAAACACAACACTCATGGACAGAAACACAAACCAATGGTTCTCGGAGTGTTGATGAAATGGATGGAGAGTAGTCAGCTTTTGACTTGAAAGTGGAACGGTCAGTTCCTGTAACATTCACAGAAGGCTCAAACTTCTCATCAGTACCCTTCACACCTAGCACCGTAGAGGAACAATTGGATTCTGATGATGGTCTCTCAGTAAACTTCTGAACTGGTCTGGCATGCCTGTTGTCTTCAGCCTCCAAATTATTCCATTCCACATCAGATTGTTTTGCATGCAACACTGATGTTAAATCTGATTCAGTTCTTGTGTCATTAAAATGGACAGTGGTGGGTGGAGGATGACACTCATCTTTGTGACCTTGTCTCCAATGAATAATTTGACATTTACCAGAACTGCAACAAAGAAATTTTATAAGGCTATAAATTATACAAGAAACCTAATAACCTATTGAGAGAACATCTGTAAGGCTCGAAAACACAGCAGCAAACTGAATTTTTTCAGTAATCTCTTTTAATTTGACATGTAAGCATGCCTAGCAAATAAAAAAAGTCAGTCACTGATCATTAAGACTACAACCAAAAAAAAAACAATACTAAATCCTATGAATCTAATACCAAATCAGAAGCTACTAGGTAATGGCAGTCCTTTCATTTTTTAAGAGTAATTTCAACATAAAAGATATGTAGAAAGTAAATATATCCAAATATCATCCTGATCCTAACAGACAAAAGATTCAAAAAAACTAACCAAGTCAGACACCCAATAACTGCAGGATTCCTTTTTTGAGATTGTTAACAGTGACCATTTTCTTGAGATTTGATTTCCAGAACCATTTGGGTCTTCAACCATATATACAAGATGCTTAATATGAATTAAACATGAAAATGGGCCATAAGCCTAACTTCATATAATGTTTAGGTCACTGTTTAATAAATGGCCAATGGCTAGCAAAAACTAGGCCAATCCATTTAATAAATGGGCCCATCAATGTCAAGATGTTTAATATGCTTAGGACAAAATACCTATCAAGCTAGGTCATATATAAGTATTCTAGGTTGGATAAACCTATTTAAAGTTGGTCGAGTCAAATAGGGTATGGGTTGAGTCACCCATTTAAGAGTGTAGACACTGAGTTGAAGTATTCTATGGCTGATTAGGACTATAATTTTGAATATTCCTTCATCATTTTCAGTTACCATTTTTATATGATTAACTTTTTTTAAATCCACATTATTTATTAATTAAACAACTATTTGGTTCGCAAATGATACACTAGTGTTGCTGACCTTGCACCACATGCAAAGCAATTAATTTAAAAAATTCTTGTGTTTACTACAACTAGGATGAATTGATAGCTAGTAATACTTATTAGAAACTCCAACTAATATATAACATTCTTGTGCTTGTATTCTTTAGATAATTATATAATGTATTTTGTAGTAAACTCAAAGATGTTCTACTTAATATAAAACTAATAATAGCTAGAAATACTTTAATTAAAAACGTTGGTGAATGTATAACATGCTTGTGTGTGAAGGCAATAAGTACACATATGTTTGGAAGCCCCATTGTCTATGCACTTTGCAGCTGAATGAACAACATTTTATTTTGTCAAAATTGATACAGTAAAGACATAAAAATCATCTCAAAAAAAAAAAAACTAAAAAATGTGTACATGATCTCGAAGAATTTAAATAAATGCACCCAACAAAGTCAAACTCATGCCTAGACAACTGCATTGAGCCTTTAGGCTGTAGGACCCTTGCAGGCCTTCTTTGTGCCTTGCACCTTGATTACTTTGATAACACCTCATTAACTGCAACGACCTACTTTCAAAGTTGAGTCGCCTTGACAGCAATTCGGTGAATCTCCTACCATTGAAGTTCATGAGGCCGATGAGAAATACCAAATATAAAATAAGGAAACATTAAATTCACTAAATTACTAAGTCCTTCCTAATCCTCTAGTATACAAGCGGTCATGTTCATGCCACATTCAAAACTTTGAATCTTTTGTTCATTCCACGGATGTCAACTAGGTACATCCTATCATTTTTTGAATAGAAACATCTCCACACTATTTTTTTTGTTCATCCAAAGGACACCGACAGGGAATAGGTGTCTTGTATCATTTCTATTATAAATGCCTCAATTTTCTCTATGTATCAATTCACGTCACATATTTCATCATCATCATCATCGCCATTTCCCCATCATCACTGCACATTTAATCAAGCATCCTACTTTTGTTCTTTTCCAATTATCCCTATATTTTCTAGCATAAGGAAGCCTTCAATCCATTTTGCCCGTGTAAGATGAACTGTGTAACCAAGCCAAGAAAAATCCCCTGAACTCTTAAAACAAAACCATATTATACTTGAACATTTCAATATCCAAGTGTTTACAATTGACATATCTTATAGCTGAATTTCTAATCATATTATTTTATCACTCAACCAAATTAGAAATGAATGTATGAAATTGTATACATCTGCATGTCGAATGACTAGGTAGCCTTCTATTATCGAGTAACATATGCACCCATTAACCCAACATCTGCCGTCGGCCCAATCCCTAAACTCTCTTAAGTTTGCAGCCCAAATCCATGGTATTAATCCTCATTGGTTAGTTTCTCCTTCGTCAAGCCTAGCGGAGCTCTGCCCCTCACAAACGGAAGTGAGGGCTGATGAAATAGCTGATGGAAGTAAGTCCATGCCGGCAGACGACCAGAATGAAGAAGCGTGGATGCAAATCTGAAAAAACAAGGGAAAGGACCTCATCTCCAACGGTGCTGAAGCCTCACAGTCTGTCCCTGTTGGGGTGCCTGACACTCCGTCAAGGTGGGCGGATGAGGCATAGGAAGATGAAGAAAGGGAGAAGCAGGAGGAATCACATTTGGAGTCAAAACTGTTAGATCCCCTGAACTTGATGATGAGAAGGCGCTTTTGGTGGGTGCTCTTCTGGGAATTCCGTCTCAAAATAGGACGTCTCAGCTCAAAGAAATTTTAAAAGAATTCTGGGAGGCAGAAAGTCGAGAGAAAGAAGAAGAGGCGGTAGCTAGAAGAATGAGGAAAAAGGAGCAGGACCTTCAGAACTTGCCATCCTCGGTGAATTATGAATAAAAAGTGGATATGGAGATTGTGGTGAGGGAAGCAGTGGTTTCTAAATGAAGTCTGTCTCTTGGATTGTTAGAGGCTTGGTGCTGTAGCTTCTTTGAGAGGTTGTCAAGTTGTCATCTCTCAGTATTCTTGGTGTGTTTTGTAGGTTTTCTGTTTGGCCCTGTAAGTCTGTTCTGTCTCGAGTTCCTGGTTCTGCCTTCAATGGCAGTTGAGCTGGTTTTTCTGGGGCGATCTTTTCTCGCTGTTTCTTTTTCTCTGGTCCTAGCCTGTCTGGTTGGGTTTGGTTAGTCTCGGTTTTTTGTTTCGTTGGCTGTTAGTCCTGCTCCTATGAGGGGTTTCATCTGGCTGTATCCTTTTCTTCTTTTCAATAAAATTCTTACCTTTAAAAAAACACATATGCCCCAGTTAGTCAAGGCAAACAAGCACCCTATTGAGCTAATGATCTTACAATCATGGACTATATTCATATGATGGGCCATGAATACATTACCATATGAGTCATTAAGGGGCAGCCCCAATCCAATTCTTCTAGCCTCTACACAAGATCTAAAGCAGAAAATGACATTACGTTTTGAAAACCTGCACTTTTTCATATTTGTCAACAAAGGGCTGTAACAACTATATTGTCATAGGAATGTAAGGATAGACCATGGTTCATACCACACCTTCAAAGTTCCACTGGTTTGGGTTGTTTATGTTTCCTGAGAGTAACAAAGAATCACCAGATAACCAGAAGGCTCTGTTTGGACACATAGAAAAAGAAAAAAATAACTAAAAACTATTTAACTTAATTTTTTTAGTTGAAAATGGTTATTTTCAAAGAAAGTTCTTCCTTTCCATGCATCTCCAAATGGAGAATTACAGAATAACGGAATTATTGTAAAATTAACCTAATAGCAATTACTTATTTGCAGTAGACAATTTAATTGCACTATGCCCTCGCACCAAAAAATCTCATATTTCCTTCAAACAATAAATTTCTCATAACAGATATAGAAAGAGACACATGAATCTTCATGCATGTGACATCAACAACATATATAGCCAAAACCACATCTGGCTACTCTTGAATTCCACCCTCTTTGGCCCCATATCATCAACTAAATCAAATTAACCTAAAAGATCCACATCCCAAATTGCAATCCAGAAAACAAAAAAAAAGGAGGAATCAAACAAATGGAGCGAAATTCAAAAAGAGGGGGGACGGGGAATGAATCTACCAACCAATATCGGACCTCCTTGCAACGAGAACAGCGGGTGGTCGTGGGGCAATAGCAGACGGCACACTGGTGATGGGCAGAAGGTAACGGGACGGCCCCATACACCACTGCAGTCTCGAGCTCGGCCCTGGCAGCCTCCTCGGATGCGAGGATCATGAGCCTCCTGATCTCTTCCTTTCTGGCAGCGGCTTTTCGCCATTTCCGGCGGACAATAAAGGCAAAAATGGGGGCAATGAGGAGGAAGGTGAAAATCGGGACCAGGCCTGAAACCCCGAGAAACCCAAAGAAGAAGGGCATTTATCCGACACCTAAGATGCATCCAGAACGTGAATGATCAAAGTGTCTCCCGCGGGTACACATAGATTCGGTGGTTTAGAATTCGCCGGCCATGCCGGGATCTCTCATCGAACGGAAGGCCATGCAACAACTATCTTCAGGTGATTATGACGATGATGATGGCATGGTCACAGAGAAGAGAGGAATGGGAAGGGTAGAGAATGAGAAAGAAAGGGAAGGAGAAGACAAAAGGGGTTTGGAGGAGTAAAAGGGGAGTAAGGAATTGGTGAGATAGAATTTTCTTGTAGTCTAGTGGGAAATGAGAGGAAACGGGAAATGTGGAATTTGGCGTGTGGGGGGAGCCAGGGACAGTGGGAAGTAGGGCTCTAGACTAATTTGTTAGTCCATAAACCTGAATATAACTTTGTAGCAACTAGTTATTGTTACATGATAACAATATGATGATAATAAATAAATAATAATATTATAGTCATTATAATGTTTTAAATCGTAATTTGAAAATTGTAATTTGGGACTATTTTGGCATTGGTTTCTAGGTCAAAAAATAATTTAACCAAATCATATTGGAGAAAAAAAATTAAAAAAAATTATTGAAAAAACATGCATGTCTAAATTAAACATTCAATGTTCAACTAATTTTTCCAATGACTTAATTAAGTACTAATGTCTGATTGGTTGATTAAATCAATTCAAGTTATCCAACTCAAAAATTATGCAGTATGGCAAATATTAAGATAATCCATATTGCTTAAATTATAGGTTGCAATATTAATAAAAAAAATTGTAAATTGATTCATTTGAATGATTTGGTGCTTTAATCAAGTCTACCAGATAAAAAAATTATTGCTAAAATTTAAATAAGTTAGACAGATATCATAATAACAGTGGTTTAATAACTTTGTAACTTTTACCTAAACTTAGTGATAAAACTTCACGCAATCAACTTTGAAATCAATTCAATATATGTATGTGACTGTGTGTTCTTTAGCCTATTATCATAATCATTCAAGCCCTATTTTTTATTCAACTTTATTTGTAATTATGTTTTCTAACACTCCCAATTTATGTATTTAACAACTTATCCCTTTGTTTAAGTATCTTATAATTCTTTTGCACGTTATAGTAAACTATTTCTGCTTTTATATTTTATAAAAGTTAGTAATTTAAATATCATGAAATTTGATCATAATGAATATAACTTTACTTTTCACATATTAGACAAAAGCATTTAAAAAATATGACATCTTTTATTATTAAAGTAATAATATCCCAACCACTAACCTTTTAATAAAAGACCTCAAAATTATTTTGAACGTCATTCTCTCATCTCTAATTTTATTTTATCAAAATAACATCTAGATTTTCTCCAATGCATGAATTTAAAACTGTATCCTCATATTGATTCTCCAAATCCCAATACTTAAAAAGGTTGTGAATTAAATTCCTACATAAATTTCAAATCTTTTGGCCATTTTATACCTATCAAATGGTTTATAGAAAGAAATCCAATATAAGTTATATTTCGGTTCAATTTCTATGATCAAACTAGTGCTATAAAATTCAACTTTGTGTTGGGATGTGAAAGTCCGACATTTTTATTATTTGAATCAAAATCTTTTTTTTTCTTGAAATTGAGTAGAATGTTGTCTTGTGAGTAATGAAAACCCCATTCTTTTCCTCATTAATTTCTTAAATTATTGTAATAAAGAAGAGATGTGGTTAAATTATGCAGTGTTTACTTACTTTTTTCTTAAAATTAAGTTATTCAGGCCTCTTAGAGCACCCAATTAATCCTTAAGGCATGTGTAAATCTCTTTATCTATATATACCGAATAACACTATAAGGAGTAACACTTTTCTTTTGAGAGTAACTTGAACTCAAGATCTCCCACATCTCAAGTAAGTTCTTGACCGCAAGGCCAACTCTCACAGGTTAAGTGTTTACTTAGTATAATTACAAGCTTGAGATAAGTATTAAAATTGAAAATTATATTCAAGACATGACAATATTTTGGTGGTAAGATTGAAGAAAAATAACCTATAAAATAATTAGATTAGTATAATGTAAGTTTGATAAAGATGGAATGCATGTAGCATTAAAAAAAAGCCTATCCTATCATATTAAGATTAAATTGAGTTGAACCTAAAGTGATTTTTAATTATATGACATATTAACGTGAATAACCAGCCATTTTAAAGTAACAAGAAATTTATTTCTACATGATTATGAAGAGTACTTTAAAAACTAAATTTCAGACTTATGATCAATTTTCAACTATCAAATTTAAATTTATCAAGGTCAAAAATATTATTAATTTCAACGCATTTTTATCAAATATCTAACAAAAAATTAACAAATTTTTATTATAAGATATTCCTTAATTACATGTTTGATATAACGATACTCATTCAGCTACTATGCAACGCTTCTATTTATTTATTTTTTGAATTTATATATAGAAAATCACGGGATACCGAGTGTAAAACTCTCACAAGTGAGCCCACTACCTTTAAGGCACACCAAAATTAGGTTATGGGGACTCGAGAATTCACAACTTTCCACATCCTGAAACGGGAGGCAAATAGATAAAACTACACCTACATGGATAATGTAGCTTCTATTTTCATAAATTAACACGACATTTTATTGTTGATATGACCACTTCATTTTTTAATAAATATTTAAAATTATATTCCACCACACACCGGTGTTAAAAGTATAAGTCGATAAAAATGTAAAAATAATAAATTTACGATTACCTTTATTGCAATACCACATGAGTGAGTTATTAATTGATTTAAAAGTTGGCATTGTGCAAGACTAGCATTGACTCTTACTCTAATGAAAAGGCCAGAAAATGAGAAGTGAATAGTATTTTGTGCCAAGAGAGACATTTAAAAATTCTGACCCAAGTTGGGATTATTTGGGAAGGTGGCCCATAATTGGTCTTATCATATATGTATGATGGGGCCACAAATCGCACTGACAACACAATCCAAGCCATCTGATCAAAAGATATCTGAATGTTAGATCTTTTCTAGCTTTTCTTTTGTTTCTTTGTGTCTAATTTGGACAATATAATTGTCTGATGCATCTGACTTTTTTTGAAGAAAGAATAGCCGACTCTGTGGACGGGCAGGATCACGACAAGGGCCTGCTGACATGAGAATCCGAGCGGAGGACACAGTTTTCGCGTATCCCTCAGGACACGGAAAATTACGCGCCACAGACGTTTTATCGATATCGAATGAGTACGAAAGGGAACCGGCAAAATATGGAGATGGAATCTGGCAGGATTGTTTCGAGAGGAGCAAATTCTACGGCGGGGCATATATACGTTTCACATGTGTTACAGGTACGTGTGTGATTTATGTATGGGTGGGGCCATAAAGGATACATTGTATTTTGGCCATAATAAAAATAAGTAGGGGTAAAACTTATGTCAGCTTTTTTTTTAAGATCCGAAGGTGTCCAAACATCGCACTCGACTATTTTTCTGAAGTGTGTGAAAATCTTTTATCCACACACACCGGGTAAATCGATAAGACAAAAAACTTTGGTCGGGTTTTAACTCGACTCATATAATCTGATCTGAGAAATCAGTGGGTTTGAGTTATGTATTTGTATATTTCAGATCAAGTCGGGTTGGAAAAATAAAAAACTGTATGAAATTTAGATCGGGTGGGTTGAGAAATTTAAAATCAATCCAACACGAGTGCATCAAGTTATAAAACAATATTCGAATTTACTTGAATAAAAAGTTTGAGTCATGTCAAATTGAGCAATTCTGATCGAGCTTAATAAATTCTAATATGAGTTGAATTGAGTTTATTAAAATCCGACTTGACTCGATCCGATTTTCAACTCTAAAAATAAGAAATTTGCTGTGTATTATAAGCAAACTTGTCTATATAGCAATTTATTACTTTTAGTTAAACCTCTATTGATTTGTTTTGAATTTTATGACTAAAACTATAAGATATTGATTTCTCACTTCATCCCATTTATAATCCCTTTTTGTATATGATCTTGAAGAAGGCACATATTCAATGGTAACATAAGCTCAATAAATCCTAAATACTCAAGAAATGAGTGACAAAGTAAATTCTTATTCCTTTTAGAATTAAATATTTAAAAATTTCTTTACGATTGAATACGAAGTTCACTTTTTTCAAACAAACAATATAAAGGAGATTTATATTAGTAATTTGGGAAAAAATCAATAAAGTATATGTTATTATACTGATAATTAAGAAACCAAATTTGAATTATTAAATTGATTAATAAAGATTTTAGGCCAACATATAGATTATTCTAAAAATTTAAACTGTGATAAGCCTCAGAAGGGGACCTTAGAATGTTGGAATATCTCAACCTAACTTAAAAATAGCCAAGTTGACCCTGGAGGTGTTTGAGAAAATTCCATATCATTTACAAAGTGGGATTGAGATTGGAGGTAGTATATATGTTGGGCACTCTTTCCTTCAAACACAACGTATTTCAAGGTATTTTTTAAATGCGCTCTTCGATGCAAAATCGTTTAAGTCTAGACTGTAAATTCAGAGTAGATAATATTATACCGGAGGCACAGGATATTTTATAAATCTTTATTATGTTTTTCTATCCAGATTTCATCGTCAAGTAATGGATAGATCCATTAAAGCCCGAGCTATAAGAATAGTTAAATCAAAATTTCAATGTATTATAAATTTATTTATATTTATATATTAAATAAAATTCATCCTCTTAAAAGTCCACACCTCGTTTTAGATAAAATGGAATCACTTCTCCCAAGCCGTCAAGTTGGACCTTGCGTCGCTGAATTAGCCTTCTGGTTCTTGCTTTTCAAATTTCTTAGGAGAAACTAGAAAATTATAAATGTTTCTTCGTGTCAATCCTTGTAGTACGGTTTAAACACTGGACGTACAGAGTTGAAGACAGCTGTTCAACTCAATCTTGTCCATGCTCGTAGTCTCGTACTATAATAGGAGTTTAGTGATTTTTAATGGTATTTAAAAGTATATAATTTGTGTGTGGATACACAATAAAATAGAGTTATTTTAAATCAATACGCAATTTAATTTGGTTTATTCAAAGTTTTTAACCACTCAGGTTAAAATAATAAGAAGTTCTCAAATTGAATGTTTATAATTTAATTGATCTAAAAATTTTTTGCTATTAAATCCATTTGCCCAACAAATTATGTGCATTTCAATTTAATTATATAAAAGGAATTTTTATTTTGATGTTTTTATTATTTAAAGGACATTTACTGCCACTAACATGACTCTTTGAAATAGTATTTGTTCCGTTTATTGCATACACTGAGGCACATGGTCTAATAAATATCCGTCTAGAAACAAGTTAAGGCTTCAGAAAAAAAAAATTTAAATGGGCCTTCTTGATATTTAATTTATTATTATAAGTAATATTTAATTAAAATTTTAATTATATATTATAAAATAAATTATTCTAGAGAATAATTTTTTTAACTTAAAAAGATCAAGAGGCTAACAATACAGAACATTAAAAAATTTACCCATAGTGAAATTAGCATATTTATACCAGTGAAATTAGCACATTCAGAAATTAAAATAGAATAAGAATACTTTAAAAGATCAGTATACTGAGTGGGCTGAAGTGCAAACAGAGAATAAGAAATGTGTTCTCTCTACTGCTCTTATCTTCTTCTTCTTTACTATATAATTTGAACAAGGGTAATTATTTAGACACGGGATTTTTCTTACAGCATACACGGGTTTTCAAATGTTTACTAGAAATTACCATTTTGCCCTTCCACTTCCGCACTGTCCGGACGTGAGTTAAGAACATTTTCCTTCGTTCGAACCATCGGATCGTTTGGACCATTATTCATGCGTAAATTCCATTCGTCCGGACGGTCTACAGATATCACAATAATGCATAATGCATTTTATAAAAAAAAACTATATAATTCATATAGCTTTGAATAATAAAATCTCCTTTAAAACTTTAAAATTATTTTTTAACCACTGTGTATTTCCAAAATTTCTCAAATTGAATATCCGAACTAATTACGATAACTTGATAAAAATAATTTAAAACTTTAAGGTCTTTTGACATTCCCAAATGTTTAAAACACAGTGTTTTATAAATAAATGTATCCCTCGACTGTGCCGAAAATACACTTCCAGAAGTCCAAACAAAAAGCCGTTAAACTCCAAATTCAAAACTAAACAAATATGTGAAATTTGAAAATTTAGATCTTTCAAATGATTGTTTAACTGGATTTTTTTTGTTTTGAAGAAGGGACGGGATTTGGGATGGGAAAATGTCACCTATTTTTGATAAACAATCATTTGAAAGATCTAAGTTTTCAAATTTCACATATTTGTTCAGCTTTGAATTTGGAGTTCAATTGTTTTTACGATCTGTTGTTTGGATTTCCGGAAGTATATTTTCGGCACAGCTGATGGATATTCTTATTTATAAAGCACTGTGTTTTAAGCATTTGGGAGTGTCAAAAGACCTTAAAGTCTTAAAGTATTTTTATCAGGTTATCGTAATTAGCCTGGATATTTAATTTGAGAAATTTTAGAAATACACAGTGCTTAAAAAATAATTTTAAAGAGATTTTATTATTCAAAACTATAGGAATTATATAATTTTTTTTAACTAATGCACTATTGGAACTCAGCCATGTCGAGAGGGGCCTTCTTCATCTGGAGGCCTAAGGCAGTCGCCTTTCTTGCCAAAGGGTCTGGACGGCCCTGGCGATAGTCTTCTTAGAATAGTCTTTTATGTAATATGTTAATTATTGTATTGATAAAATTATATTTTTAAAATTCTTAAAATTTTATTACTTTAATTTTTTAATTTCTAAATTTATAGCTTTTAAAATATAGTTGTTCAATGCAATTATGATAATTTTTTTAAAATATATTAAAAATTATGTTAAAGACCCATTACCATCTTATTGTTTGGTGCCCATGTTTAGATACTCAAGATTAAACCGTACGAACCAACATAGGTCAACATCTGATATATTTCACGTGGATCGACTTTTGAGGACATTATGGATGAAACATGAAATAGTAAAAATACAGTAAGTAATGGACTAATATGCAAAATTTAATTTTAGAATGGAGAGATATGTAAGATTACCATTTCCTCATAGGCTTTTGAAATTTTAAGGGCCTTGTCACTGTGATGTTGCATTTGTCATGATTTTTCTCAGTATTTTCAATGTCAAGATAGGCTATGTAAGATCCTGATTTATATTTTGTTTTGGACCTGATTTAATTAATTATAGTGAACATGAAAGAATATGTTAGAACTAAAGAACATTATTTATATAAAATATCAAAAAGACATGACAAAATTTAAAAAAGTGAAACGATTATTTGTATATATGATTTATTTTTTTTTGACGACAAAGGGGAATCTCGAACACAACCCTATTAAACCCCCCATTGATGTCCCACACCCTCACAGGATAGCCATCGGATTACGCCATGGGGACTCGAACTCGCACCATCCCACTTTCTGAGGCAGAATATTACCAGCTGAGTTGCCCTGTGTGGAGTTATTTGTATATATGATATTACGATTAATTTATTAGAAAAAATCTTTTTTTGAATATATGATCCATAAAAAATAAAATTTAATTGAAGCAATCAAGTTATATTTTTATGCTTTCTAAAATTTATTTTGAATGATCATTTACTTTAAAATAGAAGGACAAATTAGAGATAATGTAAGTTACATTTTCTGTCCACATAGTAATGTTAGAGGCCCACTTAAGAATTGACAGAGACGTGATATTTTTTAATAACAAAAACACAAGCATACATTTTCACTATTTAAATGGTGAAAAATAGATAAAATAAGAATTTTGGAACATTGATATCCCTATACATTTTCCAATTTATAAGCTAGAATCTGATGAAAATTATAAAAATAAATATATCATCATTTTTCAATGCCATTTTTCAGGTGATAATATGGACATCCTTTTTTTACTTATTAAGAATATTAGAAAAGGTACACCAATCTCTCTAATTAATTAAAAATATGTTTTTCTTACCTTTCACCACTGGTAATTTGGAGGCAAATATTGAAAGGACCAAAGTCTAATTCCAAGTTTTTAATTGGGTGGCTCAGAGGAATTCTTAGGTTAACAGCGTCGTGTCATTTTATTGGAATGTAAACAGAGTAAATAATACAAAGTTTTAAGGCATGCTACTGAAATTCCCTTGAAATTAGATGTAATGAAGAAAATAATATGAAAAAAAAATGTACAGGCTCAAATGTCAGCCTAAATTGGTTAAAATTTTGAGTAAATATTCAAAAAAATAATATTTTTTACCCATATGGGTGTAGCTCAGCTAGTTATCTCCCACTTCAGGGAGTGGGAGGTCACAAGTTCAAGGTCCCATAACCTAACGTTAGTGTGCCTTAGAGGTAGGGGTCCACTCGTAGGAGTTTTACGCTACGTAGAAGAAGAATTTTGATCTCTTAAAATTAAATTTTATCTTAACCAACATCTTTATAACTTTACTAACGTAGTTGAGGATGGCAATACCAATTTGACAGTAAATTTGGTCTATACATATTATATCGGTCATACAAGACCATTATCGGCCGTATCGTAGTATCAACTATTTTCTATTATTTTAATTTTTTAATTTTTTTTTTTTGAATTTACGTATAGGAAACCGTGGGATACCTAGCGTAAAACCCCCACGGGTGAGCCCACTATCCCTAGCCCCTAGGGCACACCAAAGTTAGGTCATGGGGACTCGAACCGCAACCTATTTTTCATTCATTTTTAGGCTGAATCTTTCAATTGGTACAACTTAAGATGGTTTAGAAGTAAGTTTTTCAACTGTGGAAGGTATTTGTCAATTCCAAGCTTTCTTCCGTTAAAATTTAACAATTTTTAAATTATTTTCATCAATTTTTTAATCTTTACTCTAATCTCGATTTTGGATTTTCTTGTAAAAATAATTTAATGAAATAATTGAGTGGTTATGGAATCGAGAGATGTCTTAATATGATTGATATAATTTGTGAGGTATCTGTGTATTTTTTAATTTTTTTTTTAAATTAATGAAAGTCGAGTTTTATAAGATAATTCCCATTTTTCGAGTAAGGAAATGATATGCAAATGTTTATATAATTAAATGAAAAACCCTTAATGTGATTGATATAGTTTTTACAATGTTTGTATGATTTTACTAATATTTCAATATTTTTATGAAATTCATATTTTTTTTACAATAAAAAATTATGAATTATAATAGACGATACATTTCAAAATGGGATAGTAGACAACATGAATTTCATTTTGGATGTTTCCTCATATTGGTTTCCTATTTTATAAATTTTTTAGACATTTTTCAAATTTTTATGACAAACTTTATTTGCATCAATTTTTTGACTCTCAAAGGTCTAATACTCTATAAAAATGACCGTTTTTACAAATATAGGCTCACACTAGATTTTTTATTTTCTCCTATTTTAATCACATTTTCCTATTTTTTTTTTTAAAAAAGTATAGAAGAGAGAATTTGTATCCTTGATAAATCGTTGTGACGATATATATCGCCAATATACATGTAGAAGCCAATATATATCGCATGCATTTTTATACCCCTGTTCAAAACTAATTAATATGATTGACAGGATAGTTTATGACTTGCCCATTAACTTTTTTTATTTAATTATTAGTAGCATGATATACGCATTTTTTACAAGAGACATTGTTTAAAATTTATATGCATAACTCTTTCTCTACTTCACAAATTTTTACATAAAAACTGTGTTTAGATTCTAATAGAAAAATATAGGCCAAATTCTATTTTTAGTCAATTTTATAAATTTTCAATATTTTCAGACACTGATTTGATATTTCTAATTCACCAAATTTTATCTTAAAATATATTTTTAATACTTTTTAGTTTTTTTTAACATGAATTTTATTATCTTTAATACTAATATGATGAGGACATGCCAAATTATTCAAATTCACCAAATATATATTTTTTAGTTTTTTGAATGATTTTTTTTCTTAAAATAAAAAGATATTAAAACATCGCAACAAGAAATTAAAAAATCTCATACTTTTATTGATCCCTTAAGTGTTATAATGATAAACCCAAATTAATGCACAGTTATGACATGTGAGTGGGCCACCTATGGGCCATGGTCCCCTCTATTATTACGGGTGGGACCATCTCTCTATATCATTGTCGCTGCCATTGAGATTACAAGATGGCAACCACTTTGTAATAATTCCATGGACGAAGATTGGGAAACTGTCAACTTCATCTTCTTTGCAATGTCCCCTACAGTTTCTATCATTTTTAGAAGTTCCTTAAGCTGTTAATTAAAATTTATAAAAATAAGATGATCAACCAATTCATCATCAATGTCACCTCGCTGTCATTTTCAATTTTAAGTAACCATTCCACGTTAAGTCTATAGTTTTACATGTTCATCTCCACCTTATCAAATTATTTTTTTATTCTACATTTTATCTGTTCTATGTTTTATGATGAAGTTGTTCGAAATTTTTAGAGCACTCGACTAAATCTAGAGACATATGTAAGCCTCTTCACCCACACACATGAAGTA
This sequence comes from Chimonanthus salicifolius, assembly GCA_013350335.1. NCBI lineage: Eukaryota > Viridiplantae > Streptophyta > Magnoliopsida > Laurales > Calycanthaceae > Chimonanthus > Chimonanthus salicifolius. The sequence goes on along the minus strand of CM023537.1, from coordinate 12,197,884 downwards.
ACTCTATGTAGAGTGGTCTTTTGGGATGAAGTGGGAATCGAACTCATAACTCCAGCATGACTGTTGTTTCGTGAGGTGAGTTCGTGACCATCACTCTAACTCTTTTAGATTTCTATGCCCTATTTATCTTCAATTAATTAAATTAACTTATTTTATACTAGTAGAATTAAGATTGTATCTTGCAAGAGATTGAAGAGATCCTATATCTACCCAATTGAAATGCGTCTTACGAATATTGTTTAAAAATTTAAAAAATCTTAGTTGAGAAACAATTTGACTTGGCAAAATTTTGGGTCAAGCAAGTGGATAAATTTTTCTGAATTTTTAAATTTTTTCTTTTAACTGTAATCAAATTTTTTGTTCAAAAGAATCTCAAATTGAATATGAATCTCAAATTTTCAAACTCTGTTGGTGAGTAGTGTTTCATAATTTTTCTTGTCTTGAATACGTTTTCTTAGTTAAATGGTGGAACTAAGCAGCATCGTGATATGTGACTCTCGTGCCTACATATGACTGTTTGAGAGTGTGGATCTTGTTCAGCACATGCTGTTTTTTCTTAAGCATTTATACATGTGTCACGAATCACACATGAAGGAAGATGGAAGGTCGAAAGTTTCTAAATTTTCAGAGATTCTAAGGAATTTCGATAGAGTATTCATTATTAAAAGGATATTAAGACGGTGTTTTTCCACTTACGGGTTACACTTTCATCATATTATAACATCAAGTCACATTATACTTAAGTCTCTCAAATCAATCATGCAATCTAGAGTCTTAAGCTTCACATTACATAGGTTTCATAAAACTCAAATATCTAGTTCATGGTTTGAATATTACAAATCATCCATTACATGTCAACACATCAAAATACAAAATGAGAAGTCTTTAAGTGCGTGGCTTTCTTAATCTCATCCGTGGGGTCCTACAGACCCCATATCCATAACACTTCCTGCATCTGTGAAGAGTTAGCAAACAAGCGGGCATTACTAATAATGCTAAACAATTTACAATACAATTAGCAAGACACATGAATGGCATGGCACAATATGCATCCAACACCATGCATTTTTCATTGCACCACTTTTATGCATACAATATACCTCTATACATATCATCATGTTATTCATCAAAGGTGTTAGGGATTAGACCCAATACCCACATACAGAAAATACAGATTCAATCACATACAAACACAGATAACACAGGATATACGTGGTTCGGCCCAACCTTGGCCTACGTCCACGGGAGAGTGTAGATTTCATTATAGATAAAAAGAATACAGATACAATATTTGGATCCCAAGATCTTTTTTGGTATCTTCCCTCTCTCTCTCTATCTTCCTCACTACACCTCTGCTGCAAGAGGCCCCTTCTGGCCTCGGAAGGCACTCGGCCGAACGGCAGGGTTTCCATGAAACCCACGTCCTTAATATATAGCGGTATTACAGTGTCCTATGTTTAGCAGTTTCCTAATGTAATTAGGAATCCCATGTAATTAGGAGTCCTATGTAATTAGGAGTCCCATGTAACTAGACTCCTAATTTCAGTAGAATTGAGCCACAAGTTCCAACAATCTCCACCTTGGCGAAAATCCACTGATCCTCCACTGCAACTATGCACCTCTGTGCACACTAACTGCTCCCGGTCATGCTCCACTTGCAGCTGTAATCCTTTGCATCTCTGCATGAGATGCGCATCCCATACCTTAGGATGATCCACCAGTCTTGAGTAAGACTGTATAGCCCAACCGGGCTCCACCTCGATCTTGGCCGTCCAAGACCCTATGTTGCATCTGCAACTCCGCTTCCTACGTTCTACCAGCACATCCCGACGTGCTTCACGAACGCGAGGTTGCGTTTCCTTCATAGTGTGTTCCTGCACACACTAATATGTTAGCTGCAATCACCTCGGCCTCTCTACGCATATGGCAAATGTGCCATCTCCACGCGTACCGTCAAAAAGTCCAAGGTCCTTGACCATGCAGCAACCCTCTCACGGCTTCATCTTGCCGTGTTTCCTTGATGTGATCCCACGCACCGCCGTCGACCTCTCCCCGACTCTTCCAAAAATTTAATTTTACTCCTTTTCAAAATCTACACCGGTCACCGCGTAGATCTCTTCGCTACGATCACATAGGCGAAGACGGATCTCAATTCCGAGTCCCGATGACTCCAGAAATTGCAAAACAATTCTGACCGTTGATTCTTCCCGGCTGAAGGAGCACCTGAATCTGTGGTCCTGCGAGATCATCTGAAACTGTAAACCTGCGGCTGACCCACCACGCAGTACAATAGTCCAGCAGAACTGCCCCTGTAGTCCATCAGGTGCACCGAAAAACAGTGGTTCTTCACAACCGAGTGGACTCGCTTAGCCCCTCAGGTGCACCGAAAACGGTGGTTCTTCACAACAGAGTGGACTGGCGGGTGCACCAGAAACGGTGGTCTCGCGGATGCATATGAAGTGGTGTTTTCTTTTTTTCTTTCTCCACTCGGTTACCCCAACTGAGTGGACCCGATGCATGCTACCTCAGTCTCCTTCCAATCGCTCGCCGCTTCCGGCTTCGTTGCAGTCCTATCACTTCTTCTCAGATCTGGTCTCTGGCTGACGATGGGTTTCGGCCCCACGGCTGGCCGGCGCTTCCTACCCTCAATGGTTTTTACGCTGCATGCTACCCCAGATCTACTCCCAGATCTGGCCCCTTCCGGCGTCTGCAGCTCCCTGCGCACAGTTGGGCCAATCTGCCCCTTTCTGCAAACCCGATTTGCCTGAGACTAAGAATCCCTTCCTCGATCTGCAGATATGCCCTTGTTCCGTCACTCGCCACAACCCTGGTCTTCAGTTCCGGAACGGAGATCTGGCTACTCTCGGATCTGAGAACAGTTGTCCTCTGCTCGGCTGACCTCTCCTTCTGCCATGCCGTCCGTCTGTCCCCTCCTGAGAGAAAAACGTGCAGCTGCCGTTTTTACCGGCAATTCCTGATCTGGTCTGTACCCAAATCTGCAGCTCCTTCTTTGCCGTTGCATGCGGCTGAAATCGGAAATCCCCTTCTCTTTCGTTGCTGCTCTTCCTCTGAGATGCCGGCCGCTGATCTGATTTCCAGATCTTGCAACTCCAGCTGATGATTCAGCCGCCGCGCTGCTTTGCGTCTCTGCTGGCTGTCCTACAGATCTGTTCTCCGATCAGATCTCAGATCCGGCATTGCCGGCTGTGCTCGCCTCTCCTTTTGTACCTCCTTCCGATCTGCTCTCGCCTGAAACCTGACCTGTGATTTTCAGATCTGGGTTTCTCGATCTCCGGCGATTAGCACCTCTGCATGCTGCCGAGTTCAACTTGATTTCGGTGCTGCGACTTCCTTCCGATGCTTTCACTGTTCACAACAGCCTCAGATCTGCCGAGCCTCTTTCTCTTCCTATCAGAGAAACCAATGTTGCTCGGCTTTCCTCTGGCTCTCGCCGCCGCACCTCTCTGCTCCGGCAGTCCAGTTCCAGATCTGCCCGGTGGGTCCTATGCGGCTGCTCCTTCTTGCGCCTGCAGCTCCACCTCAGATCTCAACACAGATCTTAGCGCTGCTGTCGCCTCTGCTAGCCTCACATCTCAGATCTGAACCGAGAAACCCCTTCTCAATTTCTCAGATCTAGCCGCCTTTTCTTGCAGTCTCCACCATCTGCAGATGCTCACCAATCTGCTGCTTTTTTTTTTTTCTCGAATTACAGATCTGATCTCTCAGATCTGATTTCCGATCCGACGAACCTGTCTCTGGTTTTCTTAGAACCGACGTGGAACAGATCTGCCTCCACTGGTGAGGGGGCTTTGTCTTTCTTGCCACACCTCTGCTGGCTGCCACTCACAGATCTGAAAAAACCAGATCTGCAGCGGTATTGCACTGTTACTTCTGCCCCTCTCCTTTTGCAGACGATTCCGACGTGTGATTTATCTGGCCCGAATCGAACCTCGCTCTGATACCACTGTTAGGGATTAGACCCAATACCCACATACAGAAAATATAGATTCAATCACACACAAACACAGAGAACACAGGATATACGTGGTTCGGCCCAACCTTGGCCTACGTCCACGGGAGAGTGTAGATTTCATTATAGATAAAAAGAATACAGATACAATATTTGGATCCCAAGATCTTTTTTGGTATCTTCCCTCTCTCTCTATCTCCCTCACTACACCTTTGCTGCAAGAGGCCCCTTCTGGCCTCAGAAGGCACTCGGCCGAATGGCAGGGTTTCCATGAAACCCACGTCCTTAATATATAGCAGTATTGCAGTGTCCTATGTTTAGCAGTTTCCTAATGTAATTAGGAATCCCATGTAATTAGGAGTCCTATGTAATTAGGAGTCCCATGTAACTAGACTCCTAATTTCAGTAGAATTGAGCCACAAGTTCCAACAAATGGCCAGTCTTGATTATAGGCAGAGTAAACTACCGCTTAAAGCCCTAAAAAAATAGGTCCAAAAAATTAGAAAATAAAAGAGAGATACTAATTGCAGTAGAACTCCATCTTAACAGTTTGTCTAGAGCCCCTGAAATTTCAGGACATCTCAAGACTGACACTGTATTCATCACTACGATTCATGCATTTCAGCTCTACACCACATTCATCATATTTGCAGTGACTAATAAAATTTCAACATCACAATATCTAGCATAATTCATCCAACATACTTTCATCTAATACTCTAATAATGACACTGTCCACACGATTCTCAATTGGAACTAGGCATGTTCAAGTACTCTTTTGTCTACACAACACAAAATTTCATCACTCTCAAGTATAAAATTGAAGCACATTATAATTATATTTAAAACTTCAAAAATAAATGTTATGATCGACCGTGATTTAATTTAGTCAACATCTATCGTTTTACCATTTCTTCGAGCTATTCTCGAATTTTTCTTCTTCTCAACTATCCATTTATTGTAGTTACCAAAGTGAGAATTTGTCATGGCTGTTGGATTTAGAAAGGTAGGCACGTCTAAGTGTCTGACTAGGGTGGAACTTGGACCAAATTGAATTTTCATTAATTTTATTGAGTTTTGACTCTAAGATAATTTAAATAATTAAATAAAATAATATTTAGTGTTTATGGAATTACTCACCAGTGACGTGTTAGTGCCATTTATATTGTTTTTAAAGTATTTGTGTAAATTTTCAAGAATTTTCAAAAATTTGATAAGAACTTAAATTTCTAATATACTTCCTTGAAAAACTAATAATATGATTATTAAACATTCAATACCGGGAGTTATAATATGTACAAACAATACAATATATATCACTGACATTTTAAAGAATTAAAGGAAGAAGTTTTGCTAAGAAAAGTTTCTATTATCTAATAAAGAGACGGTGGAAAGGAGGAAAAGAGAGGCGGCGCCTGTTTACCTACTCTCGTTAGAAACTTGCTCTGAGTGGCTGAAGTTGTGATCGAGGATGGAAAATACAACGAGAGATGATGTAAAAATCAGCCTTTTTTCGTTTGCTTGACGTGAGGCATGGTGGGACACTGTACATGAAAGCAGAATGTGAAGGCACTGAAGAATAAAAAAATCCCACAAAAGCCATTCATGCAATCTAATTCTGCGAGACGAGTTGAAAAGTTTATTTCAAGAGAAGGTAAAACCAGAAAAGTTTCACCTGTGAACGCGGTTCCGATAGTGTTATTCTCTTCCACTAAATGAGATAATCTTGGACCTTGGAGGGGTTGATTTTACCGCTAAGAATTGGTGGTTAATTGTCGCTCAACTTCAAAGAGCTACTTCTAAGAAAATGAAATAATCTTAGATCAAATCATGTTTTTAAAAGTCATAAAATTTGAGAGTAAAAAATAATTTAAAATAATGAAATTTTGAAAGCTTTAAAAACATAGTTTGATTGATTCAATAAAAGTGATTTTTAGTATATTGCATAGTATAGAAAGATCATTTTAAAAGTCTATCACCACTCTTTTGATTAGGTTCTATGTCTAGATGGGTAGAGTATGAGGCTCTATGTCTAGATGGGTAGAGCAATACTCTACCATCAAATGTCCAAATCTCAGTCAATACATTTTGTATGGATAGTACAAGTAAGATGTCACCTGATATGATCGAGATCTCACTCGTACCTTGAAAATTTCGAGAAAAAAAAAAGATGAAAAGAAATATCCCCATTATCGGCTGAGATCCACCGTTTCATTTTAAAAGTGAAACAAACAGCAGAACACTGAGATTTGAGACAACCCAGCAATCGCAATCATCAATCATCTCTTCTCATCCCTCTTGAATAAAGTTACTAATTATTGAGAGTGGTTGTGGAAGCAATGGCAGAAGAAAGGAGGCTGGGATGCGTGGTGGTAGCTGTCGAAGAAAGCGAAGAAAGCATGAAGGCCCTTAAACGGGCCCTCCACAATCTGAACTCGTTCTCAATCCCAAAACGCCCAATCTGGACGCTTGGTTCTTTTCCATGTTCAATCTCCACCGTCTATAGTCGCTGGCCTCAACCCTGCGTCCATCCCCTTCGCCGCTGTCCCGGTAACTTTCTCTTCAATACCTATTCATCCATCCCTCTTATTTTTTCTTTAATTTTTTTTAAAAATTTCTTCTTCCCTTCGTTTCTCAGATTCCCTCTGGCACATTTTTTTTTCCTTTTCACACTGAATTCTTCACCTAAAATAAATAAATAATTAATTAATTATCAAATGAGGGTAATTTGGAGGTGCCTGCCTTCATGGCAGCAATCGAAGCCCACCAGAAGCGGATCACGCAGGCGATCATGGATCATGCGCTCCAGTTTTGCGCTGAAAAGAGTGTGAGTGTTGATTTAGTATGAATCCTGTCTGGAACATTTGGTAAGATGCTGTGGAATGCAGCTTTCCTGTATGAAGTGTGGATTGTTAGTAAGAAAATGAGTCTTACTTACAGTTAGAAAAAGAGTTTACTAATGTTTAGTGTTATAATAACATAGGGAGAAGAGTAAGAAAAAGATGGAGGAAAAGGGAAGAAAAAAGAGAGAGATAATACTCTGTATCTTATATTGCTTGTACTTCTAATAAATGAGGATACATATACAAAAAGAGAAAATGAAGCTAATCAAAGCAAGCTAAAAAGAAGAAAAATCAGCTACAATCAATGAAATTTAACCATATCTAAAAGTCAACCACACGTACAAAATGTGATATACTATATCCTACAATATTTAGTTTCTCAAAAGTCAACTGTATCGAACTCTAACGGGTTATTCTAGTTGGTTTGGGAGCAAGATCTCTGGAGGGAGGTCTTGGTTCAAAGTATAGGAGCTTCATTCAATGAAGAGTCACTTCCCATAGGAATATGTATAGAGTAAGGTCCGATCGAATTATTCAGTGTGTACGGATGAGGGATTTTCACACACCTCGGGGGATTAGTCGGGTGCGATATGGGTTTTCACACACTTCGGGGGATCAGTCGAATTGAAAGTTGGAAAGCTCTTCTACAAATTACAACCAAATGCTTACACAGGACCCATATTCCAGTTGATTGGCTTTTTTTTTTTTCCCCTTAATTTTTTAATTTAACTTTGTCATTGGTTGATTGTTATGAAGTTTAGGTGAATGTAGGAACACAAGTGGTGGTGGGTGATCCAAAGGAAATGATTTGTGAACTTCAGAGAGCTTGCATGCTGATCTCCTTGTAATGGGGTGTCGCAGTTCTGGTGCAATTCAAAGGTTATTCGATGGGTTTCTTAGTACTCAATCCTGTTTTAATTTATATGTGAACTTTCTTTCTGGATTAAACATATATGGTGGTTCTTGAAATGGTTGTCACTGTTCTTTAATGCAATATAGCCATATACTTATATGGTAATTACTGATTGGTGATTGAGCCCATATAAACTACATGCATGATAGTATGTGGGGCTCATGTATGTGGACAAACCAATTTGATTGGACTCCTCTATGCATGTTTTTCAATGGCCAAGAGATTTAGAGTGATGTTTTGGTTCCCCCCTAGTGAGCTTAATTTAACCTGGAGCTTACAGAGCTTCTAATGGCATGCAGCAGAGATTTTGTATACCTAGTTCCTCGCTGAATCTCTTAATTGGGCCTCTGTTATGTCTCATATTGACTGTGTTGAACTGAATTTGGCTAAACCCATGTTTTTAACTAATTAATCTATTCATATGATATTTGTGGTCATTTGATTGGATAGCTATCCCTTTTGTTATGAAAGATGTTGAGAATGGGTGAATCATATGCTTTTTCTTGGTAACAGCTTGCAATTTATGGTGATAGCGTCAGGGCTCAACTTGATGTCTCAACTTGGGTAGCTTGGAGGATTTTTACTTGATCTGGTTGTTGCTATGTTTCAATCAAGACCCTTACAAGATCCAAATTTTGATATAGAGTGGACAAAAAGAGGAAACAAGAAGAAGCTTGCAGTTCATTTTTCCACGTCTCTCAAATGTATTGGGAAATGGATGAACTTCTCCTTCACTATGAATTGCCAAAATGATACGGTTTGTGAGGCAGCTACTAAGGCATTTGATATGGTGTTTGCATTTTTCTCATTGATCTTTGAAAAGCTCTGATTGATGTCATCCATGGTGCCCTAAGGGACCTTTGGTGGAGGGGATAGATGGTTTCATTTACACTACACGCCATTCCTCCCAATCCAACTATGCCACAAAGAGGTTGAATATTTCTTATCCTTGGATAATGGTTTCAAATTTATGTTTTTGTTTAATTATTTATTTCATCATCAAATGCCAAAATCCCATCTACCTGAGGTTGATCTTTTGGGTTCAACTCTATTTGACCCTACCATAAATCATAAAGTCAGTCACTTTACTATCTATTATGTCTTTTTTTATCCATTCCCTCCAAATTTTCAGTGTTCTACCTCTGCTCCTTGTGCCTATGAGTTATGTACCTTTTTTACTCTATGTACTAGGGTTGTCTCTAGTCTTATAGTTACATGCTTAAACCACCTTAGATGAGTTTATCTCATTTTGTTATCTATTGGGACTATCTTAAATTGTCCCTAATATGATCATCTGTATATCTTTTTTTGTAGAATTAATACACTCATCCAACAAGTGTACAACCCAATTTCCACATTTGAGAGATCATTAATATGATGGAGCCTTGAAGATCTTCAAGTTATCTTTTCAATGCAACAAATGCTGTTGTGATCCAAATTGAAATGACAAAGATATGAAAGAAACACAATGGACTTCCAAATTAGTTTCATGATCATGTAGGTCCAACTTATTGATGCAAGAAGTACCACAAATAGGAACCATTTCGTGGGGCTTTGAATTGACTTCTGATGCAAAAGGGGGCACTCAAACTGGCGTTAAAATGAAGAGGTTATAGCTGAAAAACTATAGGTTGTGTGAAGCCCAAACTGGGTCAAACTGCACATGCGGCTGGATCCTTCCTTTAAGCCTAGGATTGGAGGAGTTTTTCTCTCCATTTATCCTTAACTTCCTGTGAGAGTCCATAGATAGCCCACATCTTTGGGTACCTTAGAGGAGGCTTTGATCCCTCCATCTCTCTAGCATACTTGAAGACTTGGGGACTTATTTCTTGAGCATCCTTGATGAAATTCTTGGGGAGTCTTCAGAGTTAGGATTTGGGTTTCAAGTGTGGTTTGAGGTTCGAACTCCATTGCACTTCTCAAATATCAAGTGTGTCTCTTAGAGTTCTATAACTTGGTTGTGTGTTTTGGAGTTCTATAACTTGGTTGACACTTCTACTCATATGACTATAGTTTGGAGTGTATTACTCCATGGGCACTTCATTTGAGAGTTATTTGTAGCGCTACAACTCTATTGACGTTTTCCTTGTAGTGTGGTTTGGAGTTCTACTTTGTTGGTCCTTCCATTCTAAAGTGTGGATTCGTATTTTACTTCATTAGCACTTCTGTTTGGGTGTGATTGAGAGTTTTATCTTATCCACCCAGGTTCTATCAGGTTGGATTAAGTCTCTTAACCCCACTGGAAGATTTAAGTAAGTGATTCACAAGTGGAACAATTTCCTTAAGACCCAACCAAGCATTTAACATCAAAGGAATCATCTCCATCCATGTCTTAATTTCACCACCTGTAACAAGTGGAACAAGAATAAAGTGGATTAAGTCCTTTGGAACCCACTAGAATATTCATGAATTAGGTCTGTTAAAACCTGATTTTTTACAAAGTTGCTTTAAGACAATATGATTGAGCTCACAATCAGTTGATCAAGCAATCCTGATGTTTTGGGTCTTCATAGGTTTTGGTCGGTCTTTATCCAACAAAGTCTAAAGGATGTCTAAGAGGATCCATGAAAGATTATGATGATTTATACTCTACATAGCTTGATCTTATCATTCGCGGCTTTATACAGTTTGATAATTTCAATCTGCACCTCATAAAGGTTGGTTGAATAAAGATTTAATGGGACCTAAAATGATATGTCCTTACATAGTTAGATCAATCAGAAGGAAGACATGGGTTATGGAAAGATGTCTTAAGGAAATGATCATGACATATCCAAGGTCCAAGAGATGCTAGAGAAAAATGGATCATGAATCCAATATGTGGATCTAAAGATTCAATGTGGGCCCACCCATGATTATTGTACAATCATGACTTGAGAACCACTTGGGGATCATCATTAGATTCCTGGATCAAAAGATATAGGCTGTGTCTTTGAACAAACATACCATCTTCACGTTCACTTGAGTTGAAATTTTGTGTCTACAATTGCATGCTCTAATCTTCACTTCCTTAAATTGTTCTGGAGTCATGTTTCAAATAACATATCATATAATTTAAATGGTTATCTTTCCAAAAAAAAAGGGTTCCAATTTTTTGCTGGACTGAAGCTCAATATTTTCAGTGTTTCATTTAAAATGTGATAATTGATTCACTGAATAAATTAACCTGCTTGAAATTGTGTATGAAGCTGCTTTTGTTAAATATAGACTGCAATGCATGGTCAGAATTAAAGATATACATCAAGCAAGTCACCTCTTAATCATGTAAATATGTAATTTCTTGTATTCCATTAACTTCAGTTTGTTGTAAGCCCTCTAATTCCTTATGTGGATATGGAATTGTGCTAAAACCTCCATGGTACATAGAATGGTTACTATGTTCGCATTATTCAAAGAGTTCTATTTCATCGTCGTTGTCATCATCATCATCACAATCATTTTCCTATTTGAATCTACACTTCTATTTTCCCTCACAGACAATATCTTTTGTCACCCTACAATCTACTATTCCTTCTTTACCTCCTTGATACAATTCAAGGAGGTAAAGACCTCGAGTGGAAGAATTTTATTTTGTTTGCTACGAGAGTTGAATAAGAAGGAAATCTAAAATCACTAATTGCAAAAGAACTACCTATTGTAAAAAACTGAAATCCTGGTGAAGAAATCTAGAATAAGAGCAACACACATCTTTGTTCATCATCATTATCATAAGCCAAAATCCCTATTATTTGGAGTCAGCTTTACGAGTTATATTTTCCATTTGACTCTATCATGAACTATACGGGACAATCACTTCACTATCTAATATGTCTGCCTTTATCCCTTCCCTTTATATTTTAAGACTGTTGATCTCTCCTCCTTGTACCTATAATTTCTAGCCTCTCAATTTTATGCACTTGGGGCAGTCTCTGGTCTCCTGCTCATATGCACATGTCATTGTTGAAAGATAAAAACTAGACATGGGCTGTATCTATGTTCAATGCATATAAGAAGCTTTCATAGTGACCAGGAACACTCTAAGCTTCTCTTGGGCAAATGTCATGAAATTGATCATTAATCCCAAAAGCCAAGCCATGAATTTGACCATGAATCTGACAAAAACTCAACCACGAGGCTTTCTATTCCAACCTTAATAAAGTCAATCTTTTGTCAAGGCTAATATAGTTAGGATAAGTTCTCATTTAACCTTTTAATCCTAAATTTTAAATAGAAAATGATTAACTTCTAATCTGTTCCACTGGTATAAAATAAAAGTAACAGAGTTAGCAAACTGTCCCTGTAACTTCCATTCTCCCACCAAATGACTTCCATGTGATCAACAAATGATAAGGCTCATGGCCAAATGGTATATGACTTGAGGGTAGAGGGTATGTACTTTTTATTTTTCTCCAATTTAAACGCTAAAACGTGAAAGAAGGCAATGGGAGTTCCTTTTTATTAAATTTGGAAATGCCTTAAGGCACTATCTAATTTCTTTAAAAAAAATGTCTATAGATTATATGGTATGGAATGTTGGGTATTTAACCAATATGTCAAAAGCTTTAGAGCTGATGGAACACGTGAAATTATGTTTTTTATCTTAATTTATTGATGTATTATAATATTCTTCTTACATAACAAATTGTTGTACTGTAGCATTCTGGAAACACCTTTTACTTCCAGTCGCCTTTAGTAGGATTCAAAAAGAAGTCTTTGCAACCGCTTTAATATCAATTGTTGGACACTTAATCAATACACTAAAGGCTCTAAAACTGATAGAAGCATGGAATTAAATCGTTTATCTTATCTCATCGATGAACTTTAACATTCTCCCTCATGTACGACTCCTTACATAACAAACTGTCATGTTGTAGCATTTTGGTAGCACTTTTTACTTTTGGTTGCCTTCACCAAGATTCAAACATGAGACTTGCATCCGCTCTAGTACCAATTGTTGGACACTTGACCAATATGCCAAAAAGCTCCGAAGTTGATGGAACACACAAAATTAGGCTTTTAATTTTATAGCATTGATGAATTTCAACACTTTCCCTCATAGATGACTCCTTAAATAATAAACTGTCATGTTACAATATTTCAGTAGCACTTTTCATCTTTAGTTGCCTTCACCAAGATTTGAACATGTGACTTGCAACTACTCTGATACGAGTTGTTGGATACCTAATTGGATACCTAATTAATACATTAAAGCTCAATCACTGGTAAAATGTATGAAATCACTCTTTATTTTAAGTTACAAATGAACTTTAATATGAATAATAATAAAAAAAATGTAAACATAAAGTAGTACAAAGTTTATGTGAAGACGTTGTTTCTAATAAAAATCCAAGACATTCATGTGCTGAAATTGCACACACTTGATTCATATGATGTAGTGCTCTAAGCAGATAAGCATGTTAGAGACTTGGTTGATGAGCATGACCAGATAAGACGCAAGCAAAGAGTCACGGTCCAGATTTAAACTGAACTCTCAGAAACTCTTGTAGCCATTTGATAAAAATGGATAAAAATGTAGAAGATATAATAAAAAGTGTAAAATGGATTTTCTTTTTTCCTTCGCTACTTTCATAAAGGAGAATATATACCAAAAAGTTACTCTCAAAGCAGGGGTTCAAAAAACGGCCTGGCCGATATGATTCTCTCTCCTCTTTTTTTTTTTTTAAATATCGGTGTTATTTTATTATTTTATTTTTTCTGAATTAAAAATATAAAAAAACTGAAAAAGAAACTGTTTTTTTTAAAAAAAAATTGAAAATGTAAATATCGGCTGATATCGGCCGATATTTTGACCCGGGCCCATCACCATTTTGATTTTTTTTTTTTTTTAAAAATACAGATATTAATCATATCGGCCAATATCAGACCAATATGATTCGACAATATATCAGCCGATATGAAGGCTGTACAGCTGATACGTATTATATCGGCTGATATTATACGATATTTAAAACCCGTAAATGTATTGGCCGATATCTCAAGCCCTGCTCTCAAGTTCCGATGGAGAGTTTTACAACTTCTTTTTCTTCTTTTATCTTCTCTTCTTCTATTTCTTCCTGTGTGGGTACTTACTGAAGTGTATAATGGTACCCAAGTTAATTTAGGATAGTCTTTTATAATGGAATGAGAATCGAATTAAAGATTCTCATTTTCTAAAGGTAACTCCTTGTCATCACTTCAATTCTTTTAGATTTAAATGAGTTAATATTTAAAAATTGTTATCACAAATTCACAATAGATAATTTCTTTCCTTTCTCTTTTTTTTTTTTAATTTATATTTACATTTTTTCCCTTCTCATTTACTAATTATATGTGAATTGGAACTCTACTAAAAAATATCAATCAACAGTTGCGAGTCAGGTTCAATATTGAATCTAATTCAAGTCCCAAAAATTCTTATTTTTTGAGACTTCCAAACTTTATATATAGTAATTAATTCAGATTAACATTTATAAATATTTTTTTTAAAAATAAATCTATCCTCACTCACATGGTAAAAGAAATATATATATTTTTTGTGATGTATGGATATTGGACTTTGGATCCGAATCCGATAGCCATGTTGCACCCGTGACCAAACTAAAATAGTAAACTAGCCAACAAAAGAAAGTCTGTGTGCAATTGAAGGAGGCTCGTGACAGACAAGAGTCGAGCCGTTCACGAGACATATTCCTTTCCCACGTCTCCATCCACCTTTCAACTTTCAATCATATTTACTTTATTTATATTTTATATGCCTTTTCTTTTACTACTCACCGCCTAATTTTTGTACAACTCATTCCACTAGTTTTATAGAAAGGGACAAGTTTTTTTTTTTTTTCAAAAGTTTTCTACTCTTTTTAATTGGAAAATCAATTTTACAAAAATTTCGAGGTTTTGATTTTTCAAACAATCTATTTTTGTTCAAGTGAAAAATAATCTATGTTTTTAACCAAACATAATTTCAATTGTCCTTCTAATGGTACTTTGTAATTAAACTTAGAATTATAGTAATGTTTCATTTTTTTTTAATCACACGCATGCTAACCAATTAATCATCACTATGAAGACTTTTTTGAAGTAAAATAGATTTATAGAGATTTACACATGATAATGATCATCATATTAGAGTTTTGCATCTGACCCTGCTAATATTCTTATCCTAAGAATAATAAACTTTTCTAATTTTAAATAAAGGACCTTTTCTTCTCTTTTAAACAAAAGTTGTTTGTATTGCTGAGTCCATCAAAAAGAAAACAATAGAATATTTAGAGAATTGATTTGTGCACAAATACTTTTTATTAGATAAGGTATTTGATCCATTTTATCCCGATGCCTAAATCAATTCCCCTACCTTGTTTTTAAATGTTCAAAAGAAATCTCCACTCGACAACAACTAAAGAAGTATTTCTCTTGGTATCTATCAGGAGAAAAGGGAAATGAATACAGATTTACAATGAAGAAGTTAAAGAGTGATGTATTAAGCTAAAAATCTACAGGAATTTAGCTCTAAACAAGATTAATACATAAACAAGATTCAATGTCGAGCCAAATGGGAGAAAACTTTCAGTGGTGGTGGTGGTGGTGGTGGTGATTAGAGTTTATTGATGTTAATTATTATATTGGTAAAGGGTCAATTTCAAAGTTTCTGAAAAGAGCAAGGGTAGAATCTTCCTTCAATAAGAAAACATGGGAAAATCAGTGGCAATTTAAAAGGCAGCACTGTTTGGAGATCTTGGCTGGTTGTGGGACTGAAGCCTTCTTTCTTTGTCGAATGACAACGAATGACACTCTTCCAAGTTGAAATGCTAGCGAGGATTTCATAATTCTAATACATGTGATTCTTATCAAGAAACATGTGGTGTGTATGTTGGTGGATCCAATCAGTTTGTTAAATAGGTCTAACAGACCCCAAAATTATTGGATAAAATGGAATATGAAATTAGCTAAGGGTCTCTTCTTATTTCAACACTTTTTTTCTTAAGCAGAGAAAAAATATATTATTATAGTATGAAGAGGAGTGTAAAAGAGAGACATATATGTCCTTTCAAAGAGTGAATATAAAAATAGTATATAAAGAAATAAAAGAAATACAATATATATATATATATAAGAATAATCTCTCTACCCATACAACTCAAGTGACATAACTCTTAATCTGTGTTTGAATGGAGAGTAAATTTTGGAGGGTTACTTAGGGTAACTCTTGATTAGGAGTTACTCCAGATAATATGAAAATTCCTCCTTTAAAAAGGATTTTCAATATTTTATCCCTTCATCTTAATTACCAAACATGGATAACATGACCCTCCATCCAAATGCAGCCTTAAATTTCTTTCCTTGTGCTTAACCCTTAAGCACTTTACATTGCTATTACATAGGGAAACTCTATCCCTAATAGGCTAGGCTATGAAAGAAGCCAACTTCACATAAGGTCAAGAAACATGCCCTACTTCCGACTCTTCTATTCTTTGACTTCGTGTGGGTCATGTATTGGTTACAAATCTCGGTCGATATAAGTTTTTTCATTTTGACATAGACCAAAAAAAAAGTTGACTAAACTTTTTAAATAGATATATTTTGGCAGATATTCCATCAAAAAAATTGAGTCAATATTTCAAATATAGCCAAAATTTATAATTGAGAACTCATGTGCCAATGACATCTTGCAGTCAATCCATAACAAATGTTTGTAATGGACATAAATTACCACTTATGCCGCATTCCCTTCTGAGTTCACCCTCTGATATGATCACTTCTAATTTTGTTAGATTGCCCCAAGGAAATTTATTAAATAAGATTTAAAGGATTCACTTCTGAAATCATGGAAAATAAAGAAGCTAGTTGCTATTGGAGACTGGCCAGATTTGGGCTTGTATTCAAGTAGAATTTTGGGTCATGAACTAGTTAACTATCCTTCTAGGCCTATTTTCTAGCTCAAATGCAGGGGTAAAAAAATCGGCCGGGCCGATATCCCGGCCGATTTTTCATATCGGCCGATATATCGGTTCGGCCGATATATCGGCCGAACTTTTTCTCTCTCCTCCCCGTTTTTTTTTTTTTTTTTTTTAAAAAAAAAATTTTCAAAAAAATTACAGTAAACGCAGAAAATTATGAGCTTATTGAATATGTAATTTTTTCATAAAATATCGGACATTTAGATCTTCTAATATATTTTTGAAGTTACGATAGCGGGAAATTATATAAATAGTAATAAAATTGTGAAAATTATAAGGAAAAGGATATAAATGAGGAAAATTTGTAGAAATAATTTTATAATTTATTTTCTTAGTCAATGAGTGTTATTTTAAGTTAGGATATCCGTAGGGTATGCTGAAAACACAGTATTTTACAAATAAGGGTATCCCTAGGGTGTGCCGAAAATACATTTAGGAAAGTCAAAAGACCTTTAAGTCTTAAATCATTTTTATCAGGTTATCGTAATTAGTCCGGATATTCAATTTGAAAAATTTTGAAAATACACAGTGCTTAAAAAATAACTTTAAAGTTTTAAAGGAGATTTTATTATTTAATACACTATGCACATTATTTTTTAAGCATCGTGTATTTTCAAAATTTCTCAAATTGAATATCCGGACTAATTACAATAACCTGATAAATATACTTTAAGACTTTAAGGTCTTTTGACACTTCTAAGTGTGTTTTCGGCATACCCTAGGGATACTCTTATTTGTAAAATACTGTATTTTAAATATTTAAGAGTGTCAAAAGACCTTTAAGTCTTAAAGTATTTTTATCAGGTTATCGTAATTAGTCCGGATATTCATTTTGAGAAATTTTGAAAATACATAGTGCTTAAAAAATAACTTTAAAGTTTTAAAGGAGATTTTATTATTTAATCACTATGAATGGATACCCTAAAAATATTAGATGGTAAATATAATATTAAATTATTACAATAAGATAAATAAAAGAAAATATTATAATTTTTACTTTCTATTTAAAATAAAATTTTATTACTTTCCTTTTAAAAGTAATTTTTTGAAAAAATATTGGTTACACACGTGAGCTTTTTATTAAGCTCACGTGAGTAACTTGTCCACTTAGGAACCCTAATGCTCTTCTTTTTTATACCCTTCTTCTCTTTCCCTTCTGTTTCCCTCTCTCTGCTAAACCCTAACCACCGCCGCTCTCTGTATTTGTCCGATCAATGAAGAAGAAAAAGAAGAGAAAGGTAAGCTATAGCGATTTTTTTCTTCAATCTTTTCTCCATATTTTATTTTTTTCTCTTTCCATTCTTTCCAGTCCGATATTCTAAAAAAAAAAGCTTTTTTTTTAAAAAAAAACCAAACAACCGAATTAATAAAATTCGGCCGATATCATGACCGAATTATCGGTCGGAAATTCGGTCATATCGGCCGAATTTTTTTTTGTACGGCCGATACTATACGTATCGGCCGATATAAATCGGTCGTCGAAAAACCGATATAATTCGGCCGATACGCACAGTATCGGCCGAATTTTTGACCCCTGCTCAAATGTCAACACTTAATGGGCAAGAGATTGGCCCATGTCTCCTTGAAAACAGAAAACTCACACTGGATGTTGTCCAATCAGGATTAAACATGTGGCACAATAATAAACATATAAAATAATTATACCTTGTTACCTACTTTTAAGAAGACAACAAAGAGATGTCTGTCCTGATCAGGATACAGACACAACCCTATCCTAATAAGTGGAAGTGGGACCTCCATGAACAATTGAACATGCCCGTGAAGAACAAATAAAATTGGAAATGATAGGTAAAATCTGCTTTGTGTGGCCAAGGTCTTGTCAACACAGCTGCCCTTTATTCCACTTGGAGCATTATTATTATTATTATTATTTTGATATTTAATTAAATTGGTATTAATTGTTGGCACCAAAGCAATTTCTTTAGTAGCTTTACCACTTAATTTTGATGCAAACAATAAAAATATTAATTTTTTATAATCTTATACTAAGACAAGTTTTATATAGGAAAACTGGTGAACGAATAATTCTCTATCAAAATATAAATACAATCCAAGCATTGAAGGAAAATTTATGCTTATAAAAAGCCATGGCAATAGAATTTTATACCAAAAAAATGATAAAAGATGTCAATACTTTTTATAACAAGAGAGATTGATATACCTATATAGTATATCATCCAAAAGTTGGCTTTGGACCAATGTTTAGTAGATAAAGTAACAGCTCACCACAAAAGCAAAGACAAATTGGCCTCGGCAATTAACTCAGCAGTCCACATCTCTCACTCTCTCTCAAAGCCATCGGTAATTATTCCATGTAAATGATTTTATTATTATTACAGCTATTTAGGCAATCTGTCGCAGATAATGGTACACATAATTAAGTAATTAACCAAGACTAATAATTGACTTGTCACGTGATGGTGGATAATCAAACAAAAAAGTGCAACTCAGAGAAGGCCTACTCGTCTCATCCCCATATAAATATAGCCATTACTCTCAGACCAAGCACCTCATCTCATCCTATCTAATCCGTTTAGAGAGTCCTGAGTCAAGACTCGGAAACTGAGTCTCTTGACTCCCGAGTCATGGCCTTAGCCCCTCTACTTCTCTTTCTCCTCATCTCTACAAGCAATGCTGTCGACCCATGTGCTTCTTCTTCTTCTTCTTCCCAATCCGACGGATCGGATGTCTCCATCGTCCATATCTATGGTGGGTGCTCTCCCTTCTTTCATTCACGGCCTGCCTCATGGTTCAACACAGTGCTGGACATGGCCTCCAAAGACCCGACCCGACTCACCTATCTGTCCTCTCTACTGGGGCAGAAAACTTCAGTTCCAATTGCATCAGGGCAGCAAATACTGCAGACTGGGAACTACGTCCTCCGAGTTAAGCTAGGCACGCCGGGTCAACTCATGTTCATGGTCATGGACACCAGCAGCGACAATGCATGGGTTCCGTGCTCCGGTTGCACCGGCTGCTCCTCCACTGTCTACAGGCCCACCAACTCTAGCTCATACCAGGCCCTTGACTGCAGTATGTCTTTGTGCAGCCAAGTGCGCGGGCAGGCCTGCTCTGCTTCTGTCGGCTCATGTGTGTTTAACCAGACCTACGGTGGCGACTCTTCGTTCTCGGCGGCTCTGGTGCAGGACGCGCTGAGGCTGGGCCTCGATGTGGTACCCAATTATGCATTTGGGTGCATAAGTGCCATGTCGGGCAGGTCGATACCACCTCAGGGATTGATGGGCCTGGGCAGGGGACCCATGTCGCTGTTTTCTCAGAGCGGCTCGTTGTACCAAGGGACCTTCTCTTACTGCCTACCGAGCTTCAAGTCCTACTACTTCTCGGGCTCATTGCGTCTAGGCCCAGTGGGCCAGCCCAAGAACATCAAGACCACGCCATTGCTGCAGAACCCCCACCGCCCCTCGCTCTACTTCGTCAACCTCACTGGAATTAGCGTTGGGAGGAAGCTTGTCCCTGTGCCACTGGAGCTCCTTTCCTTTAATCCTAACACTGGGGCTGGCACAATCATCGACTCCGGCACCGTCATCACGCGCTTTGTCCCACCTGTTTACACGGCACTACGTGATGAGTTCCGGTCACGGCTCAAGGGGACTATATCGCCGCTCGGGGCATTTGATACATGCTTTGACACAACGATGAATCCAGCACCACCAACAGTGACACTGCATTTTACAGGGATGGATTTGACACTGCCGGTGGAGAACACACTCATACATAGCAGTGCCACCTCATTGGCCTGCCTAGCCATGGCCGCCGCGCCGAACAATGTGAACTCAGTGCTGAACGTTATTGCCAATCTGCAGCAGCAGAACCATAGAATTCTCTTCGACCTTGTCAACTCTCGTGTTGGGATTGCAAGGGAGCTTTGTAACTAGATTGAGTGAAGAACTTCTACCTCTGTTTTTGTTGAAAAATGGAAGAATTTCAGTTGAATCATGATTGAATGCAAAAGAAATTATGGGTTATGTTGATCTTTTGCTGATAGATGTTCTGTATGTGTCAATGTAGTGTGTTTGCAATTGAGATAAATTGTTATTTTTATAATTAACTGGTGTAAACTTTCTATCAGAAATTTTTAATTAGGTGTGAACAATGCAAAATTAATTAGGCAAACTACTGGGCAATAATGCAATTCTAACAAAAAATGATTGGATGGGAACACGTTTTAAAAATGATTTCTCTCAACTTTTAATAATTAGACACTCTAGTCATAAAAAAGAGAGAGTTAATAACTGCATGAGAAAAATCTCAATCTTATCATAATATTTTCCAAAATATTGCTAGACATAAGAATATGATAATAATTGAGCCCTTTGTTTGGAGTCATGCTTTTGGTATTCCAACTTTTTCAGATATAATAATCGTAATCAACATTCAATTAGCAATCTCCTTGCCAGAGAATTTGGAAATAGCAGTCATTCATTAGACTTAATATCCATAGTGTAAACTCTAGATCATCAGAATAAAATTCATGAGTTTGAAAAATGAGATGGAAGTAAAACCACAGAACTCATGTATAGTTAAGAAAATGGCTCTTTTTCGGGGTACACCGGAATCATTGTTCAGAAATATGAAACTCGGATTCAATTCAAAATCTTATCGAGTTGAGTCAAATTGAACGGACTTGGCTAAGTTCTTGTTAGTTTTTAAACCATGACTGGAATACAAAGATAGAGCAAGTGTGTGCCAAGTTGCAGATAACTTGATGAATGTTTTGAGGAGAAACTTGCCAGTCAAACAGCAAGTAAAACCAACCTGATGTAAAATGGATCGACCGAGCTATGCCCTTTCAAAGACTGAGATTGTAATGCTGATCAACATATAGCCAGATTAACAGGTAGAAGTGAATGCATGAAATGCTTCTGCCGTAATATTTTGATTAGTGTTCAAGTAGAAGCAGGAACTAGTGCAAGAAACTGCCAAAAAAATAAGTTTTGCTAGGGAAAACAAGTTGCTATCACAGCCAAGGCCTGTTTGGATGCAGGGAAACCATTTGCGCTGAAAAATGGTTGTTTCACTTCTGTTTATTGCTATTTTGTGGTGAAAAGTAGAATTAACAACAAAATTTGTTTTAATTTCCAGGGCAAACAAAAACTCCTTAAAGGGTTGTGATTGGTCAATCCCCCATTTTCCCTCTAGTGTTTGCATCCTCTGCCCTGTACCAGAGAAGACCAAACTAAAACCAAGTGAAGCAACTCCACTTTCTGTGGCTTTCACTGCCAATATTAGAAAATTCTCAGTTTCTCCATCAGGACTAAGGAGTTGAAGCAACAGGTCTCAGTCCTGCTTAACCAATGCTTCTTGTTTTGTTGTTCCTCTCAATTGGGTGCTCCCAGGAACAAGCTATATAAGCCTGATTTTAAGCGCGTATACTGCACAATTGAAATTTGAGTCATTAAGAAACAAGTACAGTAGCTTTCAGCAGTCTGCCAAGATTATTCAATCACCAAATGTGTAACTCGTTCTCTCTCCATTCCTAATTTCTGCCAATCTAAACATACCCATAATGTATCATTACAATAACCATTTGATTAGTAATAAAAATAAAATAACAGAGTAAAATGGGAAAAAAATAATGAATTCTAGTGACTCGTGTATCTCAGTCCCCAAAGACAATCCTACAAGCGAAAAAAATGAACAACCAACAAAACTTACGTCCATTTTCCACATGACAGAATTCTTTAACCCAAGCCAAGCCAAGCCAACCCAAAATCTGTACCTCCACAAGGTTTTTCTTCTTCTTCATTTTCTTTCTCAAACATAAACAGTGATAGAAATCAAACCATTTCATCTTCTTCAACCTCTCTTTAATATTCAACCTTTCAAGTTTCAACCCCACCATTGATGAACTGCAATTCCCTGGTCCCTGAGCTTGCCATAGAGAGACAAGCATTCCCAATATGCCCTCCAGCTCTCATTCTTGTTCTTCGCCTTTTTACTCTGGTGTCTGCATTCCAGGAAGAGCTCATCCACAAGATAAATAGTGTCATTCATCAACAGCTCCTCGGCCACCTCAGCCTCAGCCTTCATCACCACATAGTCCTCCTCCATCACGTTCCTCCTCAACCACTCTGACATCCCCATCGCTGCTTCCATTGCCACTGCCTCCACCTTATACTTCTCAAACGCCTGGTTCCTTGTAGGATAATTCTGTTCAAACCACTCTGATGCGAACCCACTGCCTGGAGGACCCACGTCAATGAAGACCCGCCTGGGGTATTCGTCAAGCGGGTCGTCAAGCAAATCTGGCAGGTACCTGGTTCTTGGCAAGTACTTATGGGATTTCCTTGAGGTCACCCGTGGTGGCTCCAGTAGTGCGTCTTCAAGACCTATGAGTGCAGCCTTCTTGGTGAACTCATCTGCAACAAGTAGCCGTCGACCATGCAGAGTCAGTGGCTGCAGTGCTGAGTGGTTGATAGCCGCCTGACATGTCTTTTTCATTGCCATCACAGTAGTGTCGAATTGCCGGAGGTAGACAATTTGGAAATTGAGGGGAACACGGAAGTTGTGGGATGGGTTTCTACTTAGCTGGACAACAACTACACCTCCAATTTTGAGGGTACGGTCAATGAAGCCTGCTGCGTCAAAACCAGTGGTGTAGATGAAGTCGACTGAGTCATCGTCAACTGGTCCCAAAAGCAAATCAAGATTGATCTCCTTCAACAGTTGAATGCAGTCCTCCTTCAAATTTCCAATTAGAACTGTGTGATGGCCGGGCTTGATGAGGCTTGCACTGGTCAGGTCATGGAAGAGCATAGGCAGGAAGTCTGGATTGTGGACACTAGTCCGCCTCGGAAGAGGACTGACAACATTAGAGCTGGCAGCAGAGGAGGACCCAATCATGGAACCAATCCAGGGGAAGGCAACGATGG
Organism: Chimonanthus salicifolius; assembly: GCA_013350335.1. NCBI lineage: Eukaryota > Viridiplantae > Streptophyta > Magnoliopsida > Laurales > Calycanthaceae > Chimonanthus > Chimonanthus salicifolius. The sequence continues at coordinate 12,174,311 of CM023537.1, read as the reverse complement.
CAAGGAAGAGGAGAAGGGATCGAGCAATCAACTGCAGAACACGAGGATGAGGGATCCTGACTGTAATTTTGTTGTCATCTACTTCTCCATAAATTTGTTCGAGATGGTATGCTTTTTTATACTTTGACAGATATCCACTTACAAAATCGAAGCCCATGCGTGCTATCTACTTTTGGATTTCTTTTTAAGACCAAGGTATCCAAACTTCTCACTTGTCTAATCCTTAGAGCATGTGTAACCGTTTTGTGTTGACGAGGACTTGATCCCAAGACTTTCCACAAAAAAGGGCAGATTTTGACAAGAAAGTCGGCTACTAAGGGTTACTACCTACTTGGAATTTTATTACAAGAAATGATCAAACAGGTGGCAAGCGTGATACAACTGAGAAGAAGAGCGTCCATCTTACTTCAAGTTTTATTGCGACAAATAATCAAACAGTTGGCATGCGTGAGCAGAGCAGAAAAACTTCGATGAGGCAGGGAAAGAGAGGAGAGAGAAAGAAGGGTAGGGTTATTTAGCGAGTGCAGAAGCGGGAAGCGGTGTGGTTACCACCCACAAGAGCCAAACTCGTGCTTAAGGTTCTGCAAAAGAGGAGCATGAGCTGCTGCAGTCGCTGCCCATCCATGGTTTCTTCTTGTTTTTTTTTTTTGCTTTCCTCAACGGTCCCAGATCGATGGAGATGGAGAAAGGGTGAAAGATCAAAAGGTAAAAATCTCCATCGATCGAAGGAGAGGAGAGGGGAGGGGAGGATGGAATGGGAGGGAGTACAAGTAGATAGAGATGGATAGAGTTTCTAGTGTTTTAAATTTTTAATGGAGGGGAGGAAATAGCTGTGGCCGTGTGGTTCAGAAGCCGTCAACAACTACAGAAAAGCGTTGGTGAGTATTGGTGTGCTTCGCAATCTGTATTAGACCTGCCTCGCGCCATAAAACTCGTGACCTCTTTGAATCCATATGAGCGGCCCAACTGCAGTAATTGGTCAAAACTCAAAACTAGAATGATAAGTATGTTATTTCAATTTTCAAATATAATATTTATCTATTTGTGGATGACAAGTCTATCAAGCTTAGCACTCAATGTCACAAATATGAGTGATAATTTCAAATTTATCATATTTTTATTAGCAAAATATCAATCATTTAATATCTCAGGATTTATCTATAATTCGACAAATTTCAAATAAATTCTTAATAAACTTGTGATAAATAGTAATATCGCGATAATATCTCGATAAATTCTTGACAAATTATTGGTAAATTTCTTATTAATATTTTTATTTATTATTTTTTAAATATTATATTTTCTGGGAAACTTTCTCATTAATTTTCTAATAGAAATATTAGAATTTGAAAATATTCTGATATTACACATCATCATTAATATCCCAAGAATGGTATTTGTAACAATGTGTGCATCTAGCAATAGATCAAATTGGTTTGGATATAATATGAGTTGGAGTTATCCATTTATCTAACTCAAATCAATTTAAATTCATTTAACCTCATTTATCTATTTACGTATTTAATTCATTTTAAAAAATAAACAATTTGAATCTAATCAAAACCATTTACCCATTTAATTAAAAGAAATAACCCTACTTGTCATTCTAATATTAAAGATAATAGCAAATGATGTCATATAAGATATATGGAGTTCATTTTTAAAAATAATCTTTCATGGAACTTTTTAGATTTTGTAAAACTGTAATACCTTGCCCAACCGATGTGGGGAGTCCCACATCGGTTAAGAAGGAAGAAAAAGGGGTGTGTATAAGAGGCCAACCTACTTTAAAATAGTGTGACGCCACATGGGGCCCAAGAGAAAAAACCGTGTAAGCTCGCTTGTGCGCGAGATCCAAAGCGGACAATTTCACACTGAGTTAGACCCTACCCTTTGGTAGGGTTGGATCGTTACAAAAACTCTTTCATCCTCCATTAGAAGAATGGAATATCAAGTATTTGATTAGAAAAGCTTTAAAGTTTATTATACCCCTCTCATTTAAGCCATTCAACAAGAAGTTTAATAGTTTTACAAAATAAAAAATATGTATATGTATTCTTGTATTTAAAAATTAATGAATGGTATAGATTTTCCGATGTATTACAAGACACCTTTCTTGTCATCTTTACCATTATCATTCCTTATTAATTAAATGGGTTGAGCCATTTACCTAACTCAAACCAATTTATCTATTTTAGTATTTCTAGCCTTTAGTTTATTTTAAAAAATAAAATATAAAATATAAAATATCTACGAATCTAAAAATTTATAAAAATGTGTCAAATAATGGATTCTCACACTCTCTATATTATATTAGACAAAAACATAATGTGCAAAGTAATGTATAAACTAGTCTAAATATATCATCTCACCATTTTGTAAAGGAATATGTAAGTCTACAAAAAGTATAAATTTCTTTGCATGTATATATTGAAAAAACATACAAATATTATGTTTGCTACCACGTTGAATTGAATTATATTTATCTGAATCTATAGTTATGATAATGATATTATTTTGACATTAAATATATAGGGAACTTAATTACAACTATTTATTTCATGAGTGCATCCGCGGTATAGTATAATTTGAAAATTCTAATTATTAAAATTAAAAAATTAAATTATTATTATTGTTATTGTTGTGGAGTTATTATATGCTATCTATTGAGTAAATGAGTTCAAGTCAGAGTAGTTAGTTTATAAAATGGGTTAATGTACTCAAATTGTGCTTTTAAGACTGGATTTGAGTATAGTTGATCCGTCAATTTATAAATTACCAATCGAAAATCATCTATTTTTATCTAAAAAAATATTAATCAGTTCAACTTAATAATTAGACGGCTTAACATCACTGAATCCAAATCCTATTTTTCAGCTTGAGTTCATATTGAGTAAAAATTATAATCACTATTATATAGACAAATATTAGACTTCTATTCTACCAAAATAGTCTTTTATGTGGATAGAACCTAGACTTTTTTGTTGGTTTTTTTTTTTTTTTCACATCAGGTTTTCATATATTCATAAATTATTCTCACTTTTAATATAGAGTAGAGATACCTATGTTATTAAAGAAAAGGACTTCAATTATCTTTATCAATACAAGAATTTGATTTTAGATGATTGAGAGAAAAATCATTTAAGATAGACAAGTTCAATTCAATTGAGAGGCTTCTCAGATTTGACCAAATAATAAATGAGAATTAGCAAGTGGAGTAGGACCATTTCTCAAAACTATAGTACCTAGGGTACTTAATGATGGCAGGTGAGAGTCATGATCCTACTTCAAGTCTTGAAGGATTTGGTTTGATGGTCAAAAAATTCTGCTCTCGAAGGATTGTCTTAAGTTGGATTCATATTCAAACTCTTCTGGTCACTTTTTATGAGATTACTTACTCATCGTTTGAACTTGGTATATGTGTGGGGAAGTTTATACATATTTCGAAAGATTTAGTCAGGTAAAATTTCCTACGATCAAGATGCCTGAACACATTCAGTCATAAAAAATAGAAAAAAAAAAAAAAGTCTTTGAAGTTGTAGAAAGTGGATATTTGTAATTGATGGAGACCTGCAAAGGCATCAAAGTTCACAGAAATTATACAATTCCAACCTTGGCTAATTGTGAAGGTTATTTTGGGTGAAAATGAATTAGTTTAAGAGGTTTACATTTGCACAGTGGTGTTGCCAACAATCAATTTAAATATACTTTCAAAGACTGCAAAGTGCTAACCATTTGTAGAATTTAGAATTAAGCGTGTTAATTTATTGAATAATAATGGAAATGAGGGGATGAGGTATAAATTTAGACTCGTAAAAAGAATAATCATTCTACCTATAAGAAATCAATTATGAACATATTATTCTCCAATGCCGTCCTTATAGGAGATTGATGAAAAGTCCATCACAAATAAAACTCAGTATTTCTTGTAATTTCCTGAATCTATTTGAAGTAGTAATAATAATTTCGGCCGATATTTGATATATATCATCAATATTGGCCGATAAAGATGGGTTTTTTTTAAAAAAAAAAATAGGAAAGAGAAATATCTCATCCGATGCCGAGATTTAAATTCCTGATTTGAAGCTTGAACAAATCTTGTGGTTAATATTTTTCAAAGAAGAAGCATTATCTTCATTCATATAGTTTTCATAAATTCAATGTATGTCTAAATCATTATAAAGTCGCATGGTGTTTGGTACATGAACCCAATATTGGTACATGAATTGGTGTATGATAGAAAATCTTTTGGGGACTTATGTGATAGAATTTTTAATGGTAAGGTGAGTTATTCCAAAGGGATTGAGTGGCAAGTCTTATTATTTTTTGGGAAACTCACAATATGTGAATATTTTCTACCATTTAAAAAAAGATATTTAAATTTAGATGGTTATTATAATTATGATATCACAAACATGAATTGAATGGTGAGGTGAAGTGAGATGGGTATTGAGGTGTGAGAAATTGCTAGTCTTTGGAAAAATCTCTTTTTTATTCTACATAGTTGATTTTAAAAAAAAAATTCGTGTATGATATTCAGAATGGATACTTATTCAGCTCATTGTGTGGAACTCAATATTTGGGCTAATGATAATTGTAATTTTCAATTCAATCATCAGAGTTGTTTATAAAAAAAATATCAATAGAACCAGCATATGAACACTATGACTTGTCACTAGATGTGGAACATGATATCATTATTTCAAGGATCAAACTTGCTCTTGTTAAAAAAAATAATTTTAATAAAAAATCTTTTGAAGCCTTTGAGTCAAAGTGCTCTGTGGATAAGCAACTATCATTCGGTTCTTCTGAGCGAATCAGGGTTGCTTGGCAATTTTTACTACTTTTAATAACGGTATAAATAGGATTTCGAGTGAATTTAGTAGGACTCTGCTTATAAATTCAATTCAACCCATGTAAAAAATTATTGAATTTAACTTGATCCGACTCAAATTGTTGACTCGAGTTACTCAATTCAACCCAACCCTAACTGCTGACCCAAATTACTCAATCCAACTTGACCCGAATTTCTGATCCGATTCAATCTGAGTGTTATTTTATAACTTGTGCACTCGGATTGGATCAAATCGGATTGCTTTTAAATTTCTAAATCCAACCCGATCCGAATTTTATACGGGTTTATTTTTTCCCAACCCGACCCGGCCTGATATGTAAAAAACTGTAACCCAAACTCATCGATTTCTCGGGTCGGGTCATGCGAGTTGAGTTAAAACCCGACCCAAGTTTCACCCTTAGCTCTATGCAATGCTCATCGGCTTTGTTTCCAACTTCCGAGTGCTGCATAGTTGGGCGACAGTGTGGCCGGGCCTACGAGCCCATATAGGTGAAGTCTAAATGTATTAATTTGTGTGCGTCAAAAGTTATTTTTAAAATAATGTTCTAATTTTCATGTGAAGAAATTAGAATTATTAGATATGAAAATTCGTGATTTTAAAAGATTCAAAAGTTAATGATTAAAATAAATTGATATTAGATAGAGATCTAATTCGAAAATATGTGATACTATGAGAGAAAATAATGCTCTTTCCGAGATCTGATGAGCCCATGTTAAATTCTCTGCATTCAAAGTCCAAACTGATCTTAATGTTTAGGAAAAATATTTTGATGGTTTCTTAGAAAAAAATATTTAATTTATATTGATAATAAGAGTGGGTAAAATGCAGACAGATGCAATCCAATAGGAGAGAATAAAACTAATATATATATATATATATATATATCTGATGAGGGTTAGTAAAAAAAAATCATTCCCATTTGAAGATTATAAGTTATGAATGAAATAAATGGCTCAAAATTTGTACTGTAAAGGGCAATATTTTTATATCTCAATGATGTATACCATTCAGACGAATGTCAAATTCAGAAATATGATAAAACATGGGGACACAAATTTGTTTGCCGGCTTAAGTTAATTATAAATGTGCTATATTTTGCTGGATTTTTTTTTTTAAATCTAACTGCCAATCTTTTTTTTTTTTTTTAAATGTACACTGTACAGTTCGGCTGTTTTTTTTTTTCTAAATAATAGATGTGCAAATAGGGCTGAAACTCGAGTCGGATTTCAATAAGTCCAATTCAATCCATGTCAAAAATTATTGAACCTGATCCAACACAACCCGATCAGAATTGTTGACCCGAGTTACTCAACTTAACCTGACTCAATCCAAATGTTGTTTTATATTGATGCACTCGGGGTCATGTCAGGTTGGATTGAGTTGATTTAAATTTCTCAACCCGACCTGATCTGAGATATACAAAAACATAACCCAAACACATTGATTTCTTGAGTCGGGTCATGCAGGTCGGGTTAGAACTAGATCCAAGTTTCATCCCCTATGTGCAAATAAAGGCATAAATGATAATTTAGAAGTTACAAAAAAAAAAAAAATCTGTCAAAACTATTTTTAGAAAAAAAAAATATTTTAAAAAATCCTAAATTACCATATTAAAATACAGAAAAATGAGAAAAATACAAACATTAGACTTATCCTTTTATCTATATGTTATCACTTATGATTTATCGTCTATCAATATTTTTGTTTTATTTCTGTCGATTTGAAGAAGACGGGAGCATAGCATTGATAATAACGATGACTGATATTTTTAGATTCCTATATTTGATATTTTGTGGTTGTAGCAGTGTTATTGATTTCAAAATAATTGCAGTCCTCAAAGTGGATGAGCAACTTCGCTGGCTAATCAAACTATCCTAGTCATAACATTATGACTCTTTGAATGACATAGGTGAATGAAAATATGAAATCCTACATCTGATTCATTTTATTTTTCATATTATTATAATAAATTAAAAAGATGAAAGAGAAAATAAAAATATTATCAACTTATAATAACAAATGAAGAGAAAAATTGACCTGATGTCTGATTTTAAAAAAAGCGTAATAAATAAATAATAGTAACAAATAGGTGTATGTAATTATATTAAGGACATCTTAGTGTAATAAGAAAACCTACATGGTGTAGCTCAACTGGTTGCCTTCCACCTCAAGAAGTGAAAGATGTGGGTTTGAGCCCGTATGGCTTAATCTTGATATGTCTTAAGGATTGTGGACTCACCCGTGGGGCTTTTACCCGCGGTATCCCGCGGTAAAAAAAAAGTCTAAAAGTTTGTTTGAAGAAAAAATAAGAAATATCCCATTTAGGGAGATTGCTCTTTAAATATTGAGGTGAGGCACATATTTTCTAATAAAATTTATAGAAAATGATAAGAATATAAATTTTTATTACCAAAAAGAATTGATTCTCATAGTTTAACTTATAAAAGTTATGATTTCTCTTAATTTTTATCATCTAAATACTCCTATCATTGAGACCCTTCATAAGTTGTCCTTTCCCTCAATGGGCTACCCCCACAATGGTAGAACAAGAACCACTCAAGTTTATCTTTTATTTTTATTTATTTTTTCCATTCTTCCTGGACTATAATGGAATCATGGAAATATTCACTGCAATAAACCAGCGATCTTGTTATAGGAGCAGGTATTTCGTGAAAGTAATGGACAGGCGAGACATAAGTTGAGATCTAAAGCAAAAAATCTAAATGGCCTTTATTTGTATTTAAGATATTATTATAAATAGTATTTAATTAAAAATTTAATTATATATAATAAAAAAATTTGAAGAAAAAATCCAGGCCTTTTTTTAACACTTCGTTGAAATTTGGACTTCTCTAATAGAGTTTTGCGGTAAAGTTATCAATAATTAGGCCACTTTTGTTGCCTTTGGGTAGAACCGGCCATGGTAATAGACATAACCATATAAATATAATGGTTTTCTTTTCTTAAACATAAAAGTTCACTTTATGTAAAACTTAAAATAAAGAAATTTTGTGTAAAATAAAAATCACTAAACATAGAAATAGAGAATTTAAGACTAGATTTATCGAGTGAAATTAATTTATAGCACTTTCTGTCACCAAATACAAAATCTGAGATAAAATGGCTAAAAAAGGAAAGTAATTCTAAAATTGAATTTACCGAGCTGGAAGAGTTTAGCCCGCTAAAAGCTAAAGTTCATTGAAATTGTTCCTCTTAGATCTTTTACTTTCAAACTCTCCATTAAGACTTTCTCTATTAAGAATAGTCTTTAAATGGGTCTTAGGCTCCAATACAATTAGGTATGATATAAAGAAGACTATATCAATCGAATGTGTAAGAAATTTCATCACCATATAATAATTATATTTTTTAATTTTTAAACTTTTAAAAGTCAATATTTTATACTCATCAAAATTTAAAAGGTCAAGATTATACGACTTAGATTATCAATTGATAGTGAAATTTTATATATTTTATATCTATATAATTATATAAAAGGACAACAATCCATTTAATAGAAAGTCTCGATAGCATAATTATTTTAATTTTAAGTGTGAATTCATTTCTTTTTTAGTAAATTGATTATTTTTTATTTCAACTTTTCAAATATATTGCTGATTTTATTAAAATATGATTAAAATCTTAATTAATAGTTCTCATTAATAAATTAATTTAACTATTAAGTAAATTAATAATATTTATATAATGTGCACAACATATATCACAACTAATATACAGAAAGAATTTTAGAAAAAAAAAAATTAGAAGAGATAAGTCACTTGTGTGGAATTGCAATTACTTTTGCATTCTATTCTTCCTTTGCCAACTATGTCATGTCCTGTCATCAGCTAGGCCGATATAAAAATTTTATTGAAATTTCACAATATCAACCAAAAATTTTAAATGTTTAATTTTAGTCTAAATATTCTTTATAGTTTTTGAAAGACAACAATTATAGTTTGAAATTAATAATTTTAATTTATTTCACAATAAAAAGGACAATATTATGCATGTAATAACATTTTCTGTGCCAATACATGAGTAAAAAGCAAATCAATTTTTTTATATAATTTAAATGAATAAATAATTAATCCTCCCAAATACTTGAAATTCTCTGTAGAAAATGTTTGTAAAATTGTAATAGTATATTCATTCCAGAAATTTACTTTAATATTTTATTCAAGATTTTTAATTTAATCATGTGGTCCAATCCATGGGTTACTTGCGATGTTGGAAAAGAGAGATGACCCAATAATTTTTTTTTTTTGGATTGACGTATAAGAAACTCAGATACAGTCCTACTAAAATCTCCTATGGATGAGCCTATTACCCCTAAGAACACTAAAGTTAGGCCATGGGGTCTCAAATTCAGCAACCTCTCACTTTCTAAGATGGGAGACAACCAGTTGAATTATACCTATGTAGGCATGACCCACTATTTTCATTGTTAGTATAGTGAATCATTTTAATATTATTTATAACAATTAAAAAAGTCAAATTTAATAAATTTTGCTAGTTTTGAAATTAAAGAGCTCATGAAAAATTCCAAAGCAGAAAGAATTCCATTTTACTTTACCAACGAAATAAAATCAAATCTTCTATGCCACGTGTGTGGAGCACACGTGCTCCGACACGTATTGGAACAAAATTCGGCCGATAAATTCGTCAAATCAACGGCCGATTGGAATTTCATGTTTCCTCGACCATTTAATTTAGGCCACCGTCATCTAGTGCTTTTCTTCCACTCATTCTTTCCCTCTTTGTAGAAGCCATTGTCATTTAAAATACTTAAATCAAATCCCACATAAATGGACGTGGCCCCCACACGCTAATGTACAAAAAAAGTGCCGGACGTCACGCTTCCATCTGCCCTGTGCCAAACACTGAGCTCTTTTTTAATTTTTTAATATTTGCAGAAAGCTACCTAGTCGTTCTTCATAGTTCATCCTCCCCCACATACAACCTCATTGAAATTTTGAAATATTCAATTCAACCCCCTCCATTAATTCGGGAGAAAAATAAAGACCAACTTTTATTTTTTTGCAGTAATTGGATTTTAAAGTCCTGGTTTCAGATTTATTTTTATACAATATATGGTACTTTTTATAAATCGGACGTTGCTTTATAAGAAAATAAAAATTTCAGTTTTTTCTTTCTTTTTACTTTTATCCTTCAAAATAAGGTGAAATGTCAATTTTATAATTACATAATTTATCAGACAAGGCAAAAATCAGAAAAACCAACAAAAAAAAAAAAAAATACTATAAAAAAGCTCTGTCGACCAAAATATATTTATGGACATATATTTGAATGACTAGTTAAATTTTAATAATATATTACTTTTTAAATGTAATAATCTTTTTAAAGTAAACTAAACGATTGTGAAAAATTGTCATGAAATTCTATTTTTTTCATCTACTTTATTGATTTAAGTTCGGTGACGGGAAAAATACTTAATAAGATTAATCTCTTTATTTTTAATTCCTTTATCAATCTAATGACTCGTGTTAACTAAGTGTTGTACATATTTAAATGAGGTTGAAATAAAACAATTAAAACTTTAGAGTTTTCTTTTTTAAGATTTTCTAAAAGCCTGTAAAATATAGATTTTACATTTTTATTAAATAACAAATTTATTTTTTAATTTCAATATTCATTCAAAAGTTTAAAAGTAGGATGGGAAAGTTAATTTAATTAAAAATGTAAAGTATTATTTATTTTTTAATAAAATGTTGCCAAACAGCTTCATGTAAAAGTCATTTTGATTTTCCTAAATTTCGTAAAAATTGCATCAATGAAACCAAAAAGGCAATTAACATGTGTCATTGAAAATTTGTAACTCTTAATTCGTCATAATAATAAAATTTGCTTAATTCTAATCTCAAAAATTGCAATTACACCACTAAAAGTACACATGAAAAGACAAGAATAACTTAATAAAACCCTAAATTTAGAATTTTCGTCATCATCATTTTGCTGCTGCTTGCTTATTCTTCTTCGTCGATTCGTGCGGTCGTCAAATTAGAAATCCTTGAGCAGCTTGCGAACCTGTTCTAGAGTAACAAAGAGGACAATGGTGAAGGGACCCTGCCTAGAGATGGTGGGGATGAAGCCCTTGTACAGTGCCATTGGCCCCTCCGATCGGACGGTCTTCAATGCACAATCCATTGCCCCTGAGTAGGGGGCCTTTCCCCCCTCCTCCACCTTCATATTCATCACCCTTGTCTTTATCACATCCACCGGATTAGATGCCACGGCGGCGACGAATCCAGCGGCGAAGCTTGCCGTCACATGGGTCCCAAGACCGTCCCTCATCAACCGTTTCTCCAGAATCGTCTCCTTCACCTGATCATACGTCGCCAGCTGAGACGCCGTCACGATCATGGCCCGATTCACAGTCAGGGACGACCCACGCCAGAGGCTTGTGACGCCCTCCTGCTTCGTCATCCGTCCAATTGCATCCACCACGCTGCGGTAGTTCCGTCTCTGCTCCAGCGGAAGCCGCCCGTCGGCCTGCATCCGCACCATGGCTACAGTCGGCCGGGTTCCCGACCGCCGCTCCGATGCCTCCTGCGATGAGGCCGGCTGCGATCTTGCTGGTGAGGGGGATGGTGCCGGAGTTGGGATCGGTCCAGTTTTTTTTGAGGATGTCGTAAAGGCCCATGCGGGTGGTCGAGTAAAGGGTCTGCCGGAGAACAGTGGCGGAGACGCCAGAGAAGAGCGCATGGACGCCTTCCGTCTGCACGATACGCATGCCGACGGCGATGGGCCCCACGCGAGGTGGGCGGGGAGGTGGAGGCATGGTGGCGGCGGTGGTGGTTGTGGTGGTTTGGAAGGCGAGCGCGGGGCGGAGATTTGCTTGGACCGACTGCGCAGGAATTGGGGCATTTTCGCCTTGGAGCTGCAATCGGACTTTGATGAGATCAAGTGGATGAGTGGAGCAACCCGCAATGATTGAGGCGATGCCGCCTTCGACAAATGCTTTCACACCCATGTCTCAAGAATTCCTCTTCAGTTCACTTGTTAACCCTTAACCCCCTGCTGAAGATATGGTATCAAGAAGAAATTGTTCTTCTTTTCCTTTTCTTCGATTAATAGCAAAACGGGTTTGGAATGAAAGAAGTTTGTGGAGAAGAAGAGAAAAAATAATCAATGAAATAGAGAGAGAAAAAAAAACTAGAAATAAGGGTTCATTTCACTGGAGACGAAGAGATGGGAGTGAAGAGCAAAAGCTATAGAAGAGGAATGAGGGACGTTTGACCTTTGAGACATATGCTGAGGAAAACAACTCAATGTCGAAGAAGAAGAAATAATTGTATGAGATGGGATTGAAAACGTAGAGGAGAAGGCATTTATAGATGGGAGGCGAGGAAAGGAAAGGAGGAAGAAGGAGAGAAGAGGAGAGAACGCCTGATTACGCTGGAAATGAGAGGAGGGTAATTAACGCGGTTGTGGGGTCCACTATTCGACATCTGTGGAAGAAGGGAGACCGGTTCGTGGCTTGACTTGGACTGCCCATAATGAAAACCCTAATAACTAGTGCAACTTGTGCTTTCACAAGGTTGGGTTAGCCTACCTGAGCCTTAATTAGTAAAACCATTTTAAAAAAAAGATTGAGTTGATCGGTCTGATATGGTTATGGTTAAATTTGATGAAATCTATGATATCGTAAAGTATATTAATTAATGATAAAATAAATAAGTAGTATATGAATAAATATAAAATATCAAGAGTAGCGATCCTCTCGTAGAGTATTTTGTGTAATCCGACATGTAGTTTTAATGTATTGTTAATTTTATCCTTCGCATGAAAAGTAAAATTTTGGCTAATCCGATTTACTGTGCATGTGAATTTTGGACGAGCTAATTTATTGTTCATACAAATTTCGGCGAGCCGATTTACTGTTCAGACTAATTTCAATTATCCAATTTTACTGTTCATGTGAATTTCGACGAGCTAATTTACTGTTCATGTGAATTTCGGATAGCCGATTTTACTGTTCATACAAAGGATTAGTGAGCCGATTTTACTGTTCATGAAAAAGGTAAAATTGATCATAGACTAAAATTTATATCTGGTTACACAAATCTCCTATAGGAAGATCGCTACCGATATCAAATATCAAACACAAAATAGTCAATCTATCTTTAAACAGGTATAAAAATATAAAAAAAATAACAATCATTATTTAATAAAGTTATCTTCTTTACACTAATTATAATTATAAATAACAATCTAACAATTCAAATCTTCTTTGCTTCCTCTTTTGCAGATATCTAGAGTCAACTGCCTCAACTTTTTAAAAATGCAGTGAAATGAAGGTTCTAACTTTGACAATAGTTAGGGATGAAACTTGGGTCAGAATTTCAATTTATTGAATTATTATCGTTTATCATATTTTAATAAATGAACTATTGAACTATATAATAAGTGATATTATCATTTATTATATTTTAATATAATTTTATTGAGAATTTATCGTGACATTTTATTGTTAAAAATATAATAAATTTACAATTTTTGTGAGCATCAGTACATGGCGGAAGGAGTAGCTATTGGTTCAGGCCAAAAGCTAATTTTGATTCTTGATTCCTTAGAATGGGGAAGGGTGGAGTTTGTGACGTGTGAGGCATCCACGTGTCGGGTCTGGATAGAAGGAAAGACGATATTTGCATTGGAGAAGAAAAAGAGGTGCAGGCAGGTACATGACTGTGGGGGAGGAAGGCCAAACCAGCCGCCAATTACTGCCCTCAATCGCCTCGCACCGCCGCTTCTTCTCCAAATCTCGAACAGGTCACGCTAGACCTTTTCCTCAAAAACTCGAAACCGTCGACCGGAAAGATTCAACTGAGTTTTTTAAAAAAAGGGAAAAATTATTAGTTCACTTAATTTAAAATTTTGTCGAGAAGAATTGATTCAGATTTAATCGTCTGAGATTTTTAGAGTTTATAAACAATGTAATAAAATATAGAGTTTTTTCTAAGTACGACTTAAAAGTCATAATTTATAATTTGATAGATTTTATCATTTTTATTAAATTAAATAATATATATTTCTAAAAAGTCAAATGAATCCAACGACACCCACTAAGGAGACCATTAAAACAAACAATGGGTCCTCATTAAAAAAACAAAAATTGAATAGTCTCCCTAGCAACAGAGGGGCTGTAGTTTCAAATTTGACGAAATCTGAGCCATCCAAATTTGACAACAATTTATTTCGTAGTTGAATTAAAAAAAAAAAAAAACCAAACAGACGATTTAGTATGCATATTATTGAAATTATTTATACCCCATCCTCGGATTTATTTGTATGGACATAAATACAGGAATTTAAAATTAATTTTTTTTTTCATAAAATTAATTTTACAATTTGATGCATTATAAATTTCTGACTCAGAAAACCACTGAGGATAATAAAATTGAGGAGAGGTGCAAATCTAAAGTCATACCGTCATATTCCACCACAGATGACTCATCTTCCAATTAGAGAACAATTAGAGGCTCTCCTCATTTAAATATAAATATTTCCCAAATTATCCAAAATGTGTTCATTGCAGTCTTTCGACGATCTGATTTGATGATAGGAACTAGTCCGGTAGAGATTTCTATTGGAAATTTTAAAATTAGAATTTAGGACATGTATGTCTCCAATATTTTTATGGAAATAGAAAATGATTTTTATATTGAAATTGTTTTTATTATTATGTGCAAAACTTTTCTCATTAAAAATGATTCTCGTGGCTTGATAATTCTTTTTGCGAGAGATGTGAAAAATGAAATTTTAAGGGAGAAAGGTTAGAAAGCAATTTCTATAATTTGTGAATTTCAAAGTATATCATGCAACCTATAGTCTAACTATGATTCACGATCCCACCCAATTCATGACCCGTGACCAACTCAAACTCATGACTCATTCTATGATCCAATTTACTCGACCCATTACCCAACTAATTCAACTATTGTCTCATTATCAACTTAACTAAATTTATGAGTACTCCACTTGATGGTCTAATATAACCAAACTTAGCATCTATTATCTGTTATTCGACTCAAAATCAAACAACTCATATCCCGTGTTTACCCACTGTACAATTAATGAACCAATCTAATTCGACTTAACTTATGAATTTCTAGATTAAATTGAGTAGGTCAGGTTAAGATCTAGAACAATTATGCTATTTATTACATAATACTATCATGTGTAGTAAAATATACATTCAATCAACTATTTAATGTACATAATTGTTATTGTTGATATTATTTAATTATTGCCATTATTAGCATCATCTTCCAGACTTGGCTATAATCAAATTATAACTTATTTTCTTCCACCTAACAATAGAAAGAACTCATTAATAAATTATTATAAAAATAATTTATTGTAACTATTCATTGTCCCTGTGTACAGGTTCTGAATCACACAACGGGAAGGAAAAAAGATTACTGGATCTCCTTCCCAACGCATCGCCTATTTCTATTGTACCATATCGAAAGGCACCTGCAGAATTAACAGAAATGGAGATTCAATTGAAGAAACTTTCAGAGAATTTTTATAAAAAATAGTTACACACAAATATATATATATATATATATATATATATATATATATATATATATATATATATATATAGAGGTTTTTAATACCCAACTTGTGTATATTATATTAGACGTTTTTGGGTACGGACATTTGGTGAGACAGTTAATTAGTTTAATTATTATTTATTAAGAATAAGACCGGATAGAACAATGTCAAAGGAGAGACCAATCATAGGACAGAGTGAGAGACCAATCATAAAGAGGGAATACCTTTTCGTTCACCTTAGACTTTTCAGAGGTCTTTCCATTCAAACAATTCCAGTCGATGCTGACCTTTTTGCTTGAAATATACGGCATATAAATAAGCATTTATGTTAACGAACAGAGATGATCTTTTATTTTTGAACCTTCTGTCAAAATTGCATTTTGCAGGTGTGGCAAAATTCTCTGGGAGCACTTACAGATACCTGGATTTTCTGCCTCTACATATTCAAAATCAAATTTTCAGATGAAATTATAATTTTACCCTTACATTTTCATTCATTCGAATGAATGTCCAGTTCATTTTGGTATTCATTCGAATGAATCATCAAGTGTATTTTCAATTCATTCGAATGAATGGACTGAATAGTAATCGAATGAATGAGCTGAATAGTAACACGGAATACTACTCAGTCCCATTCATTCGAATGAATGGGCCTCATTCATTCAAATGACCCATTCATTCATTCGAATGATTTAAATATTAAGATTTATTTTAAAACTTTACACTTATTTTTTAAGTACTGTGTATTTCCAAAATTTCTCAAATTGAATATCTAGACTAATTAAAATAATCTGATAAAAATACCTTAAGACTTTAAGGTCTTTTGACACTCCTAAATATTTAAAACACAGTATTTAACAAATAAGGGTATTCTTAGGGTGTGTCAAAAACACATTTGAAGGTGTCAAAAGACTTTGAAGTCTTAAGGTATTTTTATCGGGTTATTTTAATTAGTCTAGATATTCAATTTGAGAAATTTTGAAAATACACAGTGCTTAAAAATAGCTGTCTATATTTTAAAACATAGACCGTTATTTTTTAAGCACTGTGTATTTTCAAAATTTCTCAAATTGAATATCTAAACTAATTAAAATAACTCGATAAAAATACCTTAAGACTTCAAGGTCTTTTGACACCTCCAAATGTGTTTTTGACACACCCTAGGGATACTCTTATTTGTAAAATACTGTGTTTTAAATATTTAGGAGTGTCAAAAGACCATTAAGTCTTAAAGTATTTTGATCAGGCTATTTTAATTAGTTTAGATATTCAATTTGAAAATTTTTGAAAATACACAGTGCTTAAAAAATAACGGTCTATGTTTTAAAATATAGACAGCTATTTTTAAGCACTTTGTATTTTCAAAATTTCTCAAATTGAATATCTAGACTAATTAAAATAACCCGATAAAAATACCTTAAGACTTAAAGGTCTTTTGACACTTTCAAATGTGTTTTTGACACACCCTAAGAATACCCTTATTTGTAAAATACTGTGTTTTAAATATTTAGGAGTGTCAAAAGACCTTAAAGTCTTAAGGTATTTTTATCAGATTATTTTAATTAGTCTAGATATTCAATTTGAGAAATTTTGGAAATACATAGTGCTTAAAAAACAAGTGTAAAGTTTTAAAATAAATCTTAATATTTAAATCATTCGAATGAATGAGCCATTCATTCGAATGAATGAGCTTATTTGAATGAATGAGGCCCATTCATTCGAATGAATAGGGCTGAGCAGTATTCTGTATTATTGTTCAGCCCATTCATTCGAATGAATTGAAAATATACTTGATGATTCATTCGAATGGATGAATGCCAAAATGAACTGGGCATTCATTCGAATGAATGGAAACGCGGGGGTAAAATCGTAATTTCACCCGAAAATTTGATTTCAGGTGTGTAGAGGCAGAAAATTCGAGTGTGTGCAAGTGCTCCCAATTCTTTGACGGGTAGATTTTGACCTTGGAATTAGTCTCTGTGGAAAAAGCTTTGACGTTACTTTTCTAAAGACTAAAGAAATGAGTTGAAAATAATTAAAGTTATTAAATTTTAAAGAATTAAAAAATGTAGATTGATTAATTTATCTAAGGTAATTTTTTTTTTTCAATCTTATAGTTGTACTTATATTTGTGAAATGGTATTTTCAGTTTTTTCACACTATCATTCATCGTCATGTATTATGATATTTCTTTGCTATTTAAAAAGCGAATTTTAAATTACATATCTTACCGTATTTATTTTAATATGGTCGTCAGCTGCAGTCATTTAAGTAGTTACCGACACATCCATTGAATTCTCTTAGGGGTGAAATTTGGGTCGGCTTTTAATTTGACCTGCATAACCTAATTTGAGAAATCAATGGGTTTGGATTATGTTTTTATATATTTTGAGTAAGGTCGAGTTGAGAAATTTAAAAGTAATCCGAGTCGATTTGAGTGTACCAAGTTATAGAATAACACTCAAGTTAAGTTGGGTAAAAAATTCTGGTCGGATCGAGTTGAGTAACTTGAGTAAGCAATTTGGATCGGATTTGATAATTTTTGACATGAATTAGATTAATTTTACTGAAATCTGACCTAACCCGACCCGAGTTTCAGCCCTAAATTTTTTATTGACTCCTCCAAGTTCTACTTAAGAGCTTGAGTCAATGGTCAACACCAATTTTTTCAATTTTATAAATAAAAAATTAATAACAGATTTATAGTTAAATGATATCAGAAGACGAAACTCACACCGAATAAATGGAAGGTCGAGAATTGAGTAAATTTGGATCGATTGCAAATCTAAGTACGTATACACGGCTTTGAAATAATAGAGCTGAAATATTAAAAATTGACACGCATACGCGTTGACCTTTTTCTTTGTAGAGGAGTGAGTCAATGTGGGTTAGGTTGACCCAATTGAGTCTAGTCTTTTGGGTCCGTTGTTAAAAGAAATACGTGACTTATCAAAGTTCTCTTGATATAAACCACTTCTTAAAATTTTAGAACTCACACTTGATTCGAACCTTTTTCGTATCCTATAATTTAGATTATTTTTTTTTGACTCACTTAAAAAAAACTCAATAATATTGGTGTAAGTCAAAATTCTACCAAATAGAGTCAACTCGAATCGCCCAAGTTTTTAAATTAAGATACAAAACAAAACACTGCAGAAATCAGACGTTCATCAAAATACAATTGCATTAATTGTTTTATGGTCATTACTTAAGCTTGAACATATATATAGGAAGATAATTAGGTTGGATTATGTCAGTCTCAAGACAAATTCACATTCATATTGATTTTTTAAGATATAAAATAATAACACATCACGTGTTGGATATATATAGTTTGCATTAGTGTCTAAATTTACGTTGAATGCCTAATTTGAGTTATAATCCAAGCTAAGATTTGTTTTCCATTGTTTATTCTCTATTCCAAATAATAACATCCTCACTGTATTTACATTAAGCAATTGGATATTTGGGTAAGCAAGTTTAAATCTATATTGAGCCAAAGATCAAATATATGTAATTAGAATTTAGTTTTTCCTATGTGTCTTTTAGAGTACTCGATTAATTTTTTGAGTATCTTCTATGGGAAGTGTCCCTTTGGATAGATGTGGAAATCTAATTCAAGATTCTTGCTTCTTGAAGTAGATTTCTAACGATCACTCTTATTCCTTTGGATTACAACTATAATTTAGTAAGAAGATTTGCATCCGACCTTTTTGTTTGGTTCTTATGCTTTGATCAAATAATTACAATTCCATCTACATCTCTCGATAGATAAAATAATAACTAAACTTAGCCGAATCTCGATAGGTACGATACTTCATGCATAAGGTTTCACTAATTTAACCTAGCTCCACCAACAAATCTCATGACCTAAAATTATATAAGAAATCAACGCTTCCAATGCACATTCTGCTGAGTGATGCTAACATTTTCAAAATCGATTGCAAAGAAAAAATTGTTCTAAAAGTTATTAATAAAAATCAATTTTAATTTTATACGTATTCTTACAAATAAGAAATCTTAAAGCTCCAACCATTTATGATGAACACTATTAATCAAATTGGTTTGAATGAAAATAATTTTTAGCTTGACCCAATATTAATCTAAGTCATCCAATTTTTTTAACGGTAACAAATTTTATTAAAATAAATTAAAAAGAAATACAAGATATAAGAAAAAAAAGACAAAACTATACAACCCCTATTCAAATAATTGAGTTGGTCTATAAGATATCTGCCTTTTTTTTTTTTTTCCTCAAAGAAAAAAGTCATATATCATGCTAATAAAAATAGAATGCCAAATACAAATACTCGTGTCAGTACTGTGATTAATTTTTTCTTTTTTTTTAATAAATTGACATATGACATTTTATTAAGGCTATTAACCAAGAACATGTTTCCATCAAATCTACTTAAATCGTAGAACATATTATCAAAATTCTATTCATTTAGGTTGGTTTCAACTTTCAACATCAGTCATCTGCGATATCCTCCAAAGTTCAAATCCTCATACTCACCAGCAGCCAGGAGAATTCATGTTATCCAAGAAGAGAGAGATGCATTTCAGCCTGGAACAAAGCTGGCCTTCCAAGTTGAGGCCTAATAGAAGGAACATGTTCCTCACGTGAGCTCACCCCATAGCAGGGGTTAAAATATCGGCCGATGTATATCGGATTTTCGAAGGCCGATGTATATCGGCCGATACGTATAGTATCGGCCATAATGGAAAAAATTCGGCCGATATGACTGAATTTCCGGCCGATAATTTGGTCATGATATGGGCCGAATTTTAAAAATTCAGTTGTTTGTTATTTATTTTTTTAAAAAATCCTTTTTTTCATAGAAATATGGACAAGAAAGAATGGAAAGAGAAAGAAGAAAATATGGAGAAAAGATTGAAGAAGAAAAATCGCTATACCTTTCACAGCTTTCCTTTCTCTTCTTTTTCTTCTTCGTTGATGGCAAAAATACAGTGAGCGGCGGCAGCATCTAGGGTTTAATAGAGAGAGTGAAAGAGAAGAAGGGTATTAAAAGATGAGCATTAGGGTTTCTAAGAGAAAACCCATTTTATCTTTATAAAAAGAAGAGCTCACGTGAGCTTCCTAAGGAGGACACTTAGAAGCCCATGTGTGTATTCTTACATTTTATCAAAAAGTTATTTTTAATATAAAAGTAATGACTTTTTTTATTTTAAATATAATATTTACTTATATTGAAAGTAAAAAATATAATATTTTCTTTTATTTATCTTATTGTAATAATTTAATATTATATTCACCATCTAATATTTTTACCATTGTCATTATTATTAGAAGGTATTCTTTATTTTTATTATATCAATTTAACATAATTAACTATAGCTCATAATTTTATCTAATAATTTTATTTATCTAATTATTATTAATGAAAAATAAAATCTATTTTCTCAAATGAAAGAAAACATTATATCATTATGTATGACATTTGTGTGGTTATCAGTTCAAGTGATTAGGACCCCATTAGTTTCGTTTTCTAATATTTTTTCTACATTATTATGTAATTTTCAATCATTTTATTATGTATTTTTTTTTTATTTCTATAATTCATAACTTAAAATAACACTCATTGACTAAGAAAATAAATTATGAAATTATTTCTACAAAATTTCCTCATTTATCTGTTTTTCCTTATAATTTTCACCATTTTATTACTAATTATATAATTTCTTGATATCGTAACTTCAAAAATATATTAGAAGATGTAAATGTCCGATATTTTATGAAAAAAATTACATATTCAATAAGCCCATAATTTTCTGCATTTATTGTAATTTTTAATTTTTTTTTTTTAAAAAAAATGGGCAGGAGAGAGAAAAAGTGCGGCTGATATATCGGCCGAACCGAGATATCGGCTGATGTATCGGCCCGGCCGATTTTTCTACCCCTGCCCCATAGAGAAAAAGTTACCTCAGTTAAGCTCTAAACTTGAAGTAAATAAATTATAGCCACTGAACAAAAACCCACAATGGGTTAAATTCACATGAAAAAAGGAGAGGTGGTAAAAATTAGGCTAGCAATTTCAGACTTACAATAGCAAGATAACTACTTGAGGCATTATTTTGACTATACAGGTTAAAAACTCAAAACTTGTTCTCTCGCATGTCAAACCTTATATCAGCCAGAGTGGGACCTTTGAGGAGGACCAGGCTTGGGATGCTCTGGAACTGGATTACCGCTTGCGTCCAGGGTTTGAAGCTCATTAGTATTCTGGGGACGCTTGTCCTTTAGAAAATTGAATCCTTTTGTCAATCTGGTCAATGCAGATGAGCCGGAAGCTGTTCCCTGAGGTAGTCATAGGTATCACAGGTACAGAATTCAGTTAAGAACAATGATGACAATAAAAACAGGGAAAAAGCACTACCAAAGAACCAATGTTGGTTACTCCCATAGATACAAGAAACATCAATAAAAGGCCCTTTGATATGGTAACAAGAATTGGAGACAAACCTCACCCTTCCCAGTGGACCTCTTAGAAGAAGAGACATTATGTACAATGGTCGATGTTTCCTCATTAGATGAACTAGTTTTAGCATCAGTGGATTTGGTGCTGCCACTCAATGGATCTTTCTGCAGCTTCTTCGAAGGCTGCTTTTTTGATAATGGAGGATCCTGTGTTATGACATCCTGAGAGCCAGCAGATGGACTAGCTATTGTTTCTGTGGATTTGGTACTTCTGTGATGTGTAAAACCACGCCACTGCTTTCTGGAGAGCTGCTTGTTAGGTAAACGAGTTGGGTCTTGTGTTGGAACATTCTCATCGTCAGTAGAACTAGTTGTGTCTGCTGTAGATTTGGTATTTTTGTAGTTCTTTACATCTGTCTGCTGTTTCTGGAGAGGCTTCTTGTTGGATGAGGCTGATTGTTCATGCTTGACAATATCCTCAAAGTTGCTAAATGAACTGGCCATTGTATCAACTGATTTGGTTCTGTTATGTCTTTTAGAATTTGTAAGTTGATTCTGGAAAACCTGCTTCTTTGTTGAAGATAGACTTCGTGTTTTAGCATTTTCACTTTCAGAAGACAAACAAGTTGCCATTGTGAATTTGGTACTGTCATTAGTTGCCAACTCTGGCTGCTTCTGTTTCTCAGGAGACTGCTTATTTGATAAAGAAAGTAGATCTTGTGTTATAACATTCCCAATCAGATTCAGGCAACCATCTTGACAAAATTAACACTCCAATTTAGGCATCCACATTTCAGTATTTTTCCACACTGTATGCATACGTTGAAATGACAACTAGAGTGCTAAAATTTGTATTCATTTTTTTGAATTATCAAATATGTAAATTTTGATGAACAGAATGACTAGAAGTTGTAAAGGCAGAACTTCAGAGAGAGAGAGAGAGAGATCAACTAAGACATACCTTATGTCTAGGTGACCTTTGGCAATGTTCAGTAGCTATAGCTTTGAAGTCCTCTTGATCTCTGTTGAATGCAACAGATATTAGCAAAGCAAGAATTCAATTAAAAACCTGCTGAAGATAGAGCCGTATTTCATTCATTCAATTTTCAAATCTCCATTTTAAGTTTCCAGAAAGCAAAGAGTCTTTGTATACTCATTCAAAGAACCATAGACGTACACCGGTAAACCATTTAAGCAATTAAAATAAAACCTATTGCCAGCATTGCAATACTTTAAAGCTCAAGATGAAATGGTAAACTGTTGGCACCTTAAAGATTTTCTAGAACAATACTTCTTGAATCCAAATGATTGATTACAAGGTAGACAAAGAATTTCAACCAAGCAACAATTAATGGACTACAAAGTTTAAAATAATGCACGGATTCATTAACAATGAAATGATGTACATGACTTGAGTGAATGGAGAAGGGGAAAGCTTACATCTTTTCTTGATGATTTGAAGCAAGCTTGAGTGTCTTGCATGATTCACATATGTAAACAGGGTTTTGTTGGAGATATTGATTTAGCTGCATCTGGAGATCAGCAGCCTTCTGTTTCAAATCAAGGACATCTGCTTCAGTGTGGGCAAGTTCCTCGATCTCTGCCCTTATCTTTAGCATAATTGCATATTATAAGTTTGACACACAAATCAAAACAGTTAAATGAGATGAAAATTTCTAGCATGTTTCAACAACAAACCTTGCCATCTATTATAGATGAGATAGTTAATTGTTCCAGCGGCATGTTCGGTCCAGCCTCTATAATTTCTCTCAGATCTTTCTCTTTCTGCAACTGCTCTTGTAGTCTTGCCACCTGTTTTCATAATCATAGGAGTCATGCAAGTCTGCTGTGAACAAATTCAGTAGAAACACAGTATTGGTTCAAGAAAGAAAAATTATTTCATGATTGCACTTGGTGATGAAAAATACATCCTAGTGAGAACTTTTAGAATGGTCCCAGAACTATGGCCTCTTGCAGGGTATTTTTTGCATGAGGAGAATTAAGCGATTCTTCTCTTTCAGACTGATAAGTAATAAAAATTGGCTACCAACTGGTTTTGAGAGATCTAGAGCACAAAGAGGGAGCCCCAAACATCACTAGCTCCTGCTCAAACTAAGTCAAATGGTAAGAATTAATTAAATCTTAAATTTATAATAGAACTCTGAAAGATGAGCAATCAGTTGGCATATACAATGATTGGAAGGAGAACAAATATAACTTTCATAAGAAATCTAATAAGGGACAGGCAAGGCTAGAGTACTTGGGAAGGTTTAAACTTTTCTATTAAAGAAGAGTAATTCAAGAAAGTACATGTAGTTCAATAAGACTTGATACAGAGGACTGTATAGGTCATGAGAACTGATATGGTTATAATGGTAAAGATTGTGATGGGTAAAAAGGAAAAACCTTAAAACGTTGTAAGCATTTATGCACCTCATGTAGGATTAGGCAAAAGATTAAAAGATATCTTAGTACTTGATGGATGAGTCAGTAGATGATATACTCTTGTTTCTGAATGTATAAGATATACCCTTGGGACAAAGTATAACAACCATAGATGCCTAATTGTAACTTAAGGAAGAAAAATGGGTACAATTTTTCAGAATAAATGTAGCTAGTCAACTCTTAAAGATCAATTTCATGGGTTTACTAATTCCAATAAAGCAGAAGTAACAGCTTCAAGTAATAGCCAAAGATTAGCGCAAGTTAGAAGTGAAAGCATGTTGACAGAAAATCATGCAAAACTAATTTCAACACTGTAGAACCATGGTACACAAATAGAGATACTAGTACAGACAGATATAAAAAATGAGGATATGACACCACATATTTGAAAATCCATGAAATGGATACTGATACTTCTTGTATCCCATTCATAAAATATTTCTATATTAGTTTCATGCTTTTACATAGAAAACTTTAACCACGCCAGCTTTTCTTTTACATTTGTTAAATGAAAGCTCCTTGAAGTAGTAGGAGCTGGCAGGAGCCACAGCCCCCCAATATTTTAAAATTCCCCCTATCATAAAGTAACTCTTCACATAGGTCCCATAGGTAAAAAAAAAAAAGTACATCATGGACCTAAAATTGCAATTTCTATATTAACCTCCAAGAGAATTTCAAGTTCCACCCCCGCTTTAAAGCATGCTAAATGATGCATGACCACCTATTTATAAAGTTCATTGAGGTTATCTATATTTTATCTACTTCGTTTTACATATTTCTCATAGCAAAAGCTATGTTGATTTTTTTTTTTTTTTGTGGGTGGGGTGGGGGTGGGGGTGTGTAATTCTTAGAAAGTCCCTAAGTTTCTCATAATTCTATAAAACACCCTATGCTTTTGAAAGTATTAAAAATCCTTTGAGTTTTACCCCTTGACCATTAGCCAATGCATTCTATCATTTAAAATAACAAAAATACCCTTCTCACAAGAATAAGAAAGTTAAAAAAACTATAATCAATCATTTCTCATAAACTAAAAAACATATTCCATGACAATCAATAAAATAAAAATGAGGGATGAACCTAAGAGAAAAAGTGAGGATGACCATAAAAAGATTAAAAAAATCTTATTAGTATTTTGGAGAACAAAAGAACCCCATGAAAAGTTATAATTCAAAAGAAAATAAAATTATAAAAATATTGAATGCTTTTTCTTCAAAGATAAATTATTATTTAGACCATGAAGTGAGGGTTAAGTAATGATTTTTTTTTTTAAATATTAAGGAAATTTTTGTTATTTTTTCTAGAGGGGTAATTTTGTCACTTTGAATATTTTACATGGCAAGAAATGGTGAATATAAGTTTGAATTTTAGTCAAAGTGGTTTTTGATATTTTCATGAAAACTAAAAGGGGTTTTTAATATTTTCAAAAACACATGGTATTTTTTAGAATCATAAGAAAACTTATGGGCGTTTTTCTAGAAATTCCATTTCTTTAATGGGATGTTATTTGATCCCACAACTTTTATGGATGAGACAAACATTTGCTAATTGGTGCTACAGGCTCACGTCAAGTATGCTAAAATGAGGAGAATGCTAAAGTAACAGTTTTTTGTTACTTTAGCATTGTAAACAAAATTATTATTTTAATATCTAACATTATATGGACAAGTGGGTTTTATCATATTAAATTTAGAATTTTAGATTATCTTAAAATAAAAAATTTAAGATCAAAGACTATTTTTAGCCTCACATTTAGAAAGTAAGAAATCAATGGTGAGATGAAGATTAATTTCAATGCATTTAGATCAACTGACTATTAATCACATCTGCTCCCAATTTTTTACTTTTAGAAACTCCACAGTTCTAGATTTAATATGGTGGGCCCACTGGCCATGTGTCAAAATTATAGTATCTGTTATCTTACACTAAGGTGACAGATTCTGTTACCTTAGAACAGCCCCTAAAATGACTGTGGGTGCCAATATAATAAACCTAGGACAAGAAAATTTAGTTAAAGCCTATTCAACGAAATATCTAAAAGTATCTGACTCTGAGTCCCATGTAATAATTTGAGCATATGTAGCTACCCAGAAATCTTATCTATAGAGAAATTACAAACTGATATGTCAGACAAAGGATAAAAGAATGTATTCGGAGGAAGAAATTAATCAGTCATTTCCTCAACCATTTATTTCAGTTTTAATGTATTAGTTCATAAGGAATCAAGCATAATAGGCACATATTGTTTTTGGAAAGTTTTATGGAAGGTAAATGGTCATATATTTAATTGCATTAGGAGAAAGATGTCTGACTATATTTCAGAAACCATTTAAGAGGGAAGAGAGAAAAGTTGTTTATACATCTTTCTCAAGAGCTAAACGGCGTTCATGAAAAGCTTGCTTTCTTCCTTTCAAATTTGCAAGTGAAGTTGCATTTTCCCTTGCCTGTGCATAATGATATTTATTGAATTAGTGTGAAGAATGTCAATTTCCAAGAAAAAATACAGTATTTGGTTAATCTGAAAAAAAAATATTATGATTCCTACCTCTTTTGCAATGTTATTTTGCAGTTCAGCTTTAGTAATCTCAAGATCACGAATAGCAACCCTGGATGATATATGATGGTTAGTCTGTGAGAAAAAGAACTACAAGGATAGCCAGATAAGAATATTCATAGTCAGATGCTGTCAATATTCAATAACATGTGAAATAGATTGACATCCAAAATATATGAATAAAGTACATGTCAAAGAAAAATTCCACACTTTTTTTTTAAAAAAAAGTGGGGATCAATGCAATTGTTTGAGTATTAACATGTCTTGAGAAATCTTGAGCATAAAGATGGAAGTAAGCTGGGAATCACACACATTAAATGATTTATAGCATCTTGCTTTGGAGACCTTGTAAGGTTTAGCCTCTCAAGATTTAGGATGAGATCACATCATATTTGGATAATGTTAAGATTTTGAGTTGTAAATCATATTTGGAGGAAGGTTTTTATTACTCCTTTTGGAAAAAATTTCCGTCAATACTATAATGATTGGTTAGTGGTATGCAAAAGTAGATGGAAGAGAATCTTGCACAAATTTCTAAAACCGTCGTGATTCTTGCCGAAAATGAAGATTGCCAAAGAAAAAGAAGTATGTTTGAATGGTTTCTGTTGGAGTAGAAGACTTGATGGACAGATTTATGGATTACTTGAAAGTCCATCATGATAGTCCCTTCATACAACCAAAGATCCAACTATGGAAGATCTTAAAGAAAAACACCCTCAAATGGAAAATTCTGCAAAGGTCCTATTATAGACATCTTGTAGTGAATGATTTATCTGATACTGATCCTGGGATAGACCTTGAGACAGAAGATCTACTAGAAAAATATTCTACTGTAGAGTTCAAAGTGGTTGACAACATAATGGTAAAAATCTATTCACTGATGGTGGGCATTACATTAGATGAAGACAACAAAGACCTATCAACAAAATGATCAAATCAATAAAAAAGATGGAATCAGGTGTTTTGTATGATCCTAACACAATCTAGTTCATCTTTGGAGCTTGGAGAAAATTATCCAATGGTACTTTGACCAGAGAGCCTGGACCAAAGTCTGTAAATGCTGTGTTGTAACCACAAAAGGTTCTGGGTTCAAGTCATGTATGTGTCAGATAGACAGTCGGACCATTCAAAACAATTGCCAAATCCAAGTATGAGTGTCATCTCAACTAGATGGGATAAAAGGCATTAATCAGGATTACGATGATGCTTCGAAGAGCTTAGGTAGTAGTTTTCAGGGTCTGGACTACAATCCCGACAGACTGAAGAGACTGAATAGCCACATATTGGCTTGCAAGTGAGAAGGCATTAGGAAATTTTGCTCTATATCTACATAGCATGCATTCTTGTGCAAACTGAAGAGACTGAATAACCATATCTTCAATCACTATGAAGCATTTGTTGGGTCTGAAACCACTTCTAAAACCTATTCAGGGTTGATGAGTTATTTCATGTTAAAACTGATCCTTCTTTTTTCCCCTTAAAGAACTAGTATAATCTATTCCTGTGGGCATGAAGGAATCTTTGGAGAACTGTTGTCTTGCCTAAGCTCCTGGAAACTTTATAAAAATGACTGCCATAATTTGGGTTATGGTGAGAAATAAGTTAGAGGTCGTTTCTTTTTGAAATGCATTTAGAACTTGGAATACATAATTTTAGAGGCATAATCTAGCAGCTGATAGGTAAGATTACTGACTGGATGGCTCAGATTTAACTGACAGGAATGCCCCTAAAAGTTCCAGGCTGGACTAACTTAGATACAAGTTCATTCATGGTTGGAATTGACTCATATAAGATGAAAGGACGAGAATAAAATTGTATTTTCTTTGCCAGAATAACTTTTATGGAGTTCATTCAAGGTTGAATTGAACTCATGCAAGACAAGAGAATGAGAATAAAATTGTATTTCTTTCATCCCAATACGAAGAAGTGCTAGAATGAAAGGATTCTGATTCATGAGGACCTTAGCCCATTAATGCATAGAATCTTAAAACAAAGATAATTCTAACTACACTAAAGCCTGTATAATTTTTTTTTGAGCAGTAATAGAGGAAAAAATTCATTAAAACAAAAACAAATACAACAAAAGATCTAAGTACAAAGAATAGGGTCTAAAATTATTAGACCAAAAACAAGAAAAACAACAATAAAATGAGAGATCAAAACAAATGTACATAAACAACAAGGAATGTCATAAGAAAAAATGCCTGAGAAGTGATTGCCGACTCCCAATTTGGCAAAGTAGTCTGCCACTCTATTAGTTGAACGACCGATCTTGGCAAAAGATACATCCAACCCTTTCGCCAATTCTCTAACCTCCCTTACCAAATTGACCATTTTCCATGGAGGGCGCTTACACCCTTTGCTCACTTGACTACATTTGTCGAATCCCTTCAATAACCAATTTACCTTGGTCATGAATTTTCCAAAAGGCCAAAGCTTTCCTAATACTACGAATTTCTGCCTCATTTGATTTCTTGGTTCCCACCGACTCATTGAACATAATAGATGTATCACCCCTATAATTCCTAAGCACCCCGCCTATCCCGGATGGCCCGGGTTTTCCCCTAGCTGTACCGTCCACATTAAATTTCATGACGCTTTGTTCTGGTGGCAACCATTTCTTCTCTGACCTCACTTCTCTCCTATATCCACTCATGCACCCTTCCCAAGACAAGAGGAGATTGTTTAATTTGAGACCCTTAAACTTAGTGTTCACCAAAAGCCAAACACAGAATCTCCACTTGGCAACTTGGAAAAGCTCATTTTGATCTGATGATTTTCCTTCAAAGATTCTAGCATTTCTTTCCTTCCACAATGTCCACAAAATTACCATCGGAATCATTTCCCAAGCGATTTTCAATCCAAGATTTACTCTTGGTAGGAACCACGGACCCACTGTTCCCGAACACGGCTTATCAAAAACCCAAGGAACATCAAACATGTTAACGAATTTTGTCCAAAGACCCCTTGCCACCGGGCAGTTTAAAAAGAGGTGGTCTACATCCTCTTCCCTAACTCACAATGCACATTTAAGGTCATCCTCTATTCTAAGCAACCCTCTCCTCTTCAACCCTCTATAATGTATTAGTCTATAAAGTTATAACCTGTCTAAAATAATATCAGCAGCCGGTCCCAATGTCGGACTCATACAAAATGTACTAACTCAACACTCAATACATTCAGAATATAAACAATGTATTGTCCCAACCATTTTGTAAAGTAATATTCCATACATTCAGCATACAAAATTACTGCAAAAGTGACTAAGTACCTCACAAATACTTTGAAAAACGACCCTAGGATGATTTGTTTCCAGATCTGGCCGAAGTGGCAGGGTTTCATGTTGGTCTTGAGGGTTGCAGGCTGAGAGGATTCAACGGCGGCGATGGACGGCAGTCTGGCTTTCAGGCAGCAATGGTTGGTGGGGCAAAAAGAGAAGGAAGATAAAACGATTTCAGCCAAATTTTTTTTTACGATGGGTGAGAGTTTAAGGAGTTTTTTTGGAAAGGAATGCTAAACGTCAATTTGCTAGACCCTCTAATTAAATAACCTCTCTAATGTAATATATGTACTATGGTCCCAGGTATATTACATTATAGAGGTTTTATTGTATTTAACAACATATCTTGGGCTTGTATGATGAGCATGTCCCCTAAGCTGGTGACTACTCTAATGATTTGGAATTGACTGATAGATATGGTGGGCTTTGTTTATGTCTCATGCAAAACTAAGATTTTTTTTTTTTGTTTTTGGTTTTTTTATCTTACAACGACAAAATCTTCAAACCTGTAGCACTTCCAAAGAAACAATGAGCACTTCCAACAAACCACAAACATCTAAGGCTTCAAATTAGAATTCTTCTATGATTTAGTTTTGCATTTCGTTGTGACACTCTTCTCCAAAACATGGTGTACAATGGAATCTATAGTGGTTGTTGAATAAAATATTGAGGAAGAAGGCCAGGATGGGCGATTCAATCTTCCTGTTAACTGAGAAAGGCTATACTGGTTATTTGTTTAATCTAAACTGTTGATTGTGGGCTAGAGTTAGACCATCTGCTGCTGAGCTTGTGGCAGTCTTTCAGCAAAACAGCTCTCAAAATTAGTTTCCTATTGGGTTATCTGTAACCTTAACATCATAAATCAAAGTAGCTTCAAAATATGAATGTAAATCTCCATGTTGGTAAGTCGGTTGAATGACTGATATCAAATGTTTTTATCATTCATCCTGCATGATACAAGTAAATCTGGTAATGAATCACTGGAGGGTATGACACCTAAATATCTAATGGTTACAGTTAGCTGTAGAAGCCATTGATATGTTTCAAATTCCTTGCCTCTTAGTTTGCCAATACACACACCAAATATACAGGCCATTACAGAAATCAATATAGGAGAATGTGAACAATTGAGGGTTTCCTTTTTTTTTTTTCCTTTCTTCATTTAAATGAGTGGTAGTGAATTAAGGCCACAAACCCCTAGATGTGATGAATAAGAAAATGTGGTGATAGGTGACAATGTGACACCACATGTGCTGATTCATCACCATCATCATCAAAGCCATCATATGTGCAGCTGGAGGCGACATCATATGTGCTGATTGCTTGACTTAAATTTCTGAAATGGTTTGATTAAAAGAGCCATTTTTAGTACTACCCATTGTCCATTTGTATACAAAGGCTTGCTGATGAATCATAGCCAGTGGATTAGTAAAATCAGTCACCACTCAAAATAATTGACAGATTGGATGGACCCCAGCATTATTGTAAACTTGCAACATAGTTGTAGTGGACAATTAAGGGGTTAAAATTAAGAAACATAGAAATTCTTGTCCCACAAAGGGCTGTGCCAGATAGGTCTGGACATGGAAGGGTGGCCCAAGATAGAGCTTGCACATGAAAAGGCTGCACTTACACACCCATATGCAGCCACCTCCCTCTCCAACTATAAATAATCCCCCTTGTTTGAGGAGTAGATTCATTCTACCCTCCAACAAGCACTTAGAGGATGTCAGATTTCTTTTGAGTTCTTACCTAAATGCAGCCTTCTCTCGAACAAATCTTAACTTTCAAGAAAAATAGTTTGGTTGGGGATTCCTAATCTCTTCCATAATTCATTAACGAACTTGGCATCGTTTGGAGGTTCAACTTCCATTAACGCATCATCCTTTTTGGGATTTCAAGTCTCATTTACATTTCACCAGTAGTGTTGTTCTGATTCTTTGAATCCATTCACATTTTACCTTGCTTTGGTTTGAGGATCCAAGTCTTCACCAACCCTCATTCATTGTAAGCAAAATCAAGCTTCCTTGAACCTTTTCTTGTTTTGATGGTAACTCCCAAGCCAAGTGAGAAAAAAAATCTTTTGACCATTGCCTATTGAGGCTTGTCAAATCTTTCTTTATTTCTTGGTGTATTACATGCTCAAAAACCTTCATTTGTAAAGGAATAATGGGCCAGTCTCTCACTATCTCTAGGTAGAGTTGAGATCCAGTGAGTAATGCCCACTATGTCCAAACGAACGACAAAATATTTGTGACATATACTTGAAATTTTGTGTCTACAAGGCCATTGGATCTTTTGATTGAATTAATTATGGGACTCATTAGGTTTTGACTAAAACAGTCAAAGTGGCTTTGACCAAAAGGATCCAATAAAGTCACACTACAAAAGTAAGTTTATATGCTACATAAGAATCATTCAGTTGTAAAACATGTTGAAGTATAAATCATCAAAGAGAAGCTGGTCTATCCAAGAAATTAACAAAATAAAGAAGAAATTAGTCTACACTCCATATTGCTTTTTGAATAAAGCTGTACCATGTGACTAGTGTCAACAGAAATCATCATATACCCAAAGTTACAATACATATCTGTAAAACAATTAGGAGGTGATCAATATTGCAACCAAAAGGGCTGCAATGAGCAGTGTCTAAGATGACAATAAAATAATGGAGAACCAATTTGGATTTATGCTAGGTGGGTCAACTATAGAAGCCAATTTTGTTTTGAGGCAACTCATAAAGAAGATTAAAGGGAAAAGAAAAAAAACCTAAATATGGTGTTCATTTATTTAAAAAATGCCTACAATAAGGTTCCAAGATAGCCATATAGCAGACATTGAAAAGGAAATGCTTTCCAAATGATTATGTTGAGGTTAAATAGGATATGTACAAAAGGGTGATAATGAGAATGAGAACAAAAGCGGGTGGTGAAATGGTAGGGTTTGCACAAAAATGGGACTACACAAAAGACCCACTTTAAGACCATATTTGTTTGCCTTAGTAATGGACACCTTAAATACACAAATCTAGGATGAATTACTGTGGTGTATGTTATAAGTAGATGATATAGTACTGATTAGGGAGACTAGAAATCAAATAGACTTTGAACTACAGAGGGAAGCTTTTGAGATGAACTACGAAAAAACAAATAGAACATAAACAAATCGGTAGAAAAGAAGTAGGGTGAGCTAATTGTTTGCAAACTAGTGGAGTATTGTAATAAAGAAGTTCCATGTCGACTAAAGGGAGGATTCTATTAATTTGATGTTAGAACTTAGAAGACAAGCTTTATAGAGTGAGTGTTGGCTAATTAAGAAAATTCAAGTAAAAAAAGCACTGGTTATGGAGATGTTCATGTTGCAATGGATGTGTAAACTAACTTTAAAAGATGAAAATAGAAATGACCACATTATGAATACCTTGAAAAGTTTTCATAGAAGAGGAAACAACAGGGGGCCAATTAAGGTTGCTTGACCACATATATAGAAGGCTGAAAATAACCCTTATTTGAAGAATTGGAAAACTACAAATAAAAGGTACAAGGAGGAGATGGAGGGAATTAAAGACCTGGAGGGAAGGAAAAGAACATATATATTATGGATCAACAGAGGATCTTATTTAAAATAAATGGATGGGAAACAATGGCCCAAATAGAAGGGGAAGTGGCGATGATGATTATGATGACAATCAAGTAGGTCCAATGTGGAGCTAGGTCAAAGTTTGCCACTAAAATTTACTGCTGAACACTATACATGGGGTTTCCTTGGTACTAAGTTGGTTTATTACACCTTCCCAACCATACCTCCAATAGGTCATGTTAGAGGAAGGGGCCCAAAATTTGGAGGTAGATAGAGAGATGTGTATGAAAGCACTTGGAGGTCTTTACTGACAAGTTTGAGCCCATATGATCATCCTAGCCTTTATCTAGAATCCCAAAAGTTTAGCATGATGAGGGGGATTTTAATCAATGTAAAATTCAATTGTAAGATCATTCGGGTGGATCTGTTGATGAGTCATGAGGGGTGTGGTAAGGTGCTTTTATGGTTCGGATTACCACAAAATGAAGCCCTAGGACATGACGTTGGAGTACAAACTTCCAAGAGGTTTTTAGAGATAACTATATGTAATTCCATCAGTCTATCTATAACACTGTAAATTTGTGTCTATCAAAATTAAAAAGATAGGGAAGATAAACAAATATTGGAACTATGCAAATCATGGAAGCATCACTCACTCTTCATCATTAGGGTCATCAAGGGATTCTGCTGAAAGATCCTTCCTTGCCTGCAAAATTAAATAGTGATAAGAAGAATATATGATATCAAAAATGAATTAATGGTACAAAATAGTAAATATAAACAATAGAAAGTTAGTAAACTATATGGACCAAGTGGTACTTAATGTATCATTAAAAGGATAATTAACTTGAAAATGAAAATAGCTTTCAATATACTACCATTTTACATTCCAGAAAGATATCATTTTAACTCTTCCAAGCTACAACTGCTCAAAAAAAAAAAAAATCTCTTCCAAGCTATAGAATGGTCCAACAGCCACTTAGAAAAGAATGATTCATTAGTTAGCAAGCCCATCTATGTCCTCTTCTCACTAGTTAAACTCTTATCCATCTTGCATGTTTTTCTCAAACTTGACAAACTTTTGTGCTATTTTTTTAGAGATTCCATCATTTTACAAATTCTCTCCCCCAATAACCACTTGTAGAAGTTTCCAAGAAACCTATAAAACATCATAACCTTCCAGTTTTTTAATTAATGGCTACTATTTCATAGAATTGATAAGTAATTAGTTTAGGGCCAAATGTAGCTAGTGGGTAAGGAATGACAAATATGCATAAAAAATTCAAAATAATGGCCTGCATATTATTAATGCAACAAGAAAATAAAAATGAAATACTTTGTATTTTCACATAACCATAATTATCATTGTATACACACACACATACACGTCCTTTCGTACAACTTCATTCCAATTCTTTATAATGTCCTATTTGTTCTAGTTCATTTTAACTCTTAATTCTCCATTTTGAGGTTGTTTTATGTCTTCCATGTAAGTGCCAAACCATCTTATATGACAGTCCTTCATTTCCTCTTCTTTGAAGCAATGCTTCGGTTACATCTTCTTTATTCATTCCAAATTTATCTTTTCTTGTTACTCTAAACATTTATTTTAACATGTCCACTCATTCACTATGTAATTATTATCTTCATAATGTGACATATTTATACAAAATTTTACAGAAGCTTGCATATTAAGATGAGAGATGTTTATGTTAAGATGGATGTGTAAAGTAATGAGAAAAGATAGAACTAGAAACAATAGAAAAGAGAAAACATGAAAGTTGCTCTAGTAGAAAAGAAGATTACAAATCATTTGAGATGATTAAGTGGAGGACCTGAACTAACCCTAGCACAAAGATTAAGTGTTAAAGCACAAGAAACTTGAAAAAGGAAGAGACAATGAAGACTTGAAATGAATCTGCAGAAAAGAATGTTGTAGATTGCGGGATGACAGAGTCATGGTTTTGATAGGTTTAATTGGAACAAAGTACAAGTTAGAAAGTTGATCCTAGATAGATGAGATAAGGTTTTCATGAAAATGATGATGACAACAATGACAATCACAATATAAGTAATAACAAGTATTTTAATTACAAAAATAAAATAAAAAAGATATTTCTCTTTTTATTCTTCTTCTATTTTTTTACAGTTTTTTTTTTTTTATCTTATTCTTACTACATTAATCATTTGGAGTTCACAAGGAAGATGATATATATAATGGCAATTATTGTTAATTATGAAAATACAATAAAAAAGATATTGCCATTATTTCTCTTATTGACCTTATTAATCATTTGCAAGTCATAAATTTAATGTATATCATAATACAAGTGTGAGAATCCATGAGACCCCAACCTATTGATTAAAATTGTTTAAATTGAAACCTATAACCAATCCATTAATCTATCATGCCCCAACTGAAAACAAGGCTAAACCCAACAAGCCTCATGTGCAGATAAAGCCATCTCAAGATCATAGTAGCATCAAATCGAGTTCATGGTTTATAGTCTATATCTCATATCTATTTAACATTTAATTCATAAATTGAACCTTTGGGGGTGGGGGTGGGGGTGGGGGGTTTGTGGGTGCCACAGTGGCTTCCATTAGAAACTTGAGTGGAGGAAAGATTGACAATAAATTTGAACTGAGATCTGCAATGGCCCAAGAGCACTAAATTTTGTTCAACTCAAATTGGAAAAGGGGTTTAATGAAGTAAATTTGAGAAAAGGTGACGAAAATGATGAACTCTCTTCATAGCGGAGAATAAAGTTTAGTGTTTGGGCATATGAACAGTCTCTAGATAAGTTAAACTTCATGATCCCATTTGAAACCTAAAATATTCTCTGTGGAAAACTGAGAGAGAAAAGACAAATGGAATTTTTTTATCTTGCAGATTTTTTCTTAGAATAATCCTACACATTGGGTGATATTTTGTTAGTTTCGTTAGGAATTAGGATTTTTGAATGAAAACAATAAGTTTTATAATATTATATATATTTTTTGAAAAGTAATATTATATTTTTTTGACCAAATAAGATTAGAACCATTTTGCTTTTCAGAGTATATAGACTTAATCTATAACGACTCATCCCGCTAGCATAATATTGTCCGTTTTGGACCCATACACACAGGCCCGTACGACTTTGCTTTGGTGAGCCAACTCACTGTTGCTCCCAAAAAGCCTTGTGCTAGAAGGAGGAAGGATTCCAACTTATATCCCACAGAAACAACTCTCCTCATAAGCAATGTGGGACAAGAAGCGCCCAACCTGGCTACTTTTTCTCTCCCATCAATGCTTATACAAAGACGGGGTATTACAATCCACTCCCCTTAAGACCAGAGTAGTCCCCAGCTCTGTCCACAAACACGCCCACTCGCCCAAAGGCGACCGGTCACTGCTGCCGATCGGTTGGTGGGCGCTTTGCTTCTCAGGGCAGGGTATCACAATCCACCCCCCTAAAGCCTCAAGCCGCCCCCAGCTCGACCCGGCCCAACTCAACAACTATAGGGAAGGGGAAGGCCCACACAGTCCGAGTGTTGAACTCGGCTCTGATACCAATTGTAACAACCCTACCCCAACTTCCCAGTGTGATATTGTTCGCTTTGGGCCCATTCTGCACTCACGGTTTTGCTTTGAACCTTGGCCCACCTAGCCACGCCCAAAAGGCCTCATGCTAGAAGGAGGAAGGTTACCACTTATTTAC
Source organism: Chimonanthus salicifolius (assembly GCA_013350335.1). Lineage (NCBI taxonomy): Eukaryota > Viridiplantae > Streptophyta > Magnoliopsida > Laurales > Calycanthaceae > Chimonanthus > Chimonanthus salicifolius. The sequence continues at coordinate 12,136,870 of CM023537.1, read as the reverse complement.
CACTCCTCTGGAGTGGGGTATTAGAATCTACCCCCTTTAAAGTCAGAGTCGTCCCTGGCTCTGCACGCACAACAACCAAACCCACACCCTTAGGCAGAGAGTTGAACCATGCTCATTTGTAACGACCCGTCCCGCTAGCACAATATTGTCTACTTTGGGCCCCCACACAGAGGCCCGCACTGCTTTGCTTTGGCGAGCCAACCCACTATTGCTCCCAAAAGGCCTTGTGCTAGAAAGAAGAAGGATTTCAGCTTATATCTCACAGAAACAACTCTCCTCATAAGCAATGTGGGACAAGTAGCGCCCAACCTGCCTACTTTTTCTCTCCCATCAATGCTTACACAAATACGAGATATTACAATCCACTCCCCTTAAGACCAGAGCAGTCCTTGGCTTTGCCCACAAACACGCCCACTCGCCCAAGGGCGATCGGTCGTCGCTGTCGATCGGTCGGCAGGCACTCTGCTTCTTAGGGCAGGGTATCACATAATCATATATATCAGAATCTGATTTTGATTTCATGTGATAAAATTTTAATCTCCTAATTAAAGGTTTGGTAAATTTAAATTCTCAATGATGTAATTTTTTTAACTTTATTAACGTCTATTTAAACCTCTTTTTGTTAATTGCAGAGGCTGAATAATATAAGTAAAATATCTTGACTTGGATAAATCATAGGACAAACACATTGCATGCCATGCACTTGGCTAACCATTTACTAGCAAAAAAGAAAAGGAATCACCATTGCCTATCAGAAAATATGGGCAAGAGCTAAATCACTCGTGTGAATTGTACATGTATAAAATACTTACAGCTGTGCGGCCCCATTTAGCTGTTCTCTTGACATTGGCCAATGTTTCATTTGATGTATTTGGGGAAATAGCACTAGGTGACGACAGGCTAAAATCATTTGTCTTGAGCACTGGACTCATTGACATAGAGACGTCCTTCAACAATTCTTGAGATCCAATGGATGGTGTATCAGAATGATTATCACTTGCTCTCCGCAAGTTGCTGTTACACTGAATCTCATGATGCTGAGGAAGAGGAATATGAATTTCTGTAGGAATTCTATCATTTGATACAACATCTGTAGAAACTTTAGGGGACTCAGAGTCTGAAACAAGACTTTCAGAAACCTGCATTTTTGGTGTGTGAAGACATGGTATCAGCATACTAGAAAAGATTAATGTAGATGAAAAGAAAAAAACATTTCATAACTGATTTTAAAAGAGGAGGTGTAAGTACAACTAATAATAGAACAATACAGAAACATAAAAAAATGAGCAAAATAGATTAGCAGCCATCTGAGTTACTTGCTGCCATCTAATAAAACAGAAACACCTCTTCTTAGCAAATATACAGGGGAGAAAACAAGGTATAGACCACTAATTAAGTGGAGAAATGACAAATGGAGAATTTTGCAGATCAAAATTCTTATGTTTTGATATGACATCTTCCATTTCCAAATTCTTGAAACTCCAAACATTTAAAAGTACAAAGGTTTCCATTGGTTGAAAATATGTGTTATGATACTAGCACCATTTCCAAACAGGTGGAGTTACATGCAATTACGAAAGAAAGAATTAATTTATCACAAAAAAGGAAGCACTAAAGACTTCAAAGAGGAAAACCTATCATAGATCAGGATACTAGGAAAACGCCTCAAGCAATAATGAGCATGAAATATATTCTCCATGCTATTGTTAAAAAAAATTGATCAGTTATTATTAGACCTTTTTTAAATATTTTTTCCTTATCTTTAGAGCTATAGGCATAAACCTTGTTATCAAATTCACTGTCCTGGCTACTACTGCTTTGTTTACGTTCCAGATCATCCTTTATCTCTTGCTCATTTTCTTCTTCAGGGTCAACTTCTGAGACTAGATCGAGATCGCTTTCTGCATCATGGTCATCCTCTGTCTCTGACCCTGTCTCTATCTCTGAATCAAGGTCATCTGAATCGTAGTCCTCCTCTGTCTCTAGATCAATATCATTCTCCTCATCATTGTAGCTACCATCTTCCAGGACTTCGTCATCTGAGAATATCTCATCCTCATCGCCACTACCTTCTGATCCAGAGTATGATTCAGTAGAAAAGGAATCCCTCATCATCCTGATCATTTAAAACAATCCACATGAGTAAAAGCAATGGCCATGATAAAAGATACACGATCAATAAAAAACAGTGTTCTGTTGATAGTAGAAATGTTATGGATCATGATTCATGTATGCTACCTCAAACTCACAAACATATCAAGCCATCAATTCAAAATTTTAAAGACAAATTTCTGGCACTTTCCACCATAGTAGTAAATTCCGGATGAAACAGGCTGAAATGTTTCTTTTGGGCACATGTTTCAAATGAAATACCTCCTTACATTTTGGCATGAGTCCGAAATAAAATACCTTGAATTTTTTTTTTTCTATTTGGTCATTTGGGTCTGTTTGGTCCATTTCGGCTAAAATAAATGAAACAGGTGTGTTTTGGTCAAAAACAAATACTGTGTTTCAGTCTAACAAATATATTTATTTTTCTTTTTATTATCAATTTAATCACTTCTACTGCTTAGTTCATTAGAAAATATTAATTTAATTTTCTATTTTCAAGAATTAAACATAGTTTACTATTTTATTATTTTTTTATATATCTAGTTACTACTTTTGTATTTCCATTTATTTTCTTATTTCACGATTTTAGTATAATTCACTATTTTATTATTTCTATTTCTAATCATTATTTTTCAATCCTAATATTTCAGTTTTATAGTTTTTAATTCTTATATATAATTTTTCAAACTTAAATTTGTCATAATGTCTCTTTTGAAATGAAACAACATAAACACCAAAAACTTTTGTTTCATAAGCAAACCAAAACGGCCTCTGAATGGAATTGACAACTATGCTTTCCATTAATTTTGTGCTTGTATCAATGTTGGTATTAAGCTACAGATAAAGTTTTGCATCCATAATAAGACATGCCAGCTGTGGATAAATTTGTACTTCAATCTTCTAATGCTTTGGCCTGAGAGGAAGAATTGAAGATGACAAAACATTTACAACCCCAAAGTCAACATGGCAATTGCTTTTCCTTAGATTGCAACTACTTGAGGGTATAAAGAGCTTCAAGAGCTAGATGTCACAAGATAGATAAAGCAAAGCACCACTGCATATAAAACTACTAATTGGGTTTACCAAACAACAGTACTTGTAAAGGCAATTTGTATATGCTTTTTAGAGGCAGCTAGTTCTATATTGTGCTCTTTGCCTACAACATTTGACGAAAGGTTTTCAGGCGATTGTTTTCACACGTAATTGTCTAAACTTAAAGGGGGAAATCAAATTACAAATTTTTTAATTCCACCAACATTGCTTTCCTAAGAACTACACAAAATTTTCCCTTTCAAAAATGAGGTCTTCATTTTTAGTCATAAAAGTAGTAAATATAGATTTCCTGAAGAAATGGCAATAAACCTACCATTTCAAAGTACAATAGTTATATATAGCATATGAATTGTTAGTGCCTGAAAATTTAAGTCATCAAGATGGGACATTGATCCTCACAGCACAGCTGAATAGGGCCCACAACACATTGACCAACTAGAAGTGGTGTACCTATCTGAATCCCAAAAACTCTTCAATGAAGATCTTGCTGAGACAAGAACTATGGAAGAAACAGGTAATCCATCATTGCTAGGATCAACAGGACAATTAAATCTTGATTATTTCTTTTCTGGTGGTAGAGGTGTCTAGGGACTCTTAGAGCACCCGACTAGTCTTCGGGGTGTGTGCAAGCCTCCCTACCTATACACACCGGGTAAAACTACGGAGAGTGGCCCTTTGGGGTGGGATGGGATTCAAACTCAGGACTCTCGCTTCCTGAAGAGGGTTCCTGGTTAACACAGCAACCCCTTGGGGTTAACTAAATCTTGATTTTTCATGCACACACGAAATAATAACATTTTTTTTTGATTCAGTAACAAAGAGATTTCATTAAAAACGAAACGAGTACAAAAGATGAGAAGGATCTAACAGGATTAGACCCGAGTTAAAAGAGTAGTAAGACAAAAGAATAAGAAAAGGAAAACAAGCCATGCAATGCATGAGCTACAATAAGGAACATATAAAGCTCATAAAAAGAAAACGCTTGAAGACTGATCCAAAACACCAAGTTTGACAAAGTAATTTGCCATGCCATTTGCTTCTCGCCCGATCTGAGTAAAGGAAACATCCATCCCAACAGCCAAATCTCTGACCTCCCTAACTGTAATGATGAATTTCCATGGGGACGCCTTAGTCCCTTAGCCCATTTGATTGCATTTGCCGAATCCCCTTTGATAATTAGTTTCCATGCCCATAGGTTTCCCAGATGATTAAAGCTCGCCTAATACTAAGAATTTCCGCCTCATTAGAATCTCTAACTCCCACTGACTCACTGAAGATAATGAAGGTGGTTCCCTCGTGATTCCTAAGTACCCCCCAATTCTTGCTGGCCCCGTTTTTCCTCTGGCTGCCCCATCTACATTAAATTTCATGAATGTTTGTTCTGGGGGAGCCCATCTTTCTGAAGAGCACACTTTCCTTCTATGTCCCCTCATACAACCTTCCCTCAATGATAGCAAGTCCAAGGGTTTTAGACCACTAAATTCCTAACTAGAGAGGAGTCAAGAACAGAGTCTCCATTTTGTTGATTGTAGGAGCTCGTTAATGTCTGATGTCTTTCCTTCAAAGACTCTGGAGTTTCTTTCCTTCCAAATGGTCTATAAGATAATTGCCAGAATCGTGTTCCATGCCAGTTTTACCCTCGGAGACAACCTCGAGAGGAACCATGATTCCAAGGAGCCAACACAAGTTCTGCTAAAGACCCAAGAAATATCTAAAAGGTTCGAGAGGCTGGTCCAAGACTCCTCGCCACTTGGCACCCGATAAAAAGATGATCTAAGTCTTCCTCCGCCAAGTCGCAAGGAGGGCAATTGTGGTTGTCCTTTGAGCCTAGCAAACCCCTTCTCTTGAGCTCCAATCTAGTTAAAACCCTACCCTTCAATATGCACCAGACAAAGATTTGAACCCTAGGGGGGACTATTCCTTTCCAAGCCAAGATAGATGTGGTCTCCTTTGAGGAATGTTGATGTAATGCCAGATCAACCAAACTTTTCACCAAGAAGTTACCAGACGAATCCCTAGTCCACACAAGTTCATCCGTATCACCTGAAGAGAGGAAATTCCTTCAACTGTTCTAAGAGAGAATCACAACTTTCAACCTCAAAAGATCAGAGGTCTCTCCGAAAGTCCAAACGCCAAGATATTTGATTACCATCAACTTTGTAAGAATCCTGCACTAATGCTTTTTTGTTTCCAGAAATCCTGAATAACTTTGGAAAAACTTCCATTAAAGGCCTTTCTCCTATCTACAAATCTTTCCAAAACATTGTTCTATCACCTCTTCCCACTAAAAGTCTTGTTCTACTCTTGTGGATGTTACCCACTAGATTCCACCCCCCCCCCCCCCCCACCCCCCCCCGCCCCCGGTCCTAATCTCCACCAAGTCCTAAGCATCGTGGACCCCTTCTTTTCCACATTCTTGCTCAACGACCAACCACTAGTCTCCTCCACTCCAAATTTAGCAGTCAACAGCCACACCCACAAAGCATCTTGCTCCCTTCCAAATCTCCAGGCCCACTTGCATAGCAGGGCATGATTTCTCAGTTGAGTGGAACTAAACCTAATCTACCCTTGGATGTTGGTTTGATCACTTCCGATCATGCTACCAAGTGGACCTTCTTTTTGATTCGCTCTCTCCCCAGAGGAATTTCCTAAAGATCTGTTCTATCTTCCTAGACACCCCTTTGGGCATCTCAAAGAGAGAAAGGTAGTACGCAGGAAGATTCATCAAGACTGATCTGATGAGGGTGACCCTACTCCCAAGCGAGAGATACTTCCTATTCCAACCTATCAATCTTCTTTTGACTTTCTCTACTACTGGGGTCCAAAATTTCTTATACCGAGGGTTCCCACCTACTGGAAGACCCTAATAGATGAAAGGAAGCTTTCCAGTACCACAACCAATTACCTCGCAAAATCCTTAAGGGTGTCCTCCACGTTTATCCCAATTATGGTGCTTTTTCTGAGATTAATTTTGAGACCTTGACACCAGTTCAAAACATCTGAGAATTGCATTGAAACCCAATAGCTCTTGGCGATCTGGCTCACAAAAGAACAAGGGATCATCGACAAACTGTAAATGTGAGATTGCAGGACCCTCTAGTGCCGATTTAAACCCGCTAACAATCCCGATCTCTTCGGCTTTCTCCAACAGTTTATTCAAGCTCTCTCCGACCAGGGTGAAGATGAAGGGGAGAAAGAGGATCTCCCTGTCTTAAACCTCTGTTGGCTTGAATTTGTGGGATCGGAGAGCCATTAACTAGGATAGAATATGAAGTGTCCTCGATGCAGGCCCTCATCAGCAATTTTTAAATAATGATAATAATAATACATAGGAAAAGCCATTGTTAGAATGTAAGTGCAACCAGGTAAAGTATTTTCTTTGTAGGGATTGATTTATTGGGCAAGAATGTGAAGTGGACATTTTTTTTTTTTTAACATTGACGACTTAATACTATTAAAATAAAAGGAAGTACAAAAGCAGGGATCCAAATATAGGAGATATATACTCAGAGCCAAAGAATAGGAAAAGAAACATAAAAAGAAATAGAAAAATAAGAAATAAAAAGATACAACAAATGATCCATCCAACACAAGATCCAAATGAACCCCCAATCCCCAAGATTCATGGCTGGTGAGATGAGAAAAATTCCAAGGATGGTCTTTGTAAGTGAACACCAGCTTTCGCCAAGAAGTCTGCCACACAGTTTGCTGATTGAGGTGAATGAAACACCGCCTCGCCTGCACAACCTCCAAATGTCCCTAGCAATACCGATCAACCTCCACAGGGAGAGTTTTCTATTACTAGCCCAAGAAATGGCATTGGTTTTTTTTTTTTTTTTTTGAAACATTGGCGATTAAATATCATTAAAAAGAAGGGGATACATGGAAGGGATCCGAGTATAGGAGATATATACTCAAAGCCGAAAAAGAAGGAAAAACAATAAAAAGAACAAAGAAAAAGTAAAAAAAAAAAAGATACATCAAAAAGAAAAAACTCCACAATAAGCATATGGAACCCCCAACCCAACAGTCAAGACTGGGAAGATGAAAAAAATTCCAAGGATGGACTATGTAGCATAGCACCAGATTTCGCCAAGAAGTCTGCAACACAATTGCCGATCGAGGTGTGTGAATGAAGGAGACACAGCCTAAATCACCTTCGATAATGAGGTTACCACTCCTAAACCCAAACCAAACCTAAAGTGCTCTCCTAATTGCCCTCAGTTTAGCCTCATTAGACTCCATCAATGAAGAATGTGATGTGGACATAAAGGCTCATAAAGAAGAAATTGAAGATAAGCTTGTCCAAATTGCTCTCAAGTTGCATGACAAATTAGATGGTGTGAAGTAGGTCCCTTTAGACTACTTTTCATTGTTTTTCCCTTGGAGTGAAATTCAATTGGATCAAGTTGATTTTTGTAAGATCTGAGGATTTTTATCTACAAATCCAGGGTGAACTTAAAATTTGAGATTTTTCTCAATTTCTAAGCATGAATTCGAAATTGACTTTAGATCTAGTTATCGACAGGTCTAAAATTTTCATCTCTCAAGTTGTAGCTAAGAATTCAAGTTTTTAGAGACTTAGACTGCATCAACATGCTAGGTAGAATGCAAGGGGCAGTCAGACAAATGTTTTGAAGTTTGAACAACTGCAAGGAGGAAATCAGCAAGGAGTTGTCTAGAAACAAGGGTCGTCCAATAGTCCAACCATTTTCGTGGGATTTCTGTCCTCCTAAGCTTATAATAGCCCTTGCGAGTTGAATTGGTTCCTTCCAATTTCTATCTCTATGAACCTTTTCCTCCCTTTAGTACTCTTAGGCACTCTTGGGTGTTGCAAAAGAACTTCACCTCTCTCTATTTGGGTGTGGGTGGGTAAATATGAGCTAGTCTCCTCTCCAACACTAGTAGTTTTCATTATGAAAATGTGTCTCTCTCTCTCACTCTCTATATCTATCCATCTATTTATTTATCTCTCTCTCTTTGTGTGAGTGGATGAGTGCTGAATACCTCTCTGTGTGTGTGTGGTTGCTATCTATCTATCTATCTTTGTGTGGGTGGGTGGGTGAACATGAGCTAGTCTCTTCTCCAACACCATAGTGTTCATCGCAAAAGGTTCTCTGTGTGTGTGGATGGGTGAATACGAGCTACTCTCCAACACTATTAGTTTTCATTGTGAAAGGGTCTGTGTGTGTGTGGGTGGGGGGTGAATACTCGCTAGTCTACTGTTCAACACTATTAGTTTTCATTGTGAAAGGGTCTCTGTGTGTGGGTGGGTGAATAAGAGCTAGTCTCCTCTCAAACGCTATTACTTTTCATTGTGAAAGGGTCTCTCTCTCTATCTAGCCTGTCGCACTATTAGTTTTCACCGTGAAAGGGTGTAAGGGAAGTCTCCTATCTCCTACCCTAGAAGCCTCTCACACTATTAGTTTTCACCATGAAAGGGTGTAAGGAAAGTCTCCTAGCCCCTCTCCAAGAAGCCTCTCACACTATTCTATGTATCTTCTCTCCAAGGAGCCCCTCACACTCTTAGTTTTCATCGTGAAAGGGTGTAAGGAAAGTCTCCCAAGGAGTAGCTAAGTCTCTAAACTTGGAACACTTGTACCACCACTTCATAATAATTCTCCAAGCCATTTACATATGGTTTTTTAAAAGGAAACAAGAGAAAAAATCATTAATAATAAAAGCATTACATAAGTTAAAAGAAATAAAAACCAAAACCCTCTACACCCCATTCCCAAAGTACGGAGAGTTGTACGGAAAATAACCAAAAGCAATGTAAATTGGAAACATCCCTACAACACATCCACAAAGGCCCCATTTATACGCATTTGGCACACATAATTGCATTTATAAAAAATTCTCTGAGTCCTATTTGAAGCCTATAGGACTCAAGGAACAACCTTACAGTTGCAAACTGCAATAGTTAGCACCTATACTACCACTTGGAAAAAAACACATTCATTACAAGAAGAATGAATATGCATATCTGGAAATAAATTTGCTCCTCAAAAAAAAAAAAAAAAGGACATTAAGAAAAAGAAAAAGAAAATGAAGCATACTTTGCACCTATAGAAAAAGGAAATGGAAATTTAAAAATTTGCAAATAATGTAATCAAAACCAATATAAAGTGTTCTTATTACAACTTGAAACAAGATATGGTTCCCATATAGGCTGGCAATTTTTGTCCAATCTACAAATCCTATTTAAACCTAGCCCAAAAAATTAGGGCAAAGTTGAGTATCTCTGCTCATTTAATAAATGGATAGACCCAAATTGAACCTACTTCATAAATGAGTTGGTTTTGGGATGGGTTGGGCTTTACAAATTCTAGGTCACTTTACTTGGCATTTTTTCACCAACCCGACAACCTAAATCCAAACTTGACCTAAAAAAGGCTTCGGGTTCAGTGTCTTAGCACCACATTTCATATGCAATGACCTAACCTGAACGTCCTTAATAAATAGGTTAGGTTCAGTTTGATGTTTTACAAAACTCAAATCATTTGACCTAACATTAACCAACCATTGTCACCCTTACCTTGCATCCAACAATTTCCTTCCAATACAGACAAACTAGCAGCAGACAAATGATGAAAGAGAGTGCACATGCCAAAATTGTCAATTCTGTTCCTACAAGAGAACTCATGCCCAATCCTACAGAAACCTCCATGCTGGCCTGCCTACATTAAGAATAGGTCAAACCCAATAACAAAACCTACAACAATGAGAGGCATCCATCACTATGTTTCTACAAATTATACATCACAACTTCCTAAGAGTTATTTCCTGACGAACGGTTCATTGCATAGGTGTTTTAACCATGGGAATAGAAACATATATCAATGTGGTACTTCAGTTTACAACCTAAATTAAAAGCAGAGTCATAAAACTTTTTACTTTGTAATGAAACAATACTAATGAAGTTTCTCAAACTAAAATAAATAAAATGACTATGAAGCATGAAATGTCCCACAACTTAGGACATGCAACTTGTGGCAATGGTGCAACTAGAAGGGCATGTGGGCTTCCATTAGTGACTTAGCGCTAGTTTGCACCATTCTCAAGGAAACGAGATGCATTTACCCGATAAGCATAGTTCCTTAAAACATTGCACATGACTTCTAAACATTCCATCAATTGCACTGTCTCGGCTCAAAAAATGTAGAGTTTGCAATGTAACAACATCTAAATATAAGAAGCTTATCAATAACTATAGAATTCCTTCATGATTGCTAACACTACTTGAAAATGCATCTCAATCGTATAACCAAAACAACAGAGAAATAGCAGCAGTTGAATTAATAGAAACAATAAAATAAATATTAGCGCTTGAGTCCACTTTTAGAAGGAAATTGCAAGGAAAACTTACAAGAAATATGTTCCTAAACTCCTCCAGTAGAATTATAACAATGGCTTGAGCATGGTTGGCTGCAGCAGCAGCTTGCAGAAGTTGAATAGAACCATCCCCGCCCACATCAAAATTATCCTCAACCTCACAGTCACCAGCCAAAAGTGGGCGAAGAAGTAAAGGAGCCATGCAAGCTGCAACAGCTGATGTGGACATCAGGTTTTCTGATTTGTGAGAAGCCACTATTCGCATCATTTTTAGAATCCTGAACTCAGCAGAACAATGTTGATTTATCAGATGCCATATCATAAAACAAATGGAAAAAACAACCCGATACTAAACAGAGCACAGTTTTGACCTGGTACTGTCCAATGTGATATCAATCTAGGATACAAGCAAAACTGATAAGCTCCAATAATTAATAAGAACAATATTGCCCAAACAAGTTGATTAAGATGGGTGTCTCTTGGGTCTGTAGTAATTCATGTAATGGATTCTTGAAAGCTGGTAGGTGAAGCAAAAGGGAGTGAGGTGGAGGGCGGCTTGGAACACTATTCCTACTGATATCCTATGGTCAATATGGAAGGAAAAGAATTTGAGAATATCTGAGAACAAGTCCATGGAGGATTTAGAAGTGTTTGAGGTAGCCAAATGGAGGTAAAGCATGTGGTTGCCAGTTAGTAATGAATCCCAGGAGGTGGGGAGAGCGCAGTTGGAAGATGGTCCCCTCCTCTGGATTTTTTCAAATTCAATGTGAATGGTGCAGCAAGAGGTAAACTAGGGCCTGCTGGGATATGTAGGGTGTTAAAGGATGGGAATGGGGTTTCCTCTTTATTCTTCTCTGACTCAGTTGGCGTGAAGGATTCAAATGAACAAAGATTTTGGGTATTAGGAAGGCCTTAACCCTCTAGGGTAGATATAGACATGGGAAGCTAATTGTTAAAAGGATTTATTAAACGCAATTAAATGGGTTAGTGGGAAAAAGAATCTTCCTGGAAATTACTATCAGTGGTCAAGGAAATTCAGAGACTATGTTTGTCTTTGGATGTATCTTTTGTGCATGTGCGATGGTCAATAAAAGGAGTAGTAGGCTTTTTAGCTATGTTGGGGGAGGATAGATCTTAGAGTATTGTGGTTGTTTGCCGATGTGTATGGGTTTTGTATGTATTAATCCAATTTCATTTGTGGTTTGTACGATGGGTATGGTTGGTTTTATTGTGGGGTTATGCTTGTTTCTTAGTTTTGCAGGTATAAGTCTTCTATAACCCTAGTACTGTTTCTCCTTTTAATATAGGTATCTTTTGTGACTGCTCAAAAATAAAGATTGATAAGGAGTCTATCGCACAATAGAAAAATATGTAATGCATTAATGGTCTGTTTAAAGCCTTTGTCCATAGGCCATTTTTATATTCAGAGGCCTGAGCGCACCTAAAGCGAGTCAACATTTGCAAGATTATAGCCTAAGCCTGCCTGTTTGGGAAAATACTAAACCCAAGCTCGGTCATTTGAAACTATTAAAAATTCAACCATTCAGATGAAAATAGACATTACGAGCTCAATGTGGACCAAAATTGAGCTTAAGATTCAATTTATAGCCACTTGATCTTAGTGATCAAAGATTAAGTGGACAAAATTGAGTTTTGAGCTCAATTTTTGTCAGGTTGAATCTCATCATGTCTATCCTCAATATGAATGGTCATTTTTCTAATTAACTAAAAAAAAGGAAAATGGACCAAGTGTGCACATACATACATATAATGGCTAAACAGGCCGAAAAGCCCATGGGCTTACACATGGGATGATGCTCCAATGCAAAGCCATGAGGGTTTTTCAAGCCCAAAGCGGACAATATTGTGCTAGAGGGATGTGTCGTTACAAATAGTATCAGACCAGGGTTCAACTCTCTGTCTGGGGGTGTCGGTTTGGTTGTTGTGTGACAAAGCCGGAGGCGGCTCTGATTTTAAGGGGGATGGATTGTGATATCCCGCCCCAGAGGGGGGCTTGAAGCATGAAGGGTCCCTTGGAGAGAAAATCGTCAGGATGGATGGCATCTCCAAAAGTCCAACATCGCCTATGGCGTTGGAATTTCCCTGGTATATAAGTTGTGCGCTTCATCCTTCTAAAACAAGGTCTTTTGGGAGAAACAGTGAGTTGACTAGCCAAAGCACAGCCGTGAGGGCCCATGTGTGTGGGCTCAAAGCAGACAATATTATACTAAAGGGACGACGCGTTACAGGTTTATTGTAAAAGCCTAAGCCCAACCATTTATATAAATGGGCTAAAGAATTTAGCTTAATCCCAGCCCAAGAAGCTGGTCTATGAAACCTGTTTGTGTATAATGGGTTTGGATGGGTTTTCAGGTGGGTTCGAGCTGAGGAACAACCATATTTGTCCATGAGGATCATATGACAGATCAAGACAAGCTTCCATCTATGATGCCCAGACACACTAACGATACAACAAAGATAGTAACCATGCAATAGACTGTTTTTTCAAAGAAAAAAAAATTAGCTACAGGAAACATATTAATAATATGAAAAGAACAGATGCTACTTTCGAAGGATGGAAAAATAGAGGTTAACAATGAAGACTAAAATACCAAGTGCTTTGGAAAATCAGATTTCAGTTTCAGTTGTGGCAATTAGATTTTAGGAGAGAGCTTAGGACTTTTGAGGTGGACAGTTTAAACGAACTTAATGCCCAGCTGGGGGAATTACTATTGGATTTAAATTGTGATAATGAGTTGGTGTGGACAGGTGATTCATCTGGGACCTTCTCGGTCAAGTCTTTGATCGAGTTAGCTTCTCAGAACATAAATGGTTTAGTTGTTCCTTTGTCCCTCGTATGGAAAAGCTTGGCCCCCCTAGAGTCCAATTGTTTACGTGATGTAGTGCAAAGAGGAAGATTTTGACTTGGATGGACCTTAGGAGAAGAGGCCTATTGAACTCGTACGGAAACTCCAAGCGTCCCCTATGTGAGTTGGCAGACGAAACTATCGATCACCTATTTGCCACTTGTCCAGTCACTTGGAGGCTGTGGAGTTGTTTTGTGAATCTCATGGGAGTATCATGGGTTAGCCCTGGATCTTGGGATGGTGTGACAGAGCCTTAGTCTGCTTTTAGTTTAAGCTACAAGAGAAAACTTGCTTGGATCACGATCCCAACTGTGGTCTTGTGGTCCATTTGGAAGGAGAGAAATTCTAGGATCTTTGAGGGGATTGCTTCGGAGTTTAGTGAGCTCTTTCAAAATGCTAAATGGAGATTGTGTACGTTGCTTTCCGCAAACAAGGAATTCAAATATTTTAAAGCCGAAGATTTGTTCCAGTCTTGGGAGGGTGTATGAAGTCCAATTCCCCAAAAAAGGAAGCCACGGGTTGAATGGTCCCCCTTCCTAGTGGGATTCTTAAATTTAATGTGGACAGAGTCTCCAGGGCTAAACTTGGGCCGATTGGGATTGGGGGCGTTCTTAGGGATCATTTGGGCTCCACTAGTATCGTTTTTTCTGAAATTTGTCGGGACCAATGAATCTAATGAGGCGGAACTTCTTAGTATCTGGAGGGCCTTGACCTTAGGATTTGGTTTAGGGGAAGATAAATTAGTAATTGAAAGTGATTCATCCAATGCAATCAAATGTGCTAGTGGTGTGAAGCGTCCCCCAAGGAGGCTAATCACTTTGGCGAGGGAGATTAAGGATTTGGCTGCGGGCATGGAGGTGTCCTTTTCGCATATCAGGCGATCAACCAATGGAGTGGTGGATTTCTTCGCAAAAAATGGCGTTGGAGTCAATCATTGGCACTTTCCATTTACCAGGAGGATAGATGTTTTTGTTGTTGTGTAGCTTGTTGTTTTTGAGGTTTTATATTATGGAGCTTTGGTTGTTTATTTTCTCTTTCGGGGCCTAACTCTCTTAGGCCTTTTGTTTTTTCATTTCTTTGTAATTTTTCTTGTAATCTTTCACTTTTAATGAAAGTTCTTTTGTTATTCCTCAAACAAAAGTTTCAAAAAGTTGAACTACTAAAACTTCAAAAAAAAAAAACCCTAATAACTAGTACTAGCTCCTCCATTTTTTATGGATCTCTTTGTAGAGCACAATAGATGTCATTGCCATAGAAAAAAATGTATCCAGTACTCAATTATGTTACCTAGGAACATGTTGGGTAAAGAATTCACACAACAATGGCCATGATAAGACATCCAATCAATTAGACGACATATCTCCAAAGCGACAAGGTAATGTAGCTTCTAAGTCATATTATTTTGCATATTACAAGAGAGAATCATATGCACACATTCCATATATGTAAAGCCAGTCCAAAATATATAGGAAAGTGGCAACAACGCTGACAATGGTGATGATATATATATAATACATAATGTACCTCTGTAGCAGATGACGATTAGGCTCTGGGAAAGTTTCAAATATAGCATCACGCATAGCATTGACTCTAGATCCTTGATTCCTTTCTAATAAACATAAAAGAGGTGGTCAAGCATCAATGCAAGAAAGGAGGTCAAGCAAGAAATACAAATAAATTCATTAAAAGGTTACGGGGAGAAAAAGAAAATGAAAGAAACTAGTATAAAGGAAAACAAACATAAGAAATTTAAAACATAATCAATTATTTTAGCACTGACTTGGGAATAAAGCAAATTATTTAGATGCCATTATCCTCAATTTGAGGAACAACATCTGAATCCAAAATCAATAATTGGAAGAAAACCTCCTTCCGAGCCCCTAAGATTGTTATGCAAACTATTTTAGAGGAAATTACATGCTTGGATTCTTTATAAGATAGAGTTACTTTATTTGCATCTGATTATACTCTGCGTTCTTCAAAGAAAAAGGAAGAGGAATTATGATGTGGACATCAAACATTAAGGAAATGAAAGAGAGGACTGCTTTATTTTTTACCATGGCAAGTGTAGGATTAAACCATCTAATATGGGCTCTAAATTGGTGATTTAGCGCATATGGACCTCACATATGGGCCTGGGCCTACTCAAGTGGGCCTCACATATGGGCCTAGGAAGACTCAAAATGGAAGATGGGCTGCTTGGAGAAGTTCTAACGTTTAAACTTAAGCTCGGAAGTGTCATGAACAAGCCACATGAGGTGGGGATGCCCAAACCCTAGCTTGAAGGCCTAGCAAGTGCTACATGGATTGAATGGTCAAATGTATCTCCTTGAAGCCTCGGAAATTTGGTTAAGCACTTAAATGGGTCAACAGAGTCTCTTTGGGGCAGCACCTTTCATGGAATGTGACTCACAAGATGCATGAGACACTCCTCTAGACTCATACAGATGGAAGCCTCTCATTGGCTGGGACACTTCATCAAACATGGCATCTTTTCATTGGTTTGCTTCCTCTCTCTCCTTTTGCACACATGGAAATCATGCAAACAACTTCAACATGAATGGTTCTCACCAATTCATTACACTCCTTTTTGGGCGTGAGGTTGCATGTGCATAGGAACTTCTGTGGAAGCATTTCATTGGTTGGATGAGTCATAAGAACCTAGGTGGAATTATTTCATTGGTTGTAATTTAATTATCTTTTTTATCATTGTTTTAGATGATGTAATGAGTCAAAACTTAGCTTTCATAACCAACCCAACCAATCCCCTAAATCGCACCAACCATGGTTGGGTGACCCTTGGTTTATCCTAGGTTAAAGGCCACTCCTAACACTATAAAAGTATAAATAGAAGCCATTACTAGCCTTGTAGAGCGTCGAATTTGGAGAATCGAAATCTTTGAGTTGTAGTTTGATTCAAGAAATCCAAGTGTGGATTTCTGTTCTTGTAAGTTCTTTCTTTGAATTCTAGTCTTCAAAGTTGATGGAATTAAATTGTGGTTTACATTTCCTCTTTACAATTCAGCTCATTTTCAAGATTAATTACATTTCAATTTCTTCAATTGAACTTAAACTAGTTTTCCTTGGGAACTAGCGTCACTAAAGATTGCTATTAGCAATATCTTTGGCTTGGATCCACTTCAAATGGAAGTTCTTTGGTCTGCTTATTTCATTGAAGTCTAAGGAAGGTTCTTACACCAACTTTAGCCTCCATCAAATTAAAATGGAAGTAGAGATCACACAACACTTAGACCAAAGAAAGTGGTACGAATACCAAACTCTTCTACAATGTTAACTTTGTAAAGTCCAACTTCAGTTGTATTCTCTCTTGTTATCAATGGCCATTTGACAGAAGATTAAGAACCTTATTGAATTGGAGATCCCAAATTACTATGTCTTTTTTCTAGTAGACTCCTTAGGATAGATGGTTTGAAATTAAATAGATGTGGAACTCAGTTACAAGTTGGAAGGGAACTTCACAAAGAATGAAATTATGGACAACTTTTCTACAAATGGGTACATGTCACCAAGATTTGATGGTTTTCCTATATCCATTTTATTTAGACAAATTTTGATATTTTGAATATTCTGGCCTTCTTTGATAAATTTCATGAAAAGGAGTGTATTCCTGACCTATGGGCTCTTCCACCATACTCTAAAAAGGGTGAGTGAGTCAAGGATTCTTTAACCTATCAGTTTGATTGGCAACATATTTTTTTTCAAACATTAACTGAATTAATTCCATTGAAACGAGAAGAGAGTACAAGAGAATGATCCGAGTATAGGAGAGATATACCCAGAACCAAGGAGGAGGAAGAGAAACATGAAAAACAAGAAATAAAATGAAATAAAAGAAAAAATACAACAAAAGAATCCACCCAACACAGGATCCAACAAGGAGATCCCTACTCCCCCAACTCCCAAGGCTAGTGAGATGAAAGGATTTCAAAGATGGTCTTTGTTTATGAACACCAACTTTCACAAAGAAATCTGCTACACAATTTGTTGATCGAGGTGTGAGAGTGAAAGTGATACCACCCAACCTGCACACCCTCCAAACCCTAGCGATACACACCAACCTCAACGAAAGGAATTTCCTATTACTAGTTCAAGAGATGGCATTAGTTGAGTCACCTTCGATAATGAAGTTACTGCTCCTAAACCTAGACCAAACCTGAAAGTGCTCTCTTAATTGCTCACAGTTCAACCTCGTTTGACTCCATTATCTCTACTAATTCAGAAAAAGCTACTAACATCCTACCCCTATCATCATGTAACACTCCTCTTATTTCTGCCGGCCCGAGCTTACCCCTTGCTGCCCCATCTAAATTAAAATTACATGATCCTAGGGGAGGCACTACCCACTCAACCAAATGCTTTCTAACTCTACTGCTCCATTCATACATCCTTCGCAAGACAAATAGAAATCCTCCAATGCAACATATATAAAGTTTTATCCAAGGTTTAACCAATCATCTAAAATTTGCTAAGCTCTTTCTCATTTAAAATTTACAAGGTGCTTTAGTACAAAAGACAAATTTCATATTCTATTTTGATTGCCTATTTTCCCACGAATGCATCTAGACAGCGATCAAAACAACATGGTCTTGTTCTGAAGCTCAACTTGCAAAAAGCATATGACATGGTGGAATGGAAATTTCTGGAATATATTCTCCAAAAAAATGCATTTTGGGGTGAAATGGGGCTGATAGATTACGGTATTTGTCTTTTTGGCTTCTCACTATCATTATTATTTATTTATTTTTAGAGCAGAAGCAAGAAAATATTACTAATAAAACAAAAGGACATATACAAGGTATAAAAGGCTTATACCTAAAACACCGAGAGAGCAAATAACAAAAGAAAAAAATACAATCAGCCCATGATCTACAACTCTAATTAAACATTTCATCTAGATAGCTAATTTTGATTAGTAGTGACTCTTGGTCATTTGCATAATAGAGGTCGTTTCTTAGTAAATGCTTGTTTCTTATGTCTTTAGTCTACCAACTTATTGTTTATTACAAGTTCTCTAGGCAGATTTGACCTTCCTCTTTGGATGATGCCTAATAATCTTGCGAATCACATTAACTCCAGGATTTTTAGGTTTGGTTCTTTTAGATGTTGGATGGATTAGAAATTATTGCTGGCAACAATTATTTGGTGTATTTGGGAAAAGTGAAATAATCAAGCTTTTGGCAATAAAAGTTCTTCTCTCAACTAGGTTGCTTCAACAGCAAAACCTATAGTTATCTCTTGGGCCTTGCATCTAGAGAATTCAATCATTTTCCAAGGAATTCATTAGAGAATGCAATAACCTAGTATTCCTCTTATGCTTTTCCTTGGGGGTTGTCTCACATGATCGTTGAAAGTTTAAATTATGGATGTTATCTCCTCTAGAGGATTGTAGGTGCAAAAGATTCATCTGTTAACTAATGAGAAGGTAGATCATCTAGCTCAATTAGGGATGTCTTCTTTTTCTTTGTTAATCTTTTTCTCTTTGTTAGTTGTCCTATTTTCTTTTTTTGAAAGGTTCAGTTCTCCTATTTTTTCTTCAAACAAAAGCTCCTTTATATTCTATTCCTCTTAATCTAATTCTTCTTTTAACACAAAGAAAAGGATATGCGTATTCTTATTTTAATATTTTTAGAAGATTTCTTCCAAGTTCCAACTATGCAGGTCCAAGTGGCTTGGCTCCGAATATAGTTGCATGCTAAATGAAGGGAGTTCAACACTAAATAGGCATGAGTACATTAATAGAACTTGACCCCAAATAGATGGGGTAAGGTGATGTTGATGACGATGTTGATTTGTACTAAAGCCTACAACAAACATCATTAGTACATTCTTCATGAGAATAGAGATATGGTCCACTACGCTTTTATCAATTTTGTTTTTTGAAAATAATAGGGAAGGAATATAATGTAGATCTGCTATACAGATTTGAATTTGAGAACACAGGACAGGAAAGATTTAAGATAAATAGACATCCAAGGCCCGCTATAATATCTTTAACAATATAGACAGATCTAATTCCAAGATCATGTACATATTTAGGTCTCTGATTTCATTGCAGCCTCCTGAAACTTTGATTCATGGGTAACCTTATTCCATCTGTCTGGGCTCAAGTTTCTGAGTTCTACTTTTCTGTGTTATCCAGCAACATAATTCAAAGCTGGCATTAGCATATAACCACACAAATGATTTTTTTTACCTTCTATAAAGGTTCACAATATTCAAAAGATCCCATCAGAGGCTGCCACAAGTATTTTCTTGAATTACATGTAAAGCTTCAAGAAGTCGTCAGATTACACTGTGGACTTTCACAGGCAACAGATGCAGACCTATAAAGATTCATTGCACTTCTCATGAGTGCAAATAACCCAATGAATGAACCAATCATAAGTTAATGACAAGTATCGGTAGCATATTTGCTATTGATAAAATACAAGTAATGAACAAAGTAATAATAGAAGCATCAATAGAGAAATAATCATATGACTATGCATTCATGCATCAACCAAGACTTACTGAATGCATCTAATAGTGAGGAACAACATGCTGCAGGAATTGGAGCTGAAGACATCTCCCGGAGGATGTGCTGGAATCAGTGCATAAAAAAATAAGGAAATGACAAAAAAATATTTAGAAATTTTAAACCAATATCAGTGACACTGACAAAATATTAGAAGATAATACCTTGACACAATCAGCAATAACATGTGCATCTTCATCTGGAGAGAACTCATTTCTTCCTGAAAATACATAATATCAAGTGCAAAACATTTTATCAGAAGCCTTATTCAAGTTGTGAAATTTCAGGATATAATGCACTGCATAGAATATTTCTTTCCTTTAAACCTGAATACATATACAGATCCCCTTGGCAGCAGTGCTCAAGTAATAATTTGAGCACCCCTATGTGAGACTCACCTGGGCCCATGTGGATGGATAGGTTAAAAAGGTATTTACTTTAATAGGGTGCCTATAAAAAATCATCTTGATTGGGTAAGTGAAGCCATATTTTTTAGGGTCCAAAAGTGCAATTTATCCAATGGTGGAAAACTCACAAGGTCAGATCAATGGGCTCTATATCATGATCAAATTGGGTAAGGAGCCAATTCAGGGCGGGGAGGGGAGTGTAAGGAGGGAAGGGGTGCAGTTAGGGCCATTGTGGGCTCTGCATGGCCCAGGCCACAAATTGTTATTTGAGCACAAGTCCCTCGGGGATCCTATCCTTTTCTTCAAAACTGAAGTATCAAGATTAGGGAAACATCTGAATAAAGCAGTAAGCACATGGTGACAGACCCTGCTCAAATTCATGAATCCGGCGTTCAACATCATCGACATCAGCAGCCTGGCGAAAGATTCCTTCTACCTTAACTCCTGTTGGATAAATATCATAGTGCTTCAGTTTCATATACTATAAATAGCATTAAGACAGATAGAACATACTTCTCATTTACACACCATGATATTTTAGATACATCCCTCTAACCCATCTAGAGAGATAGATATCCCTCAAAAAGCTAAATATTTCAATGGAACAGCGCTAAAAATGAAAGGATGTTATGTCCAAACTCAGTGACATTCCAAAGCTCATCAAATGATCATTTGATTTGTTAAATCTCTCTCCACATTTTTTATAAGGGCATCAAGCCTACTGGTCCAATGATTCACGAAGGAGGATCTTCTATGGACATTGATCCCATTGGTGAAATTGACTTGGCTTCCATGACCCGAATTGCCTAAGATACCTTCAATGGACTCCGGCTAATTATCCAGATCATCCTCATAGTCCAAGCCCAATTACCCAATAGGCCAAAATAACCGACAACTATTTATAGTGGTTAGGAATTTTACCAATTTTTAATTATCCTTTTTAAATGAATTAAACAAATGTGTAGCGGAATAAAGATATGTATAAATAAAAAACCAATAAAACATGCACCACAGAAAAATAATCAACCACACGTGCACAACTATTTATAGTGGTTCGGTTCACCTGAACCTATATCCACTCTTGGACTCACCCAACCTTGGGCTATCCGAAACTCACTATAAAATGGTGAACTAACCTATCAATACAGTCCTAATTTTGAAAGGTTCGACCATCGAAATCTACTCCTTGACACCTCTTTTTTACGGTGGTTCGATCCCAGAGGTCTATTCCACCTTACAATAAATAATAAAATGAGAAATAAGAACACTTGCCTTAGTCTTCAGCTTTGATCTTGAAAATGTGTTCTTTGGAAGTCGCCTCCTTGCTTCGGTCTTCTGAACTTGAGATGCTCCAGCTATTAGCAACCATAGGAGAGGCTTGGTCTAGGGTAGGGTAAGGATGCTAGAGTAAGTCCCTAGAATATTATCTCTAAATCACATCAAAGAAAGCTTAACACAGCTAAGGTATTCCATAGATGTTTGTGGGTGTAATTTAGAAGAACTTAGAGAGATTCGATGGTGATTGGCAGGGGTTAGAACCTCTCTGGAGAGTCTAGGATGGATTACGATTAATCTTCAATTAATTTCCCATATCTCCATTGAAAAGTGAGTCCAGTATTTATAACATACTGTTCAAAACAGCTACTTCTCGAGGTCTCAAGGTCATGGTCTCGAAGTATCCTGAGCCCTCGAAAATTCTATCAGAGAGCAAAGTTTATTTTTTTGTAAAATATGTCAGCTCACAGGCTTGAGCCCTCGAGGTCTTTCCTGAGGCCTCGAGGATGTCTTGAGCCCTCGAGAAGGCTCCCCGAGGCCTTGAGAGGTAATCGTTGTCTATTAAGTTGTCTTGCCATTTTTTACTTTGAGCCTTCAAGAATTAGCCGTTTGTACAGTATGTTATAAATAATGGGTTCATTTTCAATGGTGATTATGCAAATTAAGTGAGATTAATTCCTAATCATTCCTAAACTCTCAGAAGAGGTTGCAGCCATTGTCAAACATCATTGAATCTCTCTAAGCATTTCTTAATCACACCCACAAATGTCTATGGAATACTCAAAGCTATTTTAGCTTCTCTTGGGTGTGATTAAGACATCCTTAACTAGGGAAATCCTGTAGCATCATTATCTAACCCTAGATCCAGCCTCTCCTATGGTTGCAAATCATTGGAGCATTTCAAGCATCAAAGACAGAAGCGAGGAGGTATCTTTCAAGAACATTATCAAGATCATTTGGAGCTACAAAGGCAAGTATTCTTGCATTTTCATATATCATTCTTGTAAGGTGGAGTAGACCTTTGTGATCGAACCACCATAAGAAATAGGTGTCAAGGATTAAACCTCGGTGGTCGAACCTTTCAAAAACTAGGAGTGTATTGATAGGGTGGTTTACCATTTCATAGGGTGTTTCGGATAATCCAAGGTTGGGTGAGTCCAAGAGTGGATGTAAGTTCAGATAAACCAAACCACCATAAATCGTTGTGCATGTGTAGTTGATTATTTTTCTGTGGTGCATGTTTTATTGGTTGTTTATTTATACATATCTTTATTTTTCTACACATTTGTTTAATTCAGTTAAAAAGGATAATTAAAATTTGGTAAAATTTCCATTCACCCCCCTCTAGGACCGGCATTGTTCTAGCCCAGACTTACAACAACAATATAGATAAATAGCTGCTACTCAAACCTCTTCCCCTTGTCTAGATTTTCCTCATGCGCTAGCACCATTTGAATTGAATGGATTGTTCACACTACAAGGTCCTCAACATCTCAAGCCACTCCCTAGATCAATGAGTTTTTTGCATTCTCTTTGGCCTAAAAGAATATGAGCATTGGCCCAATTGCATCAAGCATGTAAATACAAGAGTATCAAGCTTAGTTTGAAAAGTCAATCCGTAAGAATGAAGTGGCAAGTGGTTGAGGGTAAGTGGCAAGTTTGGAATATGGTTCCGTTTGCGGTGTTTTGGACAATCTGGAAAGAGCGCAATGGGAGGATATTTGAGGGTAAGAGAGGGAGTCCTAGAGAGGTGTTTGAGAGGGCAAAGTGGCAAGTGATTGGTTGGTTGTCTGTATGTAAGGAGTTTCTGGGATCAACTCCAGAAGATTTTTATCTGTCCTGGGATGGTTGCATAAAAGGGGTTGGTAGAAACAGCAAGCGTTTGGCCAATGGGTTGCACCTCCCTTTGGATCCTATAAATTTAATGTGGACGGCACAGCCAGGGGCAAACCTCGGCCGGCAGGAATTGGTGGAGTACTTCACAATGATAGGGGTAGAATGTTTGCAACTTTTTCTAAATCAGTTGGGTCAATGGAATCAAATGAGGCTGAGCTAAGAGCAATTCAGGTTTGGTCTAGTTTTAGGAGGGGTAATCTCATCATCGAAAATGACTCAATTAATGCTATCTCTTGGGCTAGTAATAGAAAATTCCCACCGTGGAAGTTGGTTTGTATAGCAAGGGACATCTGGAGATTGTGTAAAATGGGTGGTATTACTTTCATTCATATACTGCGATCAGCAAATTGTATTGCTGATTCCTTAGCTAAAGCTGGTGTTCACTTACAATCGCCGGCTTTGGTATTTTTTCCTCTGGCTAGATGAGGAAGCTAGGGGGTTTGGACATCTTTTGTATTTGGTGTGGGGTGTTGTAAGGTGTATCTTGTACCTTCTCTTCTTTTTCTTTCTTTATTTTGTTTCTTGTTTTCTCTTGATTCTGAGTATATTTCTCTTATACTCAGATCGTTCTGTGTGTAATACTCTTTTATTTTATGAAATCCAAGCAGTTAATGTTTCAAAAAAAACAAAAATGAAATGGCAAGTGAAGTACTATCTATGAGCATTCAAGGATAAAGAGATTTTTCCACAACTGATGTGCACAAAACGGCTTACAAAGTCTTCTAAATTGTAAGATTTGTTCTGGAGCCTATGCAGGTCCACATTCCTCATAGATGCTTTAGCACATTGGACAAATACTCAAGGACATTGCCACTCAAGGGAACTTTCAGCACTTGCAATTTCTTTTTTCACACCTGAACCTTAAAGACAAGGTTCATCTCTATGGAGGTGCGAATAATTGCATCGCTAGACAATAACAATTCCACCTGAATAAAATATTTAATTTCAAAAAGTTTATATTAATATTTATTATGATTCTAGGATTGTTAAATAAAGGAGATCTCTTTTCCAATATATTCAATTTTTTGTTATTTCCATTTTAATTGTACCCAAACCTTTATATATGGGCTAAAATTAAATGATGAAAGGGTCAAAATTTTCCCCAAAATTAGCTTTAGCTAGGAGTTTGGTTTCTCCTCGAATTAAGAGCATAAACTTGGCTTGGAGGTACGATTTCTCTTCAAATTGGAACACCTATTCCTACTGATCTCCATTTTTCTTACTTTTCTTGCATTTTCCCGTTTTCACTTAGTTTCTGATCATTGAAACACAAAACTTTTCTTGGATTTATCTTATTCATCTCTTCCAAAAGGCATGATGCATCCATTTGATGATGAATAATGTGCATTTTTATAATACAAGGTGAATTCTAAAACATCACAAAAGGAATTTTTACCGTACTGTTCGATAAACCTAAGGGCTTTCTCCAAGAAAGAAGGACTTCCATCATCATCTTCCAAAGCAAATAAAACTGCTGTACCAACTACAGATTTCACAGGTCGTTTATCCCTCCCTGTGACAATAGCAAACAAACCAAATTGTTTAATAGAATGAATAACAGAATAAGTAACTAAGCATATTAGTGGCAGTGCATCAACATCAAATGAATTCCAATCAAAATTTAAAAAGATGTAGTTAACTTTGTATTATAGTTTCTTTTGATCTTACCAAAGATGTCATGACAGATTTTTATAAACATCAAGATCAAAAAGCATCTAACATTTTTTATTTATTTTGAGATGGTCAACAAATTTTAGAATAAAAAGCTGAAGTCAGGATATTGAGTAATAGTTGGTTCCTCCACGAAAACTTTTTTTTTTTGAAACATTGACAATTAGATTTCATAGAATAATAAAGTATGAAAGTATTACAGAAGTTCTGAGTATAGGAGAATTATACTAAAAAAACAAAAAGAAAAGGAACAAATAATAAAAACTAAGGGAAGGATACAAGATACACCCAAAATCACCTAATCAAACCAGTGGAAAAAATTCCAAAGTCGGTGCTTGTAAGTGAACACCAGCTTTTGCCAAAAAGTCAGCAACACAATTTGCTGATCGCGGAGTATGAGTGAACGTGATGATGCCACCCATACAGCACATTCTCCAAATGTTCCTTGCCACACACACCAGCCTCCACGGGGGGAATTTCCTATTGCTAGCCCAAGAGATGGCATTAGTTGAGTCACTTTCGATAATGAGATTACCCATTCTAAAACTAGACCAGACCTGAATTGCTCTCCTAATTACCCTTAATTCAGCCTCATTTGATTCCATTGATCCAACTGATTAGGAAAAAGTTGCCAACAATTTGCCCCTATCATCATAAAGTACTCCACCAATTCCTGCCGGCCAAGGTTTGCCTCTAGCTGCGCCATCCACATTGAATTTAAAATAACCAAGCGGAGGCGCAACCCACTTTACCAATCGCTTGCCACTTTCACCAACTCCTTTCATACAGCCATCCCACGACAAGTAAAAATCCTCTAGAATTAAACTCCGAAACTCCTTACACACTGATAACCACCCAATCACTTGCCACTTTGCCCTCTCATACACATCTCGAGTGCTCCCTCTCTTACCCTCAAAGATCCTCTCTTTGCGCTCTTTCCAAATTGTCCAAAACACTGCAAATGGAACCATATTCCAAGCCACTCTTTGTCTACCCGTAAAGGGACCCCCCAACCACGCCACCAAGAGATCCTCCACCCCGTTACCTAATGTCCAAGAACAACCAAATAAGCCCAAAAACAGATACCACACAACCCCGGTGAAGTGGCATTTACAAAATAAATGGTCCATTGATTCCTCTTCAATCCCTACACAAAGTACAAACAGACAGAGCCTCATCTAGAATAATACCTCTTCGATGTCCATGTAAACTTAATTAAATATTTGCTATGGTTTGGATTGATTGATTAAGTTAAGATAACTTTGGAAAAATGACAATGTACTTTGCTATCTAATAAAATGGAGTAGTCATAGGTTCCATTATAATCCGCAGTTAGATTAAGTGTTATTCCGCAATGATTATACTTTACTATGTGAGAACCGTTCTCATGGACTTAGTCCATGCTCACATAGATTTGGCCAGTTAAGGGTCAGACTTTAGAAGTCCGGACTTAACTCGCGTCGTGACACTCCGCTCTTACCACACTTGTTATATTTAAAAAAAAAAAAATATATATATATATATATATATATATATATATATATATATATACTCTGATTTAAATTGAGAAAGGGCGGGGTGTAAGATTGAGCCTCACAAGGATTCTCTTGTTCAAAGCCGACCACACAAAGAATTGGATTCTAGGGGGTATCTTATTATTCCAGGCCATTCTGCAAATAGGAGGTGATAATGAATTCGCTGCATATGAAGATTTCAAGATTGATTTCACTGAAAAACACCCTGACGACTCCACTGACCATAGCCACTTATCCTCCTCTTCGGTCCACAATCTGGTATCACTTAGAACTCCTAGTGAAGCTTGATTAATCACCTCCTCAAAGTCTCGCAGGTTCCTCCACGAAAGCTATAGTTCATTCAAGAAAATATATCCAGTACAACACCAAGCAAGGAGAAGTAATGCTGAATTAAGAATGGTAACTTTTCCATGCATCTCTTACCTTTTTTTCTTTAAAAAGTGACAAGAAAAACTTACTAAGATAGGAAAACTTTACAATTACATGGAGAGGGTCTAAGAGACTTAAACCCAAAGATGAAAAAGAAGATTACAACAAGGCCTACAAGTTCATAATGATAATATTCAAAACAACACAACGCCTACGAGGAAGCCCAAACAAATGCTTTCGCTATTCCTCGAAGTTAAAGGAAAAAATGCAGATTTGTGACTCCACTCCAAGCTTTATAAAAAAATCCACAACACCATTGGCCGACCTCCTAACATGTTGAAACAAAACCTCATAACCTGAACTCAATTCCTTAATCTCCCTAAAAAGTTATATCAGTTTCCAAGGAGGCCGCTTTAGTCTGTTAGCCCACTTAATCGCATTTGCAAACCCCCCCTCAATACTAAGTTCCAGTGACCCATAGAAGTCCACAAGGCCAGAGTCTTTCTAATCCTTAAGAGTTCTGCCCCATTTGAATCTCTCATGCCCACAAACCCCGAAAAAGCCAAAGACGATATCTCCTCCGAATTTCATAAACCCTGTTGGTCTAGGTTTACCTCTTGCTCCCCCATCTACAATAAATTTGAGAATGGCGGACGAAGGAGGAGACCAAATCACACTAATCCTAACCTTTCTAGGTCCACCACTCATGCATCCTTCCCATGAATTGTAAAAGTCCATTTTTAAACTATTAAGTCCTTGCTTGACAAAAGCTAGGTACAAAGTCTCCATCTAGCCTTCTGGAAAATCTCATTCTGATGGAGGCATTAGGCCTAATGGACCATTGATCTCATTGTCAAAATTGACTTCGCTTTCAAGACCCAAATTTCCTTTAGTCATCTTCCTAAAAGCGATTGGTAGAAAAGAGTCGAATAAGGCGGAATTGATTAGCATTAGGAAAGCTTTGACTATTTGGGACACCTTAGGACTAGGTAAACTGGTTATCGAAAGTGACTCGGCAGATACAATCAAATGGGTACCGGGAGTGAAAAAACCACCGTGGAAGTTGGTAACAATGGTTAGGGAGATTAAGGCACTACTTAAGGGGCGAGAAATTTCATTCACTAAAGTCAGCAGATCGGCCAATGGAGTAGCAGATTTTTTTGCAAAAACAAGAAGTTGACTCTACAAGTCAAGGTGTCTAATATTTGTAACTCATAGGAATAGTACTCTTGGGACATGATACTTTTTTCAGGATTATGTTTGTTCGTTATGGTTATACAACATATAGTGGGGCGGGTGATCTTGTATCTTACTCCCTTGGGTTCATTACTCCTGAACCTAGGGCCCTTTTTCTTTCCTATGTACATATTTTTCTATTTAATGAAATTTTAGTTACTATTATTAAAAAAAAAAAAAGACCCAAACTTCCTTAGGTAATCATTAGTGGACTCCATCTAATAAACCTGATCACTTTGTCAGTCCGAGCTCAATTACCCAACAGGCCCGAGTGACCCAGTTATGCCAGCAAATCCAAGTCCATTCATTAACAGGCCGGACTCAAATCTAAGTCCACTCCATAAAGTCCATAATTGATCCAATTCCTAAATCCTCTCTCCTTGTGACACTTGGCACAAATCCAGCCAAGTTCATTCAAAATCGAATGGTTGAAAACAAAATTGACTTGCGAAGCATATTTGAGGTATCAAATGAATTTGAAATTTGATAAAATTTTAGGTGTGGATAGTGATGAGCACAGGAAATTGACCATTTTACCCCTGAATTTTGGACTATTTAGCCCTCGTTTTGTGTGTTTCTAATATATTTATTGGAATTTGGAGTTTTGCAGGAAAAATAGAGAAAATCAAGAAATAAGTAAAAAATTGAAGAAAAATGCAGAAAGTGAGGCCTATGTTCAAAGTCCAGAAGTCCAAGATTGAATCCCAATTTAAAGCCCAATGAAGGCCAACAAGAACTGATCAGCCAGTCAAAGTCCAGAAGGCCAGCAAGTGGCAGCCAAGAGAACACCTATTTGACAGATCAGCTAAAAAAATTGTTCAGCAATCTTGAGAACAAAAACAAAACACACAAAAGTGTAGCCCCCCAATACCCCCAAACTTTAAATTGAACAGATAGCTTACTCAAAGACCTTTTCAATGGGCTCAAGAATGACCAAATCCGAGTTCCGTAGCTCAAGTTATTGCTGTTTTACTGAACAGGTGCAGGGCCAATCCACCTTTAGAAAGGAGGTGGCAAATTTTGCATGGGAATCTCTTCACATGGGCGAATTTTCTCAACTTAGTTAGGATTTTTGGTCTCTTTCTCTGTTTATGCTTTTCTAGGATTAATCTCCATTGTTGAATAAGCCACATGGCATTTTTAAAGGCTTGGATGGATTGGTCTAAATAAGGCTACAATCCATACTTAGCAATTGCATGATTTTAGGATTTCTTAGAGAAAATATCCTTTCTTGGCTTAGTCAACTAAGGCAAGGGTATTTTAGTCTTTTCCTTGGTTTTTCTTATAAATAACCTTGTAATTTTCGAATTTAATATGTACAATTTGAATTTTAGGAAAAAACAACTCTTGGAGTTTCGTATGATTCACGCCGGGTAGTGGCCCTTGACGAAAGCCAAACCCTTGGGAGGGTAAACCCAACCTTTTGCAAGTAAGTATTGGTGATTATAATTCAATTATGTTCTATGGTTTTTAGATTAAGAAAATCATTACATCTTCTTTTATCTCTTTTAATTATTCGTTTCCGCAAAACGTTAAATCAATTGGATTACAGGAGACCTTAATCTAAGTTCCATAAGGCGTAATGGAATTCTCGGGACACTTGTTTCGATTCAAGATTTGCTTAGCAAAACCCCAATCAAGGTAGAATCCTTTCACGAACCGTGATTGGCTGCGCGGGTCCTTCAGAGACCATACTCTGAAACTGCGAGTCTATGGCGGATTTCATCAAATTCGACCCTAAACCTTCATCACATTCTCCTCTAAAACTTTGTTCTCAAATCCCTAGAGTTTATTTCCTTCCACAAAATAGACGTTGGAATAGTATTGCAAGTTGCCTTCATCTTGGATCCAAGATTTGAAATTGCCCAACTATCTATAATCCCTCTAGATGACCTATCAAAAATCCACGAGACGCCCACCCGCTTAGCAAAACTATTCCACAGACATCGTACCACTGGACAATTGGCAAACAAATGATCGATGTTCTCCTCCTAACTACCACAAACCATACAGATCAAATCTTCGCTAGAGCTCAGAACACCCCTCCTATTTAATTCCATTCTAGGAAGTATTTTCCTTTTGAGAGCACACCATGCAAAGGTTTGAACCCTTGGAGGAGCTAGTCCTGACAAAGCTGAGAAATAAGTGTTGGACACATTATTTGGTTCTTGCATAGCCAAGTCGTACTACTGCTTTAATTGTAAAGGTACCTAGGGGGTCCCCCATCCAGATACGCTCATCTTCCTCCTCACTAGCAATAGGAAACCCTCCTTACATGGTCTTCATTTCTTCCAAACGTTCTTGCTCAAAAGCCCTTAGCTCTCTTCTGAAGACCAACTCCCATCTAGTAACTCTTTCTACTACTCTGTAACAATCCAGTACCTTGGATCGTTTATTGCTTGCAATCCTGAACTGTCTAGGGGAAACATCGTTTAAGGGTCTCTCTCCGACCAGATATCCATCCAAAATAATGTTCGATCACCTTTCCCTACTAAGAGTATAACCTTTTCCTTAAAAGGCCTCCCACCTTACATTTTCCTATACCTATTCTCCATTAGGCTTTTAGAAGTGATAAACCTCTCTTTTCTACCTTTTCCCCTAGAGTCCATTCTCCTAGATCCTCTACCCAATATCTAGCAACAAGAACCCTCTTCAACATGGCTTCCTTCTCCCTACATCTTTATACTATTGTCTCCGACATTGTAATTAATGAATAACATGCATGCACGAAGAAATTTCAAAACTAGGGGAAGCCTAGAAAAGGGTTGTGGAGGTCATAACAAGGGTTGAGGTTCTTAATAGGCAACAAGAATAGGGTTCCTTTGTGGAAAGATAACAGATTGTCATCAAAGGAAACTTTTCCAAAAATGACTGTGGGTTAAGATTGTAGATAGTTACAAGGAGCTCAGAGGCATAAGAGTGGAATATTAAGAGGAAATGAGGGATGACGAAATGATTCGTCAAGAAATGCTCTTTTGTAACGAGAAAGAGGATACTAGAATATGGTCAAAGGATAGATCAAGGGAGTTCAATGTTAAATTGTGTGCCAAGGCATTAAAGGCTTAGGCCAAATTCCTTGTGTCCTTTAATGTGCAGGGGTAGCACTCCTAGAATCCACGCTTTTTGCTGGTGTGTGGTGGCAAGGAAGGTCGTCACAAAATGCAATTAGCATAAAGAGAATCGGTTAATAGAGGAGATCTCATTGGCATTATGAGGCAAAAGAGATCTAGAAATTAGGTTAGTGTTGTTATGGTTATTGACAATTGGAAGATAAATCCCTTTAAGCAAGAAGGAGAACTTGTCTAGTGAACCATTCCAGCAATGATTTTCATATGGAAAGAAAGAAATGATAGTGTTTAAATCTAGAGAGTGCATATTCAGAGAGAGGTTTAAAGTAGCAAAGCCAAGATTCCTAAAATGGGTGCTGAGGAGGAGATATTTTGTTTGATACTTGGAAACAATGCCAATGACTTTGAAAGGGATTGGGGAACATGAATGGGAGATAGGGCTAAAATACAAAACCTAGTTTAGAATTGGGGAAAACCACCAACAAGCTTTTGTAAATTTAATACAATGGGACAACTAGAGGTAAACCTAGTCCAGCAAAGATCAATGGTACAATGCATGATGATAGGTGTGAAGTTAAATTGTTATTTTTGGCTCAGTTGTGGACTGAGGATTCCAAAGAGGTAAAGTTATTAGCTTTTTTAAGGTAGGCCTTAAAATTACGCAACAATTATGTGCTAAGGGGATGCTTATTTAAGGAGATTCATCCAATACATTTGCTTAGGGCTGAAACTTGGGCGCGTTGGGATGGGTTCTAATAAACCCAACCCAACCCATATAAAAAATATTGAGCCCCACCCGACCAGAATTACTGAACCCAACCTAACCTGAGTTGGTGGCCCAACTCAACCGTAGTGCTGGCCCAACCCAACTTGTCACTGTCCTTTACACTCTCCCATGGCAAAGAAAGAAAGAGATCAAGTAAAAAGAAAAAAAATGCCACTGGACTTTGCACTCTCCCATAGCAAAGAAAGAAAGAGATTGTAAAACGAAAAAAAAATGCCACTATGCTTTGCACTCTCCTACAGCAGAGAAAAAAGAGAGAAAGTAAAATGAAAAAAAAAAAAACAGTTGAGTTGCTCTTTGCATTGGCTCTCTCCACAGAGAGAGAGAGAGGTAATAAGGAAAAGGCGTACTATGGAAAGGCAGAAAGAAAGAGATCTTGCACGAAATCCAAGCAGAACCAAAGAGGAGAAAGAGATTTTATTTAAAGAAAGAAGAAAAGGAAAACAAGGATGAGAGGCTCTCAAATCTCAAATCTCTAGAAATATTGCAAGATTTTCCCCTTCCAAACAAATATTAGATGGAACAAGCTAAAATTGGTAGTGATGAGTAAAACCCAAATGGGAAAAATGGAAAGAACTGTGATTTTTGTACCTTGGCGGACAAAAATCCTTCACGCTAGAAGAAGAAATGTCGATTTTAAACGCCAGGAGAGACGCTGAAAGGCGAAGAGAACTCAGAGGAGAACGGAGAGGCGGAGAGAATCACGACAATGGTGTAATAGGGAGGCTCAATGGATTGGAGAGAGGAACAACAGTAGAGAGGAATCGGAGGAAGCAGAGAGGAAAATAGGAACAGAAGAGGCTAGGGCTCCAATTGATGTTTTATATATATGGAATTTGGGTCGGGTGGTCGAATTGATCTTAAATTTCTCAACCCAACCTAACCTGAATTTCATGCGGGTTTTTTTTGGGGTTTTTTTCCTTAACCGACCAGACCGAAAATATACAAATACATAACCAACCCACTGATTTTCTCGGGTTGGATCATGTGGGTCGGGTTATCATTTGCTTGAGCATTAGGCAAAATAAGAGTTCCTTGGATGAGGATGTGGGTATTGACAAGGGACATCAAGAAATGAAGGAATTGGATGTTACCTTTACACTTTGTTAGAAGAACAACTAATAGTATGACTGTGAAGGTGGGTGTCATTATGGTTTAAAGATTACTTGTAAATCAATACAATATAACTCTCCTATACTATTAATGTACTTGCTTGATGAAACAAAAGTTCTGCTACGATATCAAAAAAAGATGGTGCACATATCGAAATGGTTGGCACATTAAAGCACATAACCGCTTGTTTTAGGCTTTACCACAACCATGGAAAAAAAGAAAAATATTAGAAGGAACAAACATTGTTCAAAAGCCCCTTCAATTGCTTCAGCTGCATCATCCCGATGGGATCCACTGTTTCCCATCAAGAGGGCTGCTCTAGGAGCTTGAGACAGAGTATTTTCAATTGCAGTTGCTCCACTTGGTGCTTGTGCCAATGCATTTTCAAGGGCAGTTTTCCACTCATACATATCCTCTGAAGTTTCAGCCTGTTGTGAAGAAGGAAAAACATAACCATACTCAACCTCTTAGCCAAAAAGGAAAAGAAGAACAAGGTAACCAGATGAACAAGGAGTTCGCAATTTAATCACTATTATGAAAGGTAAACACTCTTTATTTGACTGATATGTGAAAAAAAAAAATTGCTTCTTGACACTAGAATCTATTTCAATAGAAACTAACAGTCTTACAAGAAGCACCTTAAGTGTAAAGGCTCGCCCATCACGGCCATCAGGAAATAGCACTGTTAAGAGCTTTTTATCTGCTCTGATAACCACACTGGACATTGCACATAAAAATGTTTCAATAGCTGACTGGAAACAAATATGCTCTAATTTGCCTCCCAATAATCAGCAAAAACAAATAAAATAAAATAAAACAACTATGATTTGCATGAAATATTGTTCACCTTCCTGAGCTGTTGAGGTCAATCCCACCAAGAGTCAAATTTGCCTCACCCCCTTTTTGAGGGACAGCATTCTGGGGAAAAAAGAAGTACAATTCATGTAAAAGATCCAGAATCAGGAACTTTAAAATGATTCCAAAGTTGATCTTTTTTTTCTTTTTGAAACAGTAACAGACATGGCACAAGAGGCTTACACCACAATTTCTATTTGTCTATCTATCAATCTATCTATCAGTCTATCTATCTATCTATCAATCTAAACATTGATCTATCTATATATCTGTCTGTGTATCTATCTAACTATCTTCTATCTATATATCAATCTATGATCAACCGATCAATCAATATATATATATATATATATAGAGAGAGAGAGAGAGAGAGAGAAAGAGGTGTCTTCAAGATACTCTACAAGTGGCCTGGATTTCTGCCTAAAATACCAATCCTGAATACTTGATCTTAGTAATAGCAATTATCAGAGCCACATCCGAATTCTCAATAATGTTTAGAAATTTCAATCACTAAGATCAAGAGGTTAAAAATGTTATTTTAAACTAAAATCTGGTCCACTTGTAGAGCATCTTGAACACTTTCAATCCCATCAGTTGAAATTTTAGGATCCCTAGAAAAATGTAAAAGAAAAGAAAAAGAACAGGTGTTAACCATGCAATCACTTTCACCTAATCTACATACACATACACATGCAAGCATGCACAGAGACATATTATGTATGTATGCAAGCATGTATACCATGACAAATCTACAATACTAACAGGCAAACCATCCATGAGCGTACAACAACAATAATAACAAGACGCACACACCAACTAAGAGGGAAGCAAGGCAAGTAAAAATCATATGATAGTCCTTACCGGGTCACTTCTAAAGAAGACTAGTGATGTTCTTGTTAGAATAAACCAGCGCTTTTTCCATGAAGTCCATCCAATTCCTAATTGTGTTATGATTAAAATGTAGAAATTTCAAATCAGGTGATAATTTCCACTTACATTAAAAATGAAGTATTTGACAATGCCAATTTCCATATTGTCATGCTATTAGGAGGGCAGATTTAAAATTCAAATTAGCACTGAAATCAATACAGAAATAATTACCCAAAAAAGCATTGAAATACAAAAGAATGAAAACTATAAGGTTCAAAACTTAATTGATTCAAATTGCATGGATTCTTCATAACTACATGAGACAAAAATTCATATATGACTTGTGACATCCCAATTGTTGATTGTAACTATTCATATTACTTGTATGATTTGATCATAATTTGTAAGACTTATTTTTCTTAACCAAGAGTAAAAATGTGATGTTTCCAATTTCTTCTCCTCATGTTTTACTTGCATTACTCATATAGTAGGCTATGTAAAGTCCTTCAAAACCTTTTCAAAGTTTTTTTTTCTAAACTATAAAAAGAATTTGAAAGAGATTTGGGGCTTTCTATCCACAAAAAACTCCAAAAGATCTTTATATCATCCAAATTACATGCTGTTTTTAGAGTCTGTTTTGAAGATTCTTTAATTAGGTTTAATGTCAGAAGTGTATAAAGGTTCCCTTTCTCAATGATAGCACTCATGGGCAACATAGGGAAATTCTCCATAATTTTCAACTAAGAATCTAATTTTCATGTATAGTTTATTATTGTTGGTTTTTTAATTGATTTCAGATATTGTGATATCAATAGCAGTATTAATATATTTTATTGGAGCAGTTATGTTTCTTTTATATATTTGACTGCTATTCATAGGATGGTGATTGGATGGTATATTCGTGAACACTTTTGGTCGGTAGTAGTGGATTGGTAGTAGTGAAGCAAATTGTGTGTTAAGGGATTTTTATACATAGTTTTGTGGTGGAAATTGAATCAGATTGATTTCTATTAGTAGCTTGATGGTGGAAATAATGTAGGGCACATACAATTTATGGTCACAAGTTAATTTACAAGAGAAGCAAATGACCATGGAAAAAAGTGTGTTAAAAGGAACCTTTCAAACATCTGCAGTTCAAGGAGCACAAAATACCAAATCTTCAAGCCAAATAAAGTAGAAACTGAAGAGATAAACTTGCCTTTGGATGATATGAATAGTGGCCCACTCTTGAAAACCTGCAGTCTTAAAAATCTCAGAATACAAGTTTTAAATATTCAGAAGATAACTTGTGTCAAATATAAGCTAGAATGAAGAAGATACAACATGACTCAGACAAATATAAACTACATGACAACCATTAAATGAATGCACAGTAGGAATTTTTCTAGGCAGGACTACTGACCAGAAAAAGAATTATAGAGCAGTAAGTGTAGCCACAAGATCAAACTTAGCCCTCAGTTGAGGAGAGAATTCTTTACTGTTGCATCACAAGCAAGGTAGGCAATCCACACTTAAGAATGAGTGATTCTCATTGTCAAATGAATTATTAACAGCTGGTGCAAGCAAGGATTGACATTATATGACCCGTGAATGTCATATATGTGAAGCCAGACCCTGATTGTTCAGTTGTGTCTGCCATGGTATGAGAGAACTATAGAGAACAATATTTGTGGTTTGAAAGAAGTGATATAATGGTGACAATTAGGCCATAAGCATTAGAAATAGATATAGAAAAACTTTAGCTAAAATAATATTAGGTCAAATGATCACCAGAACAATGATAAGCATGTCAGTGTTTTTATGGTTCATCCTCATATAGGGTCCGGTCCTTTGGCTATATAGGTGATTTTCAAGTACAAGGAAAAAAGTTTATGGGATCCATATTTTTTGTTATTTTCATATGCAAGTACAAGTATGATGGTGACTTCTAGTGTATATAACCTAACTCCTCATTCTCTTCTTTTCCAAGCCAGGCAAAGAGTGTAGAAACAGGATAGTTGGAGAAAGAAGACTTTGAGAGAGTCCTCTTGTCTGAGATATGAAGTAAGAGATCTTGTTTCTTTTCTCTGCCATCAATAGAGTGTCAAAGGGGAGCCTCTGTATGCATGAGAAGTTGATCATCAACTGTCTTGAGATGGTAAGCTTGTACGCCTACTCTTGAAAAGTGGATTATGGATTGTGGACTTGTGGTTTTCCCTCTTGACTTGGGAGGATTTCCACACAAAATTGGTATTTGCATCTCTTTTTCTTGCCCTCATTCTTTACGAATTGGTTATAGTTGTGTGGATGAGCTCATATAGTTGTTGCAGCCCTTCCATTGCATTTCCTAAGGGGCTGCTTGTCATTTGCCAGCGGATGAAAAATGAAGGGCATGATATTCTCTATTTTTCTATGAAATAAAGGCTCAGAGGTAAAGAAGAAATAATGTCAGGTAAGAAATGTTTTGGAAATGATTATCAGTATGGTAGCCATCTTCTACAGGGGACATAGCTCAGCTTATACCTGAATAATTTAGGATTCAATTCTAACACAGAAGCACAAAATTCCCATTTTCTATTCGTTTCCAAACATGTCAATGGTTCTGAGAGCCAATCATGTCAATAATTTCCTTGAACATCATTCCCAACTAAATTATAATGTGCGACCATACTCTGTTAATGGGTCTTATGATCCGATCGCTGTTAACTTGTACATTCTATGCAGCATAAGATTATCATCAAATACATAATTGCAAGAAAACATTGTTAACTCACCCAAAAAGCCATTCAGATGTGACAAATAACAGTATTGCAAATTTAAAATTGACAACAATAAAAGCTTAGAGATTAGAACCCCAATTACCGTATTTCCAGCACGAGATTGCAGCTGATCAACTGATAAGGGCTGAGCTGATGTCATACCATCATCTCCCTAACCACATTTATAAAATAATCCATTATAAGAAATCCTCATATTTCTCACAGATACATAATCATCCAAATGCAGGGAAAAATAACTATAGAAACAATTTTCAAAAATTTGGGGGTGGAAGGAACTGCAGAAAAAAAAAATGTACAATTGGAAAACAGCAAAAGCTTCCCAATTTTCACACCTGAGGAAAGTGAGATGAATCCGAACTTCGGGTAACCATTGTTGAGTCCGTAACATATCCCAGACAATCTGCATTATTTTTTTCACAGCAATAAGAAATTGAGAATGGAAAAAAAAAAAGGGACAGTTGTCGATGATGGGATGGGAAGAATGCAAACCTTCAAATGAGGAAACTTAGGGTTTGAGAATTCCAAGAAAAGAAGAGTGGCAAGGAGAAATGAGAAGAGAGGGTGAAATCAGAGAAATGGAGGAAAAAAAAAAAAAAGAGAGAATCGCCAAGAGTTTCTCTTCTCCAACGGAAGCGCGAGGGTCCAGCAACGGATTTTAAAAAAGGACCCGCGAACGTGGCCCCTTATATACGGCCACCGTATGCCTACGCGGAAGCTTTGGAAGTCGTGGAGGGCATAAATCAGCTTAATCATCGAGGTCCGAGGCGTGTGGTTTGGGGTGCCCATTTCCAACCCGATTGCTAGATCCGACTATTTTATAGAAAAATTAAGTTTGATCTAGATCCACCGAATCCAAATTCATATTAAATTCCCTCCATGATCAGTAATTGGAAAGTTCAAAATTATATTAAATCCCCACATAGTCAATGACCCTTTTTTTACGAAATCAAAATGTTAGCAGAGACCAATGGACTGAAATTTTTGTTAATACATTGATTTTTCCTTTCTAATCTTTCCAATAATTTTCACATCCTCATATCCCAGACTAAATATTACAGCTGAATTTTTAATTTTATCTAAAAAAATTCTCTTGTAGCCACATTATATTAAAAAAATACTCTTTTATTTCATCATTTAAAAATTTAATTCAAAATAAATTAAATCGAGTTGAGAAAATACAATTTTTTTATTTTATCAAATTAGGTCTAATTGGGTCAAGGTAAATGGTTGTTAACCTTTATATGTAAACTAATTCAAGTTTGCTGCTACATTTGCTTGTTGTACTTGCGTTTTCAATAATTTATTGAGAGTGTGTTTGTTGCACGATGTCCTATAAATACTTGTCATAATAGATAGCTTCTTTTAAAATTTATTTGGCAAAAGAACACTTTGATACCCATATGTTATTTGTGGACAACTTTTGTTAACTATGATGCTACATTGCTACCAATTCAATGCTAATATAGTTTATGGCATTAGTGAATTTTAAATTTAAGAATTATAATTTAAAAGTTTTGATGATTGTAAATCAAACTATAACTTAATTATAAATTCATCGTATAATTATACATTTCAAAGTGAAATGATCATCTATACTCTGATATGCATGGAATCTAGTATACCTAAGCACCATGCCCACTGAGGTGGTGATGATTTTGTCATTTTGTCCAAAAAAAAAAAAAAAATCTTTAATATGAGATTTACCAAAAGCCATTTTAATTGAATCAATCATATCATATTTTCAAAACTCTAAGTTTTAATAAATTTAAATTATTTTTTAATCTAGAGGGTTCAAAGATATAGTTTGATTAATCTAATTAAAGTGATTTTTAGTAGATTTTGTATACGGAAAAATATATTTTTTTACAAACTTATAATTATCTTATTTGATGAACCCGATAGCTAAACTGATGAGTATACCACAATCACTAATGTGAGGATGATCTTTATTCATGCCTTCGACCATCAAAATTCTCCACTGCTAATCACATACTCGAAACTTTGGCTTTTAATTGATTATGAAATGCAGGATAGAATGAGTAAGGTGCCCTGTAGTTTTATTGATAATATTAATAATCTAATTCTTATTTTTTGATTTGACATCTTTTCAATGTACTTTTTTATCACTCATTTAATTGTCATCTAATCATGAATATAATTGGCTGGATTGTAAAGGTTGAATGAACAGTTAGGAACATTTGAACAATCTCAGAAATAAGTTATAGTCCTCTCAATGGTCGAATGATCCTATTTAACTTATAGAAACGTTGACGGTCGTTCTTTATCTTTAAAGAAATGGACGAATGATTCTTTGTTCAATCGCAACGGTTGAACGAACGGACAAAGGTCTAAAATAACGTTTGGACGATAAAAAAAATGATCGTTTTTGCAAAAGTGAGGGAGATATGAGAATTTTACGCGAAAAATTTAATTCATATGTCACCTAAAAGAAAATATCCGTGTTAATATGATACCCTTTTTATATCAAATGAAATTAGTGTACCTTTTCACAAATAATGACAAGACAAACTTTACATTTTTTATTATAAAAAATACATGTATCCTTATCACTATCCCTGGATATTAGGCCATGATATTAGTTTAAAAACTTTTCTCTAATTGAAGAACTTCTAATTTATTGTTTATATATATATAGAGAAGGACACGTGCGCATAATTCTCCGCTAAATATATTTTAATTAATTTTTAAAACTATTTTAAAATGATCTAATAATTAAGCTCAATCGTAGGTAATTTGTTTGCATAGTTTCAAAGGAATAAGTGCTTGAAAAATTGACAAGGATCCACTGTCGTTCATTCTCTCACCCAAGTCTTCCAACTATAATTTTATCAAATTAGTCCAATTTTTTTCCTTGGTGGCCCATTCATGCAATGTTATTTCTGATAAATGGTTGAGATTTGATACATATTATATTTAAGGTTAAATTAACAATTAAATATTAGTTTATATTTGATCGATATTTTTCTAAACTATTCAGCTACAATACAGTATAATTAATCTTTAGATTATATTATTCGGTATAATTTTGTTTATTAATATTTGGGTATTTGATGGAAAAAAAAAATTCAGTAATGAACATAGACAAAGTCGCAGGATAGACAAAATATGAAAGGAAGCGTGGGAGTTAACGCGTTGAAATGAGTAGCTGATGTAAGACACCACAATCTGGAGAGGGAAAGGGAAAGGGAAAGGGTAAGACAAAGAGGAGTGGAAAAGAGCTAGTCCCGGCACAAGACGCGGTTAATCTGTGGAAGACAAACACGAGTCATTGTCAATTAGTGGGGCGTCTCGGACGGAGCAGAGGGAGCATCTTCTGGGTTTATAGAATTACACGTAATGGAAAATTTTATTGGGACTGTGTCTTTAAAGACTCTTTAATAAGACATGTCATTTAATTGGATTTGAGATTACATAATTAGATGTGGTGTAAAGAACCATATGATTAAATTGTGTATGACGTTTCACGATTTTAAACTTTTAAAAATCAACAGCTTTAAATTCATCAAAATTTGAAGATCAAAATTATATTACTTAAATTAACAATTGATTCTGAAACTTTATATATTTTATATCTATGTAATCCTTATCAAATAAATTCAATTGTGTAAGACTCATCAATCATTTCATGATATATCTTTTAAATAGTCTTGCTCAATGTGTCTCACTAGTCTAATTAATATAAAAATCAATTAAAATGCATAATATTACAAAAGGAAAGCTGTTTTTCAAATAGAAACTATTTTCCTCTAATAACATGGATATCTCCATTCAATTGGTGTATTCTAGCAAAATAAAGGTGCAACTTGAATAGGATTAGTTTGAACTCAACTAATTTTATTTAAACTACAGGCAAGTTAATTAAACTGATTTAAAATAGGATTTGATCTACAATAAAAACTTGACGTGTTTTCAATTTGAACATAATTTAAGTCATGTTTTGTATAATTCAAAGTTGGATGAATAAAATGAAACGTGCTTACTTAGAAAATCTATAAAATTTATTATGTAAAACACATGAGTCGAACACATCTTTAAAAATCGATTTATAAGAAGATGTCCATGCATTTATAAACTCTAAGCTCCAATGTAAGACTTTATTAACACTCCTCTC
The DNA here is from genome assembly GCA_013350335.1 of Chimonanthus salicifolius. Taxonomy (NCBI): domain Eukaryota; kingdom Viridiplantae; phylum Streptophyta; class Magnoliopsida; order Laurales; family Calycanthaceae; genus Chimonanthus; species Chimonanthus salicifolius. The sequence continues at coordinate 12,094,998 of CM023537.1, read as the reverse complement.
CAACGTGAGGATGGGAGACAATATGATACACTCACAAATTCAACCCGAGCTCGATCAAGGCCTGATTTGTCAGAATCAATAAATTGGCCCTTCAAAATGGAGATCGGACTGATGACGGGAAGAGAGGTCCCACTTCAGGTATCATGTCATCAACCTTGTCATTCTATGGGGCCCACTCAGATTGCCAAACCAGTGAACTCAAACGACAACTCACACAAACGTGTCGTGACCGAAACTGGAAACCCAACAGAGATAAGATGAAAATATAAAATCGTGCACAATACCGGCGCTGACTCTGTCGTGCCCGATCTATACCCAGAGCAAAGGGCAAAAAAGAGGAAAGAAATAAATGGCAGCAATAAGAAAAATGAAGGAGAAGATAAGAAAGAAATAGAAAAAGAAAGTAGAGACAAGAATAAGAAGAATTGGGGAAGTTATTGCTGCCAACGTACAGAAAGAAAGGAAGATAATGATTTGGAAAAAAAATATCAAGCAACGATAGAAAGAATAAGGGATAGCCGGATAGGAAGAGCTGACGTTGGACGTATGGCATTATTTTTTTTAATTTACGTTTTGGAAAGTACGGAAACTCTACATATTTTTTAATTAATTATTTTATTTCTTTTTAGATTTTATTAGAATAAAGTCCTATAAATATATTGGTGAGGCAAGCTTTGTAACGGAGATTGAATTTTTATAGTTGTTTGTATTTAATTTGGCTTTGTGTTAAAATTATATTTAATTATTTGGATTGAAATTTGTGCATGGTGAATTTTGATTTCATATCATGCATTTTATGTCTATGAGTAATTAAATTAAATTTCACATCCATATTAGATCTTAGAAGGTTCGATGTTTTCAAGTTGAATTAGTGCTAGATTTAAATTCTCATTTACTTTTTGATTAAATCAAGTATGGACAATGATAATTCTAGTTTCAATTTGAATTTGATTGAACACCCAATTTTTTTGGTAAGATAAATTCCGTCAAGAGTCTCATTCAAATTGGTGTCATTTTTCTTTTTCCTTGAGTGGTCTGAATGAATTAAGAGAAGGCCTCTTTGAAAACAAAACAAAACAAACAAAAAAAAAATCTAAAAAATTACAAGTTGTAGCTTCGCTTGGGTCACACTCGGCTCTCCCCCTTCACACATGGCTGGAGATATGAACCCGACCGACTCAATGATACTCTCGCTCTGATACCAAACATCGGTTTATCGCTTTAAAATGCAAACCCCACATATTTCAAATGATATCATTTGTCATCTTCTTTACCATTAGAATTATAACATTCATCATTCCTCTATATCACATTTTTATGTGATCAAAGCCCTTCACATTGAATGTGAAGTTGTACAGTATCTTCAACTAAAAATCTAAGACCAATAACTTTTTATCCATCAAATTTAGATAAGTCAAAATCAACACTGAGATGGTGATTAATTTTAATGAGCATTTAATCAATTAGCCAATCTTAATTTTTTTTTTATTTTTACATACTTTACATTACTACATTTTATATGATAAGATCTAATAGTCCACTACATATCATGTATCAAAGCTTAGGTAATAGATTCATCTTTCTTAGCACACTGTTCCATGCTTTTTATAAAGACACTTGGCATGACGGTGATCCAATTTCACTTAAGACATAAACATTTATGGCTTGTTTGGCTTCCTCAAATTCAATAAAAATAAAGTATACGTAATTCATAATATTATAGAGAAATAATAGATTTTGAGTGAATTCTTGTTTAAAATTATTTTTTTAAATGCTAAACAGTTGTTTGAATGTTTGAAGTTTGAACTGTTAGAAAAAATATTTTGTCCATGAGTATTTAGGAGGACTTAAAAAAACTATAGAAATAATAATTAATAAAAATATGTGATACTACTTGTTCAAAAATAAATTAGTATTAGGACAAAACAATGACGGATAAGTAGAGATTTTTTTTAAATACAACCACATTTTTTTCTAGAGGGGTAATCTTTTCATTTCCAACGATTTACATGGCAAGTAAGGTGAATTTAAGTTTGACTATTAGTTATTGTCATTGGTTTTTTTTTGTAAGATTTTCATGAAAACTTGAGATTTTTTAATATTTTCAAAAACAGAGGGTGGTTTTTAGAATTCTGAGAAAACTTAGGAGGTTTTTAAAATTATCCCATAAAAGAGTTGTTAAAAATGTTCTATCCACAATATAAATTTATTGGAGTGTTAAAATTTGAATTTATAGAATTGTCTCAATTATCAAATTATAAGTTCATTCTATTCCAAAAAATTAGATCTAAGTCCTTAACTTGTTAGTCAATCTTGCCTCTCTCAACCCCACATTCCTTCCTCATGGTCAGGGATGAAAATGGGAAGAGTTCATGCCGAGCTTATATTGTCCAAGCCCCAGTTTAACATAGGCTTGATATGTAAGTCCAAGCCCCACATTTGCATGCTTGATGCCTGAACTCGAATCCAGCACTGAGTTCAACGGTTTATGACTTCTCTAATCTAAACCTAAAGCAATTTAATAACGATGATATAAGAAATGGACATCAACTAAAATTAGCTTTAAATTTAATAAAAATAATATTTTAAATTATTTAAATTTATCATTTTACCTTAAAGCTGTCTCAATCAAGGGTATAAATCTCGGCCGATATTGTGCATATCGGCCGAGAAATCTCGGACTTTTGACGGCCGAGATATCTCGGCTGATACGCACAATATCGACCTATACTAGCGAGATATCGGCCGATACACATTTATACTGACCGATATTTGACAAAAAGAATTTAGGGGAGAGAGAGATCTCGACCGAGATCCGAGATACTGAGATATCGGCCGAGACACCGATATTTCGGTAAAAGGGATTTTTGTACCCCTGGTCTCAATCAATATAATTTCGTCTTTGTAAACATTGACATAAACTTTTGTTTTACGCATTTCATTCAATGATTGACCTTGATTCTTGAATTTAGGTTATCGATTGTTATACATTTTGGCTTAAGAATCAAAGGTATCAAGTTCGAGTTCCGTAATCACTCGATGCTCACGGCTTGCGAAATACTATATACCTATAGAGTTTATCCAATATTCTCATACTACCTTCTCACTTTCGCACCGCTTTCAGCATATCCTCAGTATAAGCCACACGACTCCATCAGTGTCATCTCACATTTGATCTTCAATAAAATATGGGAACAGATTTGCATAAAGATGAATACAAATATTTGAAGGGCTTTTGTCCAAAGCCATTTGTATCTTTGTGCTTGTTGCTTATCACACTCTTGTTTCCATTTTTGGTACTAAGAAGATTGTAACACTTAAATTTTGGCTGCAGCCTCCAGTTTGCCGTTAATAACATCTTACGAACAAGAGTAACGTTACTCTTACATCTGATCTCTCTTCAATGCAGTCCCAATTCTGAAAACAGCTATCCTGGTACGAAAGATAACTCATCTGACCAGGTATGCATATATCTTAGGGGTGAAACTTGGGTCGGATTTTTACTCGACCCCATGATTCGACCCGAGAAATTAATGGGTTTGGATTATGTATTTGTATTTCTCAGGTCGGGTAGGGTTGGAAAAATAAACCTGCATGAAATTTGGGTCAGGTCGATAAATTTAAAAGCAGTCCGACCTGACTTGAGTCTAACAAGTTATAAAACAACATTTGGATTGAGTGAGTCAGAAATTTAGATCGGGTCGGGTTGAATAACTCGGGTCGAGTCGAGTTCAATAATTTTTTTTATATGAATTGAGTTGGATTTATTGAAACTTGACCCGAATTTCAGGCCTAATGTATGTGAAAAATCTATCACTTGCATGAAGTTTCATTCTTATTTTATTCTTTTATTCAAATTTCTTAAAAATGAATTATATTTACTGAAAATTTAAAGATCAAGATGAAATAATTAAGATGATGTTAATTGTCGAATGCACTATAGTTTGTACTTTGTAGGACCGATGAATCATTTGGTGGGAGTTCTTATTAGAGAGTCTCGCTGTCCTAATTCGATTGTATATTGGGTAGCGATAAGAAGCACAGATAGAAAGTCATAAGTTGTGTTTGGATAAAGAGAAATGGACTAACTTTGTTAAATATGTAACTTTTTGTTATTTAGATGTTGTCTTTAATGGACGATGAGGTTCAGGGGTCTGAATATCGGCTGATACGAATAATAAAATCTGAATAATGGCCGATATAATTAGTATCAGTTAATATGATTCGTATGGGTCAATACTGAATTTTAAACTCCCATTATTGAGGCTTTAAATAAGAAATGGTTTTTGGTTTGAGGGAAAATAATATTTTTTGATCTCTCTCCAAAGAAGATCTTCTTTTCTACTGAGAAAAGATGGTCATAGCCTCATAGGTGTGACCCCTCACTTAAGGGTTACACTGGGTTATGTTTTTATTTTATTTTTTAATTTTAATAAAAATATAACTGGTGGAGTTGAAATCTCACTTTATCATCGTCATCGTCGACAGTGAAAACAACTAATATCTCATCTATCTTGGGTCAATTTAGCAGTTTTTCATCTTCAATTGATCCTATCATAAAATTATTAACAAAATCTCACATCATGAATTATTAGGTGACCAATTTTAACAAAAAAAATAAAAGAAATTTTAGTATTTGATTTTAGTGGTAAATAATTATTAGTGTCTTTGTTTTTTAGAGCCACAAAAATCAATTAGCTAAAATTTAAATTTGATTTTTAGGCTTAAATTCAATATACATGTAGCAAATGAAATGAACTATCAATCCCATTGAATTTATTTTTCTTAAATATTCAAAAAAAATAACAAAAACAAAAAATACTAAATTACATCTCACGTACGCTTATATTAAGTTCCTTTAAAAGTTGTGAGGTTCTGTACTCAAACACCATCAGAAAAGGAGTTTAAAGGAGATTTCTAGAGACCTTGAAAGAGTCAAAAGTTCTTCTAATGAGAATTTGCTCTGTTAAGTTCTCGTCATCGAAACACTTGGGCTGCGTTAGGATGGGGGTAAATTTTAGATCGGGTGAAATCTTGTTATTCGACTGAGAAATCTCTCTCTTATTTTTTTTTAATTAAAACTATCGATATCAACGATCTATACAGTCGCCGATATTAAAATCCCTTACTCTGGATAATATGAAAATCTCTCTCTTGAAAAAGGGTTTTCGAAAGAATTTTTACCCCTCCTCCTTAATTACTAAATAAGATACCCCCTCTTTACCCCCATCAAAATGCAGTCTCGGTATAGCTGCTTGGCATAGACAGATGGTAATATGATAATAAGTTTAAGAGAAAATTTTATATTTAATTATTATAAAAAATAATAACTCATATTAATCAAAATAGTAACATTTAGATTTACGATTCTAAAATTATAAACTCAAATTTTACACACTGACTGGTGCTTGCCATTTGTTTACTATCTTAATGATAGATGCATGATCTATCTGAAATTCCAACTGTCTCTTTTAAAAAAGATTCTTTGGTTGGTTAAAGATTTTTATCTAACCTCTGATGCATGCGAATATTAATGGCAACCTAATGACCCACGACTTACCAACATGAGGAAAATATTAGTTAATTATTGAAATTAATTTTCTTACTAGATTTATGAGGTCTAATTTCAATGATTAATAATTATAAAGTTCAATAAAATAATTAATAATTTCTAATGATGTTGATTTTTAAATGATAAATAATTGACTACCTTCTATTTCTGTACTACTTCTCATTCTATCAATATTAAAAATGTAAATAAATCTGTAATATTTTAGTAACTCAAACATTAGGCCTCAAAATAAAGGTTTTTGAAAAAAAATTATACATATAGATGTCTTATATGAGTGGCGCCCCCTTTTGTGTCTTATATGAGTGTACTTGAACTAATAGAATAATTCTTTTTGAGAAATATATAAATAAGAATATAAGGCTTTAAAACATTAATTTGACTAAAGCAATAAAATCTTTTTGAACTTTAAATTTTTTATAATTTTAATTTATTTTTAATAGCTATGAACATGAGCTCTGAGATAATATATTAATGAAATTAATTAGATCATATATTTTAAAACTCTTTCCATTGTAATGACTTTAAAATCAACTTATGCAATTATTTAATATGGGATAGTTCAATTGGTAATTTCTCACTTCAAGAAACGAGATTTTACAAGTTCTCGTATCCTTAATAGACTCAAATTCGAAATAGACGGACATAACCCATTGCAAGGCCTAAATGACGGGTCATTGGTCCCGATCCAATCTCACACTTCACTTAGTTAGGAATCCATGACCAACTTGTCTAAATAGCTAATAATTCTCTATTTTATACTAATATTATACTTGTAATATACATCGCCATCATTTAAGTCATCTATCCAATCAAACTGAAGATTACTTTTAATATTTAGATTTTACAATTTATTTTTATGAACCGACCACCTCTCTAAAGTTTAGATTAGAAGACTTAAACTCACAACTTTTAGACTTTAACAATGAGTCCTTACTCATATTTAAAAAAAAAAAAAAAATTCAACTGTTTTTCCAAAGATACTTCAATTATACATGTATATTTCACATAAATGCATAATCCACGTATTGTACTTCCCAACATATTCAAGTACCTTTTCTTTTATCTAGTGTGTCCTTTTTTATATTATATATACATAATTTAAATATTTGTTCTTTAAAGTAATTGATACTGTTCTAAAACTTAAACATTTAAAAAAGATAAAGAGATAAAAGATTTTATAAATATTTCATTACTTTTATTTATTACCTAAAGTACAATAAAAATCAAACGTTTCTCAAAAATAATCTTCTCAAAATTAATTTCCTTCTAAATTTTTTGGTGAAAACAAAATTAGATTAAAAATAGTTTTAAATCTTTGTTTCAGTTGAATAAATTCTAGAAAAAAATTAAAATACAAATATATTAAATTTATAAAATAATTTCGTTAACTTTTTATCCCTAAATTTTATAAATAAGATGTTTCATCTATCTCTCGATTTTGTGATATCTACTTTTATAGATTAATTTGTAATCATATTATTCAAAAAATAATGGACAGGTTATTTCATTTTCGTACGACAAATTAAGAATATAGCCCATAATTTCCCCAATAAAAGTTTGAAACACGAGGATGTCCATTTCCGGTGCCAGAACTGCAGTACACTTGGCGGTGAAGTGAAACATTTGTCGTAATCGGGGCTACGCTGAAGAAAGATGCCTGAGTAATAATTTTCTTCGGTAACTAATGGAAGATGAACAGTACAATTTCAATTTTTGATTTTATTATTTTCATGAAATAATAAATTAATGACAGTAAGTCGATAGTGCTAGACTATCTTTTTTTTATAAATTCTAATGAGATAGTGTATATTTTCATTTTATAAAGAAAAAATATAAATCTTGAACGAGAGCTATCACTGTTTCGTTCTTCTTAGATCGATTTGAACTCATACACCTTTCAAAAGAAAACCACAGTAAAATATCAGAGTTATTAATTTGTTTCTCTTTATTAATTTCTCTTTATATTATATTGTTTCCCGTGAGGTAAGATAACATTCTCGTAACATATAAAACATTTGAATTCCAATAATCTTGTGCTTCACCAAACTTAAATCTCTACCTACTCATCACCAAAACCCATTTTGCCATCCTAATAGACTTTTGGCGATAGCTTACACTTATTTGGACTCATGGCTTCTCCTCCTTCCAATATGGAAATAGACCAAGAGATTGAGGCAGGTAGCCAGGAGCCGGAGCCGGTACCGGAGAAGAAGAAGAGCAAGGGCATACAGTGGACTCTACTTGTGCTAAATTGTGTCGTATTGGCACTTGGAAACGTTGGCGGTCCGTTGCTTCTCCGACTCTATTTCACGGGAGGAGGCACTCGGAAATGGTTGTCCAGCTGGTTACAGACGGGTGGCTGGCCTTTCACCGTCCTCACTCTCTTAATCTCTTACGTCAACCGACGTCGAAAGCAAGGGAAGGATTGTAAGGCCTTCTTCATCACTCTCCCCCCGTTGATCACCTGCAGTGTAATTGGTATCCTAGCTGGCTTGGATGATTACATGTATACATATGGATCGGCGTATCTACCGGTGTCGACGTTGTCGCTCATCGGCTCCACCGAGCTGGTGTTCAATGCCGTGTTTGCCAAACTTTTGGTGAAGCAGAAGTTTACACCGTATTCGGTCAATGCCATTGCACTTTTAACTGTCGGCGCCGTCATTCTCGGAATTTATTCCAGCGGCGACCGGCCTTCGAATGAAAGGAACAGTCAATACTACTTGGGCTTCTTCATGACTATCTGTGCAACTGCAGTGGGTGGTCTGGTTGTTCCCTTGCTCGAGCTCGCGTACTTGAAAACAAATCAGGCCATTAGCTTTTCCCTGGTGATGGAGATGCAGATGGATCCAATCCTTCTTTGCCACTATTTTTTGTACCATTGGAACGCTGGTGAACAAAGACTATAAGGTCGGTCTCTCTCTCACTCACACAAATAGTGACCATAATAAATGAAATGAGTCGATCTGGGTATCTCTTAATAAACCGAAATCTGGAGTATTTTTAGTGATGGCGAAAGGAGTTGGAGTGATAAGCAGGAATTCGCCTTATAGGCTGGAGTTTTGAGTTTAATTCTCATTTCGCCGGGTCACTTTATGTAGAGTTACTCAGGCTTCCACATGACTTGGAAATTAGTCACTGTTCGAAGAAGCCCGGACACTTTATTCATGAAAAAAAAAAATCTAGTGTTCTTTACCCATGCACAATTCAATTTTACACTATTTACCTGAAGTGGGAGTCTTGAGTTCGATTTTCACTTTTTCCCAAAAGGCTACTAAACCGGAATTTTGAGTTCGATTCTCACTCCACTCTAAAGGGTCACTCTCTGTGGATTTATCTTGTGTGTGTAGGTAAGGAGGAATGCATATACTCTAAAGACTAAGAGTCTTGGAAACCTTGGTAATTAAAAAAAAAAAAAATCCTCTTAAGATTAGAAACTATTAAATGTGTCAATAGTTAGATGATTATCATCCAATCAATGACATAAATGTACTTCATGGGTCTATATTTATATGCAGGCAATCACGAGAGAAGCTAGAGAATATGAATTAGGAGAGGCAGCATATTATTTGGTGATTGTCTCTTGTGCAATCTTTTGGCAGTTATTCTACTTTGGAATGGTGGGTGTAGTTTCATGTTCTTCAGCTCTTCATGCTGGGATCCTGATGGCAGCCCTTACACCGGTTACAGAGATCTTAGGTGTTTTCTTCTTCAACGAGAAGTTCGGAGCAGAGAAAGGCATAGCCCTACTCCTTTCTCTTTGGGGTTTTACTTCTTACTTCTGCGGAGAATTCAAGAAATACAAGAAACAGAAGCGGATGGTAGAAATGGAACCACGTCAAAAGCAGAACTCTTGTCCAGAAATCAGCAATTGAGAGCTTATTCAGAACTTTTCTCACCCCTCACTGCAAATGCTCCAATGATGACAAGTGAAAATTTTGATAAAATTCATGCTCCAATTATGAAAAGTGAATTTTTTTATAAAATTCATGTCCAATGATGAAAAGTGAAAAATTTGATAAGATTCACGCTGAGTACACCTACCTAAGGAGCCGGATTGGTGGGATTCATCACCTAATCAGATGGATTTTAAATAAGAATTAACTAGTTATTTGTGGATTCTTTTAGAATTATATTTTTCTGCAAGATAAGTTTGGAAGGTCGAATTTAAAAATCTATCATTAGAATATGGTTTATGTTTGAGGAATTTCTTACAAAGAAACATTTAAGGCTAAGACTCATGAATCAAGTGGGGCTCGTGACTGGGCTTTGGAATGGGCTTATAAGTGTTGTTTCAGTAACGCTTACTAAGATTTCACAATGGGTTATAAGGTCCAGGTTTAGTTTGTGTTTAAATTGCGTTGGATTTTCTATTTATATTAAGTAGACATTTCTAACATATTTAATCAATGCTGCTATTTAAATAGATGTAGACTTGATACGATTGGATGTGACGCATAAAAACTAGCAATAGCCAATTGAGTCAGGTCTATACATTAGAAATAGGTTCTGGTCATGTTACCTATTTATATATATGGGTTCGAGTGGCATCTGCCCATTATGGGGGTCAATTTTGTCGAGTCTACAACTACTACCACTGAATGTGGGTTAATCATGGTGTTGAGACAGACAGTGGATCGGGTTAAGGATTGTTAGTATGGGTGGAATACAAATCCAATTATGTGATACTTTATAAAAAAAAAAAAATTAATTTACACACAACACTCAACCTTGTATTATGAAATTTATTGATGGTTGCATTTACTTTTAATTCCTCGGTGTAAGTATGCTTGTGACTTTAGCACTTTAGAAAATGGGGCATTTCACTAGTTGGTTCCTTAGAACCATCTAATACAAGTCATAGATGATATGCGGTGATCCACATACGAAATCGGAGTTAGGACTTGGCATCCAGTCCACAAGACAAGTCCAATAGGTGGAGTGACTCAAGTCTTTTATGAGTCCATAAATCTCTCCCTTTCACAACCAATGCGGGAATGGTTCACTGTCCCAACAATCTCCCCCTTGAACGAGGCTCTCCGGCAGATAGAACATCGCCTGCCATCTCGTCCAGCGAAGGTATCTCCTGAGCAGATCTGGATGCAATCCAAACCCTTTATTTCAGGGGTCGAAATATCTGCCGATATGTATCAGTTGTTTAAGACCGAACGATATCGGCCGATACGATATGTATCGGCCGTACAAAACTATTATCGGCCGATATTTGGTCCGTAATATCCGTCACCATATCGGCCGATATGCATAAATATCAGTATTTAATTTTTTATTTTTTTAAAAAATCAATACAGTTTTTCACGGTGTTTTGCGGGTTTTCACTGTTCTTCCGATACGATTTTTTGCGATTTTCACGGTTTTTGCGGTTATTCACGGTTTTTTGCGGTTTCTTCACGGTTTTGAATACTGGAGGAGAGAGAAACTTATCGGCCGGGGCATTTTTTTGACCCCTGCTTTATTTGATTTCCTTGCAAACTGATTCCAAAAAATCAGCTCAGATCCTGTTGAACTCAGTTCACTCTGCTGGATCTGTTACTGCTGTATTCTCATGCTGCTCAATTTTTGTCGTTCAAAATCTTCCTTAATCTGATGGAGATTTTGATAAATCCTGAATTGAAATCCCAACCATTGATTTGGATTTTCTTTCCTTCAGCGGGTGCTCAAAATACTAGGCCCAAATCTGTCAAAATCCACCTTCCACGTTCACGAAGGTTTGTAATGGGATTCCCGCCAGTAACTTGCTGATTTATTGCTGTTTAAACACTTCTTAGGGTCGGCCAAATCCAGCTTAGTTTGGTAATGCACGTAGAAAGGAAAACTTCCACCTTTGGGTTTCCAATTTTGGGCACAAACAGGCTTGTATGAGCTGACTGGATTTCGTACTATGTTTGCACTCCAGGTTGGGTCCACATGGTGATGAGTCAGCAGATCACATGTACTTCGTGGGCCCACCAATTTGACAGCATTCGGGTTCGTATTCATGGGCTTTGTAGGTGTATCTCCAAATGGGCCCAGGCCTAAAACAGATGCAAATGGGCCTCATTTCAGCCGCAAGTGGGGATTGGCTCGTGTTTTGGAGTCCTCTCTTCCATCCATCAGTTCTAAGTTCAAATCGGGTCCAATGGGTCGCATTTTCCTCTAATGGGCTTTTCCCAATTTCGTCTGACTCGATTCGGCTTCAGATAGCTGCATCAATTCTAAAATGAAAGTTTCATTTAGAATTCGTTATCTAATTTACTTTGTTTAATTCTGAGAATTGTACATATTTGATGAGACTAAACTTCTTATAAATTCTTACATCTACAATATTTTTTCTCAATTCATAGAGTCAGTTGACCTTATCTCATTACCAAATTCTTATATGAGCATAATGTATCGCTAGTTAGAACAGGCAAAGAAGGATCTTTACCACAATTTCCATCTCCATAAGGGATCAAACCAAATTCACATAATAAAGAGAAAATTTTAATAGAAAAATACTAATTTTATTATAAAATTATATTTTATATTGATATAAAAAGTCATTTGATAAATATATTTTTAACTCTTAAAAATAATTTATTGTGACTAAGACCAATATAAATGTATAATAAGATATGATTTCAAAATAAATTTAACATCTCTCTTTTGAATAATATCACTATTAAATCGAATTACAATTTCATACTCAAGATAGAATATATCAATATCAACTTGGGAATTGGTTTGATAACATGACAAAATCAAACGTGTGTAAGTAGGATTTGACAAACAAAAGTGGTTTATCTCAACTAGTAATCTCCCGTTTCAAGAAGTGGGAGGTGTCAGGGTTGAGGCCCTATGACTTCATCTAGTTTATTCTAAGGGCAGTGGGTATCACCCATGAACGTTATACGCTGAGTTTCCCGCAGCATACCACGCACGTAAATTAAAAAAAAATTGACAAATAAAAGTGGTTTTACTTCAAAGTTCCATCACGATAGATACGGTGAAGAAAGTGCAAATTCACACTAAAGTGGCGTTTGAGTATTTTCCTAATTTAATATTTTAGAAGAGAAAAAATATTATAAATTTAACAATTTTTTGTTAATTTTCTGGAGTAGGTGGCCAATATTTTCTAGATAAGACGAACATCTGCCCACCCTTTCCTTTCAATTAGTGATTACAAACTCTCTTTTTTAATAGTTTTTTATAACAGGGGAGGAGGGGGTTTAATGTAGATTTATTTTAACAAAGTAAGTTAACAGCAGAAAACACAATTAAAAAAGAAAAAAGAAAAAATGATAAAATAGAATAAAGAGATATTTCCGACTCACAAATTGAGCACCTAAAAGTTTTAATAGATCTGCCAAAAATCTAAATCGACCAATTTAAATAAATGGTCCGACCTGAGTCAAACTGACTGATTTAATAGAAGTTCCCACATAAATCCGATTATAAAATGAATAAATCCATCTAACTTACTATTGCCACATTTATATGGGTCATATTCAATCATAAAGCCTGCAACCATTTAGAAGTAGTTTTGATATATAACTTTTTAAGAAAAGTCTCCTCAATCAAATAAATAGATAAACTTGACGTAATCCTAAATAGATTAGAAACAACTAAATTTAGTTAATAAGATCCAAAATACCTCAAACTCAAATAGATCCAAATCAAATAATATCTAAATCAAATATAATCTCATTGAGAGGTTTTTCTTGACTTTGTCCCTGTTAACAAACAATTCAAAATACTTCAACTTCTTCAAAACAGGTCCGAATCAAATTACAACGACTCGAGACACTTCTTTTGACACTATTTTGAAAACTCAATGAATAGAGGAATGTTTAGCAGGAAGAGGAGAAAAACGAAAACCCTTTGCCATACCTAAATTTTATCTAACTAAGACTATTTATATAGAAAGGGATGTGGAGTTTTGTGAGTATAATATTGGCAAAATTTTATATGTTAAGACCTGAATGTCAATCAAAATAATTTGTATATAGGAAAGTGTACCAACATTGATTAACTCGCTTGGGATTTGCTTTCATCATCTTTCCCATTGTAATGGAATTGAATAATGACGATCACAACTTGAAAAGGACCATTCTTGCAGGTGTTGAGAGGCATTGATTGTCTACATCACTTACATAATTTTGGGATCAAACAACATTAGATTATTGGAACTCGCGTTCTTGAATGTAATAAAATAGTAAAAGTTTACTGGCTTGACTTAATAGCTATTAAACTGATATTTACACCCCTTGGGTTAAACATCTCACTTGCAATAGAAACTGCCCATTATCATTAGTTCAAATAAGTATTTCTCTTGAGAGCTTCTCGTTATGACATTCATACTTTTAAAAAAATAATGTGGAAAATAAATTTGTGATACCCTCACCTCAAAAACTGATGTGGGAAAGTCCCACATCGGTTTGGAGGAGTGAGGGGTGGTATGACGCGTTTTGGGCCGGGCCATGTGGGCCCAGGCCCAAAGGCAAAATCGTGCGGATTCGAAATATGTGCGAGACCCAAAGGGGACAATATTTTGCTGAGTTGAACACTAAGCCCTGTATTCGGGTCTGGTCGTTACAAAATTACTAAACAATCACAACACGATAATAATCAAACACACTATTAGAGTAAAGAGAGAAAATCTGCCAAAGTCCACGAAGCTTGAATCCACTATAAGAGTAAAAAGATAAAATCTGTACAAGCAATACAATATATCACTCGAGTTTAAATCTCAAAACGAAGATCCGAAACCCTTGTACAATACACCGTTGCTACCTGCAATGCGCAACTAAATCCCACTTGCTCCTCTCAGACTTGCACTCTTAATACAGGAGAACGAACCATTCTACCCAACAGACTGTCTCACGTTTGACCTTGCTTCTTTATTTCACTTTCCCACAATACCGTATGAAGGGCCAAAAGCCTCCTCCACTTCCTTGCAATGCCGTATGAAATACCAAGCATGCACATGAATCCCGTGTATCCTTAAGCGCCTAAGCCTCACTTTTTGTGAAGCCACTCCCACACATAAGCCATCACCATCCACGTAAGCGCACACCCAAAGGCTTCTTGTGTCTCAAGCCCTTATCGCATACTATGTCACGACCCAACACGGGGTGCCCGATCCAACTTTACTCAGCCTGAGCACAATATTATCCGCTATGGATCCACACGGGGGCCTGCTGTAATAGCCCGGATTTTTTAAATCAAGAATTATATTGGCTATTATTTATTTTAATTGTTGAAATTAAGAATTTTGATGAAATGGATGGTAGATGGATCAAAATTGGGGCAATGGCCCAAGTATGGTCCAATGGACCATGGATTGGATTATTTCCAATTAATTGGGTCAATGATGGGCAATTGGGTCAAATGCCCAATTGGGACCCAATGGGTCAAGATGGATTCAGCATTAGGGTAAATGGGTAAGAAATGGATTTAATTGGGTCATGGACCCAATTGTGATCAAAGGCATGGGGTCCATCTTATTGGCAAGTGTAGGAGTGGAAATCCAAGTGGCATAGTCAAGTGGGACGCAACTCTACCTCACCAAGTGAGGTGGCGTGTGGGCCAAGACACATGTGGGGCTGACCACCATAGTTGACTTGGTCAACTATGGGTGAGTCAAAGATAAATTAAAGAGGATTAAATGTAGTACGTGGAATTAAATTATTTAATTGTAATGACCTAAGTTAGATATAAATTTAAATGATTGAATTGGGAAATGAGTTGCATTACATGGAGTGAGTCAAATGGGGAGTGAGTCACCTAAAAGACCAAAAGATGGGGTGAGTCAAGTGAGTGGTTTCATCTCATGGAAACCACTCCATCAAAACCGTTGGGGGGTGGTGTGTGCAATGTGGAAGGCATGCACCCCCCTTAGCTAAGACAAGGAGCTTAAATGAAGGACATGCTAGACCATCCATTTGCCAAAAGAGAGGTGGTGGTTCAAACCACCAAACCACCCAAGGAAACCAATGCCAAAACCGTCGGACATAGGGGTGGTATGCAAGACAAGAAGCTTAAAATGGGGATATGCAAGACCATGCATTGGGCAAAAGAGAGGTGGTGGTTCCATCTCACGGAAACCACCAAACCACCCAAGAAAACCAAGCCAAAACCGTTGGGCATGGGAGTGGTATGTGCCATGTGGAGGGCATGCACTCCTTTGTTTGGTCAATGGGCTCATGGGGAAGACTCCACATTGATGAGGGTAGAGTCTAACCAAAGCAAACCCTAGACAAGAGGGAAAAGAGGCTTTTGAATCTCATTCCTCTCATCTCACTCTCTCCCTCTCCCTCTCTTGGCCGACCATCACTCTAAGAGAAAGAAGAAAAAGACTTAGAGAAATTTGGATCTCAAGCTTGGCTGACCTCTCTCACAAGACAAAAGAAAAGGACTTAGGGTTTCCATTCTTTCCTCCTCTCCCTCTCTCAAACATTCACCAAGGCCGAACCATCTTCTTGTGGGTTTCATCTTAGACCCTCTCCCTCTCAAGGCCGAAGATCAAGAAAGAAGAAAGAAGAAAGACTAAGGAGAAGATCGGAGGAGAAAGAAGGAGTGAAAGAAATCGGAGGAACCGCGGAATCGGTAAGTATCACTTAATAAGATTTTACTAATTTGAAGGAGTTAAAGGAAACCATAGAATCCCATTTTTGGATTAGAGAGTTGGCCAAAATATTATGGGTCATGGATTTAAAATCCATCCAAGAAATGAGATAGAAAATGGACAAACTCTAATGTGTAAGATAGGCTATGTAAATGATGGAATATTAAGGATATTATGTATACATGGCTAAGGACCTCTTGCATGAACAATATAAGGATTATGATCATGGATCATGGGTTGGTCTTTCATGGCCGAATCCTAATTGTTATGGATACATGGAAAGGACCTCATGCATGTCTAAGATAAGGTATATGATCAAAATCATGGTTTGGCCCTTGCATGGCCAAACCCTAGATTTCTATGTACATGGATCATAAGAACTAAAAAAGGATTTGGATGAAGTTCGGCCATGATGTATGGTCGAACCCCATCAAGGGATATAATCATAAGTATGTGATTTTTAAGGGCAAGTGATGAACCATAAGGTTCGGCCATGTTATATGACTGAATCCCATGGAAGGATATTAGTGATTTATAATGAGTTTTAAAGGATGAAAATCATAGATGTTTGTTAATGATTTTAAAGGGTTTTGAATGGATGCATGTTAGTGATTTTAAAGGGTTTTTAAGGAGGGAAATAATGGAGGAATGTTAATGATTAAAAATGGGCTAAAATGTTGTAATGGTGAAGAACCATGGACCATGGGTTCGGCCATGTTGTATGGCCGAACACCATGGAGGGATGATTGATGGACTTTGGGTTATGGATCTAGGTTGATGGACTTTGGGTTGTGAAAAATGACATCATAGGTTCGACCTATTGCACCATCTTATGGACATTATCGATCTATGCATGCATGTTTAAATGAATGGATTATTAAGCTAAGGAATGGAAGCATTTGTTAAGGAGTTATGTCATGATTAATGAATCATTTATGTATCTATGTTTATGGATCATTTGTGGATCCATGCATGTAATGTTTAGCTATAGATCTATGTTTTGGACCTAAGTTATGGGTGAATGAATTAGGTGACTAGTTATGGAAGGAAATAATGGCAAAGATGTCAAAATGGTTAAAATGAAAGACCATGGGCTCGGCCATAATGTATGGCCGAACCCCATGGAGAATGTTTTTGTGGACTTAGGGTTTTATTAATGGTAAATGATGAACTTATGTGTGCTTGGATTAATGAATCAAATGATGGCATGATCTTGGACCCACATGGTAAAATGATCAAAGGACTAAAAGAGGGACCCAAAACCAAGGGAGTGAGGTTCGGCCATGTTGTATGGCCGAACCCTACTAAGGTATTTTATCGACTTAAGCATGATTAGAAATCAAATGGAACATGGGTTTGACTTGTTGATATGTAATAAGGTAATGGGACCTCACAAGTAGTGTACGATCGGAGAGCAGATTTCGGACGAAAACACAAGGACACATTAGTTGATCGTTGGTAGGATTCTTACCTCATTGAAAGCCATGGATTATGTGTATATGAATGTTTTACTTTATCAATTGAAAGGAGTCCACGCTCCATTCGGATTTCCGATAAAGCAACTGTGGGGTGGAATCCACACTGATTCCAAGGGATGTATGTTTGAAATGAAACCAGAGTCCACGCTCCGTCGGGGCGACAGATAAACAAACGTGGGGATACCTTGATGTGCTTTATCCATCAAGAGGGATGCTATGAGATTGTGATACCTTGATGAGGGTTTTCCATCAAGAGGGACATTATGTATGATTGATTTGTAACCGGAGATTCACACTCTGTCGGAGAGTCCGTAAGGCATTTATGGGGGTACCTTGATGTGCAATTTCCATTAAGAGGGATGTTATGTGATGATGATATGGATGATGGGTGGGACTCATGGCATATGACACCCATGGTATGACATTGACTTGCATGATTTTAATATTACTTATATCTATGTGTTATTGTTTATACTAATCCATGTGTTGACCCTACTCGGAGTACCTACTGGGGGCGTTGTCTAACGCCCTACTTCCACCTTAGATGATGACACAGGAAATGGACAAGGCGATGGACGTGATCGGAGTCAAGCGTAGGAGCTTGGAAGAGCTGGATTGATTTATTTAAGTTTTATTATGGGAATGTAATTTGAGTAATTAGCTCGTTGGACTGTAATAACTTAGACTATTTGCTATGATTTGGACTTTACTTTTGTACATTCTACGTTAAAATATTTATTAATTTAGTGATGTACTTCCTTGCTATTTAATAATTGGTAGGATATACTCTATTATAATTCCGCATTAAGTTTACATTCCGCAAGCTTAACTTATTACGTGTGAACCGTTCTCGTGTACTTATTTCCACGCACACGTATGGTTGGCCAGTTAAGGGCCTGGCTTTGGAAGCTTGGACTTAGCTCGCGTCGTGACGTCCCGCTCTCTTGTCACTCTTTATTTCAAAAAAAAAAAAAAAAAAATATATATATATATATATATATATATATATATATATACTCTGATTTTCGGCGTAGTGAAAGAGGGCGGGGCATTACACCAGCACAGCTTTGCATTGGGCCTGGCGTCAAGCCCAAAACATGTTGTGCTAGGTGAAGGGAGTGCTCCCTCTTATAAACCCCCTCAACATTCATCTCCTAGGCGATGTGGGACTTTTTCCACACCCATTCGCCCAATGGCGATCTATCAACATTGTCGATCTATTGCGAACGCCTTTGGGCCTCTGGGCTGGAGCCATTACAATCCAACCTCTAAATCTCAGAGCCGCCCTCGGCTCAACTCAGCTGCCTAGGGGAAAGCCCCATCCTTGGCTCGGCTCGACAACTCTTAGGGGAAAGGCCCTTGTCTCTGATACCATTTATCATGGCCAAACTCGGGCGTGCTCGATCCAGCTCAAATCGGCCTAACACAATATTGTCCGCTCTGGGCTCACACAGGGGCCCACACGGCTTTGCATTGGTCATGGCTCAACTGCATGCCTAAAATGTGTTGTGCTAGGTGAAGGGAGTGCTCCCTCTTATAACCCCCTCAACATTCATCTCCTAGATGAAGTGGGACTTTTTCCACACCCACTCGCCCAACGGCGATCAATCAGCAATCCCTTAGGGCCTATGGGATGGGGCCATTACATACTAGCACTCCACCATGTGCATCCCTCTTTGTTTTGTGGCGTCTCCTATGGCCATAAAGGTCTACACAATACAAACGACCAAAGGCATTTTCTGATGAAGCCATTCCACCGCACATAACCACACGACAATCCCTATTTTTTACCCATTGCAGAGTCTACTAGAGACCTTCTCTCCAAAATGTCGTGTATTCCACTGTGCGTTGGAGACTCCCTTGTTTCTCTCCTCAAATCTTTTTTTCTTATCCGTGGGCCCCACCTTGAGTTCGAGCCAACATTCCGAACAATACTATGTTGTAAGTTACAATTGACTGATATTTTAAGAGTTAATTAAAATACTAATTAAATGATATATCAACTTAAGATATGTTTCGTACTGTATCATAATATATGTCTATATATATTGAATATATATTTGTTTATTACGTAAGTAAATCTTAAGTTAATATCACACATGATTAGCGTTGTTAAGAAAATTAAAATGCTCGACTTGATTTAAAAAAATAGAGACGAAAAACTAAATTACGTATTCATATGCCTGAGTGAGTGAGTCTGAAGCTCAGCTCAACCGACAACAAAGGCTTAAAGTCATAAGACAAGACTCTTTGACTAAGATGGCTATGGCTCAACAAACAACAAAGCCAGCTTTAAGTCATTAGACAAGACTCTTTGAGTAAGATAGCTAACTTTGGTGCAAAGGATGAGGATAATGTGTCTGACTCAAAGAAAAGATGTTCTCATGTCATAGAGATTCTTAAGGAAGAAGAGTGTAAGAAACTAGATTATTCAAAAATTATCTATAAAGAGTTAGAGATTGGAACACATGAGGTTGGCTTGATGGTAAAAAAATTATTTACGTTATGAAAGATTCTGAGTTTAAGTCGCTCTTATGTGAACACATAAGGGTCACTCCTCGTAATTTGACCTAATGTGTGTGGATATGAACATTTGTACATGTTTTAAGGATCAGTCAAATACTCTAAGAGATCTGAATGAGTTGGTCTTAAAAAATATAGGAGAGTCTGAAAATATGTACAAATTAGTAGCGAGTTGCAGGATTGTGTGGATTCATACAATAGTACAGGGAAGGGCCAAAAATGTTGCAAAACCTAGTTGAGGCAGAATAATCAAAGGGAATGAGCTTTTGAGTGGAGAACTTAGACTTGAAGAGTGACCAGACTAGTCAAGGCTTACTCACATAGTTCTTTAAAAGTAAAATCTAAATATGATTACATAGATGCATCACATTAAACTTACTTTATCTTGTCTTGGCTTGAACTCAGCTCAACAAATATGCAAGCAAAACTCTAGCTTACTCCACCTTGTCATGACTTGATTCAAACCTCATTCAAATTTTCAATTCTAAGATATAATAGCACCAACTTAACTCATCTAATGATAAATTACACCCTTACCTTCAACATTTATTGCAAATTGTGTAAATTTCATCATATTTTTCTCAAATGTGACCTGACCCAAGGGAGTTGGTCTAACGATCAAGACGCCTACCTCCTGAACCAAAGTCTTGAGTTCATTTAACATTTCACTCGTCTGAATCACTCTCTATGAGATTACTCTCCATCAAGTTAACTAGTGTGTGTGAATTATGAGCTTTAAATATGTCTATAGAATTAATCTCACCTCCAATGTAGAATGAAAATATCCGTATTAAGTACCATCATCCAACAAAGTTAATTTTAACACAAATACTAGCCAATAATAAGACAGAACTCTTCATCACACCAACAGCATAAATAATCAGAACCTCCATATAAAAAGGAAGCAGACAGAAGTTGACCCAAAAACATTGTTCTTCCTTTCAGAGTCGAACACTACCTCTAACCCAATTTAAGTTGATATGTTAGAACTGTAAGTATGACACTTTCTAATTCGAGTCAAACCAATTTGAATGGCAGGCGTGATGAGACGATAGCCTCCATCGCATGCTTAAACTGGTCGAATCTACAATTTTTTCTTTTTTAGCAGCTTTAACGAGTTACCTGACTGGAAATGATAGCGATTTGAACCGGTTCAGACCGACCAGTTTTCAAACTGAAAGAGGAGCCAGCAAGGCCAGAGAGAAGAGAGAGAGAGGATGCAGATGCATTTACAGCTCATTCTGCAGATGCATCCCATCAATCCATTACTTAATCAGATTGACAACTGACCCTCGACCAAAAATATGCATTGAACACCTCAATCTTCTCAGCAAATCCATATGTCAAAGACCTTTAGACATGTTAGGCTAGACAAAAGGATTAAACATTTTTCATAATTTTTCTTTTTAGTAAACACACTTTCTCAAAATCACTCCTATTGTCAAATAGAATTGGTGAAACGCAGAAGTCTGACAAAACAGTTTATTAACTCTTATTTGTAAGTTTAAATATGATCTATATTAAATTAAAAAAAATCATCTCTAGTACATAAAGAAGACAAAACAGCAATATCCCAAGTGCAGCGATTGAAATTCATTTCTTCAAGAGAAAATTTGAACACCCCCCTATGAAATATAGCCTTCTAACGACAAATTTGAAAAGTTACAAGTGAAAAAAGTATCAAGGTGAAGAAGACGACAATTGAAAACCAATGAAATTGACATTAAACTTCTTTTATCCAAATTGGTTCATGTTGCATCAACCAAATTTTGTGTACAAAAAAAATAAAATAAAGTAATTAACTTTACCGTTTTTAACCTATCCAGCCGACCCTTGAATGAAAGGAACCTTCTCCAGGCGAGCCAACAGTAACTTCTATCATGAGGATTTGACTGAAAGTGAGTGGTGAGTACCATCAAGTCCTTAACCCGATGGCTCTCTCCGCAAAAGGACAGAGTAAAGGAATCTCCTTTCTCAAAAAGGGTACCAATTAGAGAAAATATGAAAATAATCCAACCTACAGCACTTACCTTATCAATAACTTACACTCAAGGACAAGGGTCTCTGGCATTTATCCTAGGGTCATACCAACGCATACCATATCAACAACCTGTCAAAGTAGACACTTGCATTTATCTAGGGCAAAATTGTAGACACATAGTATACTACTCAGTTGGGTCTTTAAAAAGAAATATTAATGACTTCAAATTTAATGATGTAGAAAACACAGATTAATAATTACTTTAACATTAGCATGAAATATTAGCGACCATTCATTGTTTGATACTAACATAAAATATTGGTAATACATTCATTTGAGAGACTAACCTTCACATTACCTTCAGGCTCAGGTGTTAAGACGAGGTATCATTCTCAAAAGATTTATCATGTTAGGTGTACTCACTCAAGTTCTTTATAAATCTCTATATCTCTCTATAAACTTTTTTATTATGTTGAGACGCGGCTCTGATATCATTTGTTAGGATTAGATAAATAGCCCAAAAGGCTGGCCTATTAGGTGAATTGACCCAACTTTTTTTATAAATTTTCTAGATCTCTCTAAACTTCCAATGTGTGACTCTCGTTCGCAGCTCCAACACCAAGGACAACCCATCGAGAGGTAGAAGAACTCTTACAGGTCGTTTGTTAGTTTTAGGCCTCATTCAGTGCTTCACATTCTTCATGTTTAGTTACCTTGTTTTTGAGAGAAAGATAGAATTTGCATTCCATGATTCCAACAAGAAAAATGCATCCATAGGTAAACGGGAGTGGTAGCATTTTCCAGTAATGCAAGGCTTAGAAAACCCATTCCATTGTAAATTACACGAAACTTTATAAAAGAGACTGACCCCATCAGTCTTATTAGCCGTGTGATGCGATGTCCCAACTGAAACAAGGGCTCAGATTCTCCCTTCTTCGATGCAATTGAACTTGGCGAAGTCCCTTTCAACAATGCCAATCCACAAGATGAACGGTCAGGATCACTGAAATGGTGGACCTCACCTGTACACAATACCAACTGGAAGGGAGCCAGAACTGCACAGACAATTAGCTGGAAGGGGCCAGCTTTGTGCAGTGATTCGTGGGCAAATTCACACTATCCCCTTAAATGCAGCAACTACCGGGCTAAGTTTAAATTGAAATCAAGCAAATCACAGACAGAAATGTAAACTCCTCCTTCAAAATATTATTTTCATCAAAATAACTCAGAATATTCAAATACACTCCAAATCTTGACATGCCTATAATGGAAATATAACAAAAGCATGCAAAAATAAAATGAACTTCAATGCCTTATAGGATCTGTACCCACATCCCAAATGGAAAAATCATAACTACCAATTCTCTATAGAGTAGTGTTGCTCATTCTTTGGTCTGCATAAAAAAGATAATGAGTTCACGTAATAAATAGCAATAAACACATTGCTGATATTACATCTCTCTCTCTCTCTCTCTCTCTCTCTCTCTCTGCATGAAAAACATACAAGAAACCAACATCCCATTGGAGAGAAACTGCATTGGGATTTTTCCCACAAAAAAAATTATCTAGTACTGAATTTTATTCACTTCCCAAAGGTCCTACCAATCAAAGGTTTGATTTCAATCGTATTAATAAAGAAATAAGTAGGCTGTTGAATAGTGGAAGCTTTTTATTACGGTGCAGAAAGCATATTGTTAAAAAATATTTAGAGTTTTAATATTAATAGAATTAATAATGTTATTATGATTCTTAATTTGAATTTATCTCTAATTAAAAAGGATATTTGATTTATAATTAAGTCTTTGAGTCTGAACGTGATAGCTTTAAGACCGACTAGAGGTTATAAATATATATATTTCATTTCTACCCATCTCCCCGTTCACACTGTACATGAGATTCTATCTGCAACTATTACTTCAAGATCATAAATGCATCACATGAAAGAGGGTTTAGTCGTCAAAGGATTCACACACCCATTAAGTAACAAGCCTGAAAGAAACTATTCATCCTTTTTTATGGCAAGAACAATGCAAGCCCTTAATGGCTAAAGGCTGTAATCGAAAGACAAAAGGCATTAAATGGGATAAAAAGAAGAGTGAATCCATTCATTCCATACACATGCATACATCATAGATACATCTCCATCTTCTCCACCCATTGAGAAGAGAAAGGACAAATGTTCACTGAAAATGCTGCAGCTTTGCATGCCACACACGTTTGTGTTCCATCCCTTTGGAAAATACCCATGAAAGAGGTCTAAAAATTACATATGAGAAAATGGAGAAGAAAAAATGGAGAAATCCTTAGAAACCATAGTTCTAAATAACTTAAATTTCTCAGCACCCATTTAAATAGTAGTAAAACACTGATCCTAAAGAGAAAGGGTGAGAGAAGGAGATGTGGTTTTTGGTCAGTTCATGAGCAATGGCCCATCATGGAAGAAGGCAAGACTCGTTCACAGTTCTTAGATGAGTGAAGAAGAAAAACCCTAATAAATAGAAGAGAAGAGGGTTTTGTTATTAGGGTTTTTTACCGAGGGTGTGCTTGTTGTTGTGCATCCAGACTTTGAGAACGTGTCGCCTGATGGACGCTTCAGAACAGAACTGCTGAACGGCAGCCTCGTCGTGTTTCTGGATGCGCCACCCCAGGCTCTCCGCGAACGCCAGCATCTTGTCCTTCTGCTCCTGGGTGAACTTGGTGCGGAACCTCTTCTTCCCAGTTGGGGTACCGGCGCCTCCACCGCCGCTCGGGTTGGACACGTCCTCCTGGTCGTCCCTGCTGTGGCCCCCGCCACCTCCCCCAGCGGAGGTGGACGGTAGGGCAAGCGTCGGAGGTGGGTGGTGATGGGGTGCTGCGTGCAGGCAGCCAACGGGAGAGCGGTAGAATGGAGAGGAGGAGAAAGCACGGTACGGGAAAGGATCGCCGTCGGACTCCTTGCGGTGGAAGTTGCGGTGGCAGCCGCAAGCGGCGCATTTTAGCGCGTCGAGCGTACCTTCCGCCCCCGCAGGCATGAATTCTCCACACCCGTCCACCGCATCGCCACCGATACTCACCGCATGGTTCTTCAAGCACTCCCTGTACCTGCTTGCCGGGTTCCTCGCCACTGCCAACGGTGCCGCTACAGTCGCTCCCCCACCCGCGTCGCCTCCTCCTCCAATTCTATTTCCTCGTGAGGAATTTCCGAGAGCAGCATCGTAGCTCGCCGGCCCGGGCAACTCCATCTCCTCTTCCTCCTCTTCGTGATCATCGTGGTCGTCAAATTCCATTTCCCTCCTCCCCCACTTTGCTTCAACCTCTCTTCTCTTTCATTGGTCACTCCCTCAGCTCGATTTCAACTTAGATCTCCAATAATTCCTCGGAAAGAATAAAAAAGAAAAAAAACTAAGGAAGAAGGAGAAGAATCAGTGAGAGAGAAGTTACGAAACAAAGAGTGGAGTCCTCAATTCCCGGCCTGCAAAAAGGACGTCTTCCTCCAAATGCTTTGATATACTTTCCCGTTTCTCTCTTGCTCTCTACAGACAGACATACATAGAAGATGCAACAAGGTCCAGTTGATGATGGGCAGAGCCGGTGTCAGGGAGAGACGTCCACCGGCTGTAGCCAGTGGGAATGTGGGATTAATCTTAGGGAAGCGGCTTTTAAAAGGGCAGTCTTTACCTGTTGAGGTAAATTACTGCGCGGTAAAAAAAGTGAGGAGGGCAGTGGGCGCTCTCATTCTGTCTTAATTAATTAGTTCCTTGAAAGAGGACAGTTCCACTAACATGTGCGTCTTCGAATCCGTGTGGCAGCGGAGGAGAGTAGAGTAGAGTAGGCTACCACACCAGACACCACACACATATACCGTACCCATCCATCGCATGTAGTATCAACAATTATATTAAACTGACACTCTTCCACTGCCATTTATTTCGACGTAATCACGTCATACATTGCAGACCTTCTCGATCAATGCTGTTCATGCAACTATTCTTTTTGGTTTTAAAAGAGTTTGAATTTTTTTAAAAAAATTATAAAAATGCAAAAAATAATTAATAAAGTAGATAATTGATATTAAATTTATTTTTTTATTTATTTGTCATCATCTAAATAGTGGAGAAAGTCTATTAATGTCTTTGAACATTAATATCTTTATTGATTCTCGTGTGAGAAAAATCTCTTTTTATAAAATATTTTTATTTAAAATGCAATAGTTTATTATTATCATTTCCTATGATTTTGTTAATAGCCTCTTAATTAGAATAAATCTTTCTTCTTATTTATTCTTTGATGTTTTTTGAAAATTTATTTATATAATGAACATAAGTATTCGACTTATTTTCAAATTATATTATTTTATACTCTTTGTTGGCAAATCATTTGAATGGTATTTTATACATAACTCTTGAAAGTTTAACTAAGTGTGATTGACCATGTAAGTAGAGAATATTAAATGATATAAATTTAAGGTAAGCGTAACATCTTTTTAAATATATAAACACTCTAGACAACATGTGTGATGTTAGAAGATTTAATCATTGTTCGGATTGCGAACGAGTCTCACATTAGAATTGTTGAGGGGATCTAGGAATTTATAAAGGACATGAGTCACTCCACCTAATCGACTAGTCTTTTGAGCTGGATATATAGTTCTAACAAATGGTAACAGAATCAGATCTCATGTTACCTCATGTGGACTCAAAAGTTCCCTTAGGCGGACGAGATGGTTGGCATTGTTTAAGGGAGGGATTGTTGGGGCTGCGAAGGAGTCCCACATTAGAAGTTTAGAGAGAGAATAAGGAATTTATAAAGAACTTGAATCACTTTACCTAATGAGTTAGTCTTTTGAACTAGATACCCAATCCTAATAGTTGTCACCTTTCTCAAAAACGTTATCATCAAGATATTGCCCTGAGCATTGTCTCTACTTATTTCCCATATGGGGCTCACTAGAGTACAAAGTCATACTCTCTCCTTTACGCACTTTCAAATGAATTTTATTGAAACCCTATTTAAAGTTTGAACCTTAGTAGATCTCACCATTCAATTCAAAATCCATTTATTTATACTATTGATTAAAAACTATGATTTTTCAATGGCCATCCATACAGACACCCCCGTTTCCTGCCAGCAAACACCGCATTTTAAATTTTTAGTAGAAATTACGTTTTTGCCCTTCCGCGTGGAATTGTGCGATTGAACAAACAGTTCATTTTCGCTTCGATCGATCTTAGGTGTATACAATCGTGCGATCGATTCCAGGGATAGTGCGATCGATTCCAGGGATCGTGCGATCGATTCTAGGGATCCTGCGATCGATTCCAGGGATCGTCCAATCGATTCCAGAAATCGTCCAATCGAACCTCCGAATGGAGTGGAGAGGGATTTTCAAAAGAGGTCATTTCTCGAACGATTTTTACAAACAAGGTATCAAAATTCATCTACTCTGAATTTTATGAACTCTAAGACTGATTTTAAGTGAAAATGATATAGTTTTGGAATTAAAAAATCGTACCTAAAGAATTAAGGAAAAATTATCTTCCCTCTTAATTCTTTTTATATAATTTTTTAAGCCCAAAACTATACCGTTTTCACTTAAAATCAGTCTCGGAATTCATAAAATTCAGAATAGATGAATTTTGATACCTTTTTTGTAAAAATACATTGAGAAACCACCTCGTTTGAAAACCCGAGCCAATCGTGCAAAGGTTACAGTTGGCAGGGAGGCTGCTTTTCAACCAATTTTTACAAACAAGGTATCAAAATTCATCTACTCTGAATTTTATAAACTATAGGATTAATTTTTAGTGAAAATGTTAAAATTATATCCAAAGAATTAAAAGGGAGGATCATTTTTCCTTAATTATTTAGGTACGATTTTTGAAGTTCAAAACTATACCCTTTTCACTTAAAATCAATCCCGGAGTTCATAAAATTCAAAGTAGATGAATTTTGATACCTTGTTTGTAAATATCGGTCGAGAAATTACCTATTTTGAAAATCTCTCTCTACTCCATTTGGAGGTTCGATTGGACGATTCCTGGAATCAATCGCACGATTGTCTACGCCTAAGATCGATCGATAGAATCGAAAATGAACTGTCTGTTCAATCGCACGATTCCACGCGGAAGGGCAGAAATGTAATTTCCACTAAAATTCGAAATGCGGTGTCTGCTGACAGGAAATGGGGTGATCTGTATGGGCGGCCTTTTTCAATACTAATAGACTTAATTTTTTATTTTAAAAATACGTATGAAACTCACTATTCTTATGCATTCGACTCTATCTCTATAGGCCCCACATGACTCAAAAACGAATATCACTTTTGGACGATGTCGCTAAGCAAAAAACTTCTCTCTGTGAAGAAATTTTTCTCTACTATTTTTGTAGTTTTTTGAAAATACAAGAATTTACAAATTTTGACTTTGTATAACCAAAATGGATGACTTTTGAGACATTTGTCATGGTGGGCCTAATATTTTGAAAAAAAAAAAACATTTGTGTTAACCTTAGCTAAGAGAATTAGCTATCAATGTTTACCCAAAGGTCCAAATATCGGCCGATACATATCGTATCGGCCGATATATATCGGTTTTTTTAAACCGAGTAATATCGGCCGATACGATAAGTATCGGCCGTACATACTGAATATCGGTCACAATATCAGTCGATATTCATAAATATCGGTATTTAAAAAAAAAAATTTTAAAACACCGATACGGTTTTTCGCGGTTTTTACACGGTTTTTTTCGCGGTTTTCCACGATTTTCCACGGTTTCCCAGGGTTTACGGTTCTCAGGGGTGTTCACGGTTTTTTGCGGTTTGTGCGGTTTTTCGCGGTTCAGGGTTTACGGTTCTCAGGGGTGTTCTCGGTTTTTTACGGTTTTGTCACGGTTCATCACTGTTCATCACGGTTTTTTGCGGTTTTTTCACGGTTCCGATATTGGAGGAGAGAGAAAATGCCGATATCGGTATGAGAGATAAAATTATCGGCCGAAATATCGTCCGTATCGGATATCGGCCGATATTTACATATCGGTCGATATATCGGCCGAGCCGATTTTTGAACCTACACTTTAACCACTTCAAGTATATAGATATCATGTAGAACCATATTTAAAATTTTGTCTATTTGAAATTTATTTTAATTTTCTATTTGAAGTTTTAAATGTTTTTCTCTATATCACTTCATTAAATTTGAATGGGCTTAGATCAAAATTATAATCTTTTAATCTTCAAATAGCATGTTAACTAAACAAGGCATGCAAGATACTTATCGATTTGATCACGTTTGATAAAGCCTAATAAGAATAATACCAATACGTTAAAAGTTCAATGTGTATAATGAAGTTAAAAGAAAAAAAAAAGGTCTTAAGTATTTTTTAAACTTTAAAGTCAGATATATTTATCTTAATTCTTCATTTAATTCTTTATAATATTTAAAATTATGAATCAATTATTTAATCCAAGTGAACTAGGTAGATTGTATAAGCATACATATGTGCAATACAATATAATTTTCACAACTTACAGATTAGAAAATGTTAGATATGAAATCTACAACCTTAAGAGTCCTCGAGAGATTATTGTCTTTTTTTTTTTTAAGACTAAAATATTCAAGTGTTACATCTGAATTTTCCAAACGTCTCAAGGGGAGTGGTCCTTTTTGTGTTGAGCAGGGCTTGAAAGACATAATTGTCTTACGTATGTCATCAATTGAAACACCTTTACTTTATGCGTTTGGAACACTATATTTGTGAAATATCAAAAATTACCCTTTGTTTTTATAGTAATCAATGAATTTTTGTTTCCTCTGTAATATCATTTTTTAATGACAAACCCTAAGATCTCCACCTCTCTCTTGGTACGTGAGCATTAGGTAAAACTTTAGATCGACCCAACCCCCGTAAGCCACATCCATTTAAATAAAAAGAAATGATGCTTTTTATATTTTTGAAATATGATGTCTCAATAATAGAAAATAATAGTGTTGATGCATGTAGCCCCTACAAGCCACACGCATTTAGATAAAAATAAATGACACTTTTGATATTTTTTAAATATTGTGTCTCAATAATAGAAAATATTGGTGTTTCCATGATTAGTCTTTAAATATATGAATATACTTGAATTTTAAATAAGGTTTATATTGACTTTGTTTTTACAATGAATTACTCCAAGTCTCTACCTCTCCTTGAGTACAAGGGTATTTGGTAAAATTTAGAATACATACAACTCCCTGTAGACTACAGACAGCAAGTTACTACAGAACTCGAATCTAAAATCTCCAACTCTTGAACTAAAACGTCTACCAGTTGAACTACCTAGTCATGTATCATTTATATTGTATATAATTATGATCTCATATCGTCATCAATCAGATTCAAATCTTATAATTATAAAAAAAAGAAACCCTCGTAGGACAATTGATAATCTGAACTTCTAAAATTTAAGTCTTCGAGACAATAAATTACTAGTTAGTAAATAAAAAAAATTATGAATTTATTTTCAAATGATATTTTATATAAATACAATAAATTTTTTAATAATAATTACAGTGGATGAGCACTTTCTCAATAACTGAATTTGGCCACTTCTGCTAAACATCTTCAAGGTAAGCTCACCGGCGTTACATTACTGGATTCAAGGTTCTGAAAAAATTAAATTATATGAGATTTTATTATTTAATTTTGATTTCTATGATAGATAACATTGTTGAGATAAGCCAATATTACCAAATTAAAATTAAAAAACTTTGATATACTGATTACGACAAATAATATTTATCTATTTAATTTAAATAGATGAAATGATCAATTGATAAATCAGTTGGCTTTATATTAAATGTAATTAATTTACTTCAAATTTAATATCAGCTAGTATTTCATTAAATTTATAGAGATATTCAATTCTATCTCAGTGTTAATTAAATTTGTAAAAAAATCCTGAACATATTATATCAACTTAGCGCGTCACGACAAAACCCATTGTACTTCCACTTACAATAGTGTTTGGCCTTTTGGGAACTAGTCGTCCCGTGGAGTATGTAATTGGGTATTAATTAATTAATTATAATATTATTATTAAGGACTTAATTATGAAAATTAAGAGAGAAAAGAAGAAAGATAATTTTTTTTAGAAAAAAGAAGAAGAGAGAGAGAGACGAAGAGAGAGAAAGAGATGTCGCGTCGATTGAATGGAAGTGAAATGACAGGTTGGTGGTGGATTGACACCTGAATGACGGGTAAAGGGTCAAGGGAGGAAGGACGGAGAGTGGTGGAAAAAGAGGGGGCCTGCTTCAATATTTGCATACAAAGACCAAAGATAGGAGAGAGAGAGAGATTTCTCCTTCTGTACATGCGACGGACGGAGACGAAAAGAGAGGAGAGCGGAGAAATAAAAATGTCGGCATCAAAGGGAGCTGGGCTACGTGCGTTCATCCCCTCTTTCATCGTCAACACGCATTAAATATTCCTGTCCCTTAAAGATCAACACACCATTTCTACTCTTTTAATATCCTTTCCTTTCCTTTCCTTTTTCTCATTATATTTCTTTATTAATATTATATTTTTACTTTTATTTTAATTATTTTATAAATCTTTAATTCTAATTTCCAAAAACGTTAATAATTGTTTAATTTTAAATTTACAATTCAATTTTAGGGGTAAAACTCGGGTCGGGTCGGGTCAGTGGGTCGAGTTCAGTTGAGAGATAAAAATCCGTATTTAATTCGGATCGAGTCAAGTTGAGAGATTTTCAAGTTATCTTGATCCTACCCAATCCGGTTAAATTTAGGTTAAAATGGATTGAAAATGTGGGTCGGGTCAGAATTCGAATTGAGTCGGGTTGGGTCGAAACGTTCGAGTCAGAAGTTTAGATCATATCGAGTTCCATATCTTAGTAATTCAGGTCCGATTGGACTTTAAAAGACCTGATCCGACACTGCCTGATGTCAGCCCCGTTCAATTTAAGGTAATATTCATTTTATGATAATGATACATCCAATTGTCTCGGTAAAAATTTAGAATAAATTATTTACGAATACCATGCCTTTAAGCTGTGACTCAGTATATGTATTTAGATGGATTTTTAAAATATTAAGTTTTAGA
This sequence comes from Chimonanthus salicifolius, assembly GCA_013350335.1. Taxonomy (NCBI): domain Eukaryota; kingdom Viridiplantae; phylum Streptophyta; class Magnoliopsida; order Laurales; family Calycanthaceae; genus Chimonanthus; species Chimonanthus salicifolius. The sequence continues at coordinate 12,062,756 of CM023537.1, read as the reverse complement.
CATTCAATATGAGGTAATTGAGTTGAAATTTAAAAAATAATTTTTATTTTCCAAGTTTGCACTAGTTAATCTTTGATCAGTCTTTAAATATTGTTTCAATGTAAAAAAATTAAATAAGGAAACTCATAAAATCTAAATTCAAATTAAAAGGGACTGATCGCTTGCTATTTTTATTTTAATTATTGCATCCAACATCATAAATAAAATGGTGTGAATAATTGATGAAGTGAATTTTCAGTAAATCAAGTAGTATGCTAATTATAGAGATCTTAATATGAATAATTGTTCTATAATTAATCATGAATTTGAACTAGTAGAGTTGATTTTTTTTTCCACATTAGATCTACAAACAAGAAAAAATTTGGTGTTTATTTTAATGCTATTGACTTAAATTATGAATTATAAAAACTAATTAAAGATAAATTGAATAGATTTATGATTATTTTGTCACTTCCACTTTAGATTTTGAAAAAGAAAAAGGTCCATGCTTATTCATATTTATGATTCTAGTATTTAATCTAAGTCGTCAAACGACATTTTCAATTAATACAATTTTAAATTTTGAGTGTTTATTATAAGTTCTTTGAACATAAAAATTCGATATTTTTTCTTTCAATTTTTCTCTTATTTTCGAGAAAGATAAATAGAGAGGGAAGTTTGAAAAAATTTGAAATTTCCTTTGAAGGTAGTGCATCATAAGAAAAATAATAATGCAAAAATCACTATCCGTTCATAAAATATTATAATAAAATATCATTTTAGCATAAATGAGCAAGAATTTGTTCTTTTAATTTTAGTGAAAGTTATTTACCAGCTGAATTCCCCATTATAATCAAGCATTAATTAAAATATTTAATTCTGTAAAGCATGAAATCCGTCACTTATCAATGACTCAATCCCTCACATCCATCCTTATCAAAACTGAAAAATTGACACTTAATTTTATTGGATTGGTTGTTAGAGATCAGGCACAATAGAGTGGGATCCACATTATAAGTGGCTCACTTTTCCAAAATTATTTTCAGACTAAATTCTCTCCCAAACGTTTGATTAGCTCCGATATCTCTTGCACCCGTGTAACGCTCGCCGTTATCCTAAATATTTAAGCTGAATACTTTTTTAAAATATGAAATTAATAATTGGGATGGAATCGGAAGGAAATCTCTAGATATTATCAAACTATTAAATATTATTGGAAAATTCATGTGGAAGTTAAAATAATAATAGTAATAATGTAACGACCCGTCCCGCTACGGGCACATTAAAATTGATACAGACTCATAAAACCGATCCAATACAATTTCGGGTACATTTTTTTTTTTATAAATGGAAGTACCGCACCCGCAACCCGCACTAATCATAACAATCCACCAATAAACCAAAAATCGTAAGCATCAATTATAATTTCAAATTATAGCATCAACCCATTATTACATTCATTCGGCTCAGTAAAAAGTACATATATCTCAAATACATTAACAGGTCCTCAAATACAAAATGAAACCAAGACAAGCACAAAGCTGCAACTCTACGCCCAATGTTCGATTGAGGGTCCCACCGGCCCTTCCTCTATGAAGTACCTGTGAGACAAGGGGTGAGCTCTACATGTCCAGTGAGGGTAACACACACACCATATGTCACCAAACATACACGACATATAATCATATGAACACAACAATATCTAAGATGTCTACATGCATGACCATACAAACGTATGCCCTACCCCTAGCACAGGGCCCACGTCAGCCGGGTCTCTAGAACATCCTCTAACCAATGCAATGCAACTCCCTTATGTACCCAACCGCAACAGTCCACCCATCCACGGGTACGCAGACTGATTTTCAGTCAGATTGGGGTCTCTAGTCCTAAACTAGACCTATGACCCTCTCATGACAACCTGCACCCATACCACGACCAACCCAAGAGTCAGACTTACTAGAGTCCCAAACTGATTACCACACGGAAGTAACCACCTCACCAGTCCTCAACGAACTGCCAACCAGACTCATTTATGGTTTCATCAACCAAGCACCAGAGTCTCGATAGTCAAATCTATAATCTCGGACCCCATATGCTGGTCTCTACACTACTGGTGTATCCACCTCTCACAGAATTCTATAGGTCTTCTACTGAGTGAGCCGGCCGAACTCACTCTTTAGACGCCCATAAATAAATTCTTGGTGAGTCAACACCCACAACACAAGTCTCAACAATAGACCCTAAGTCATAACCACGGGTAAACACACTACCACATCACACCACAGGTTGTCCCCACCATACAACTGTCCTAACCTGGAATACCATACCTCAGACTGTACCCACCCTACAGGTGTCGTAGCCTGGAATATCTCATCACACCACATCACAGGCTGTCCCCACCCTACAGGTGTCCTAGCCTGGAATATCTCATCACATCACATCACAGGCTGTCCCTACCATACAAGTGTCCTAGCCTGAATATCTCAACACATCACATCGCAGGCTGTCCTCACCCTAGAGGTGTCCTAGCCTGGAATATCTCATCGCATCACATCATCCCTCGACCAATGAGCGGGCGAGCACATCCTCAGCCTACTCGGTCATTCGGGGAATCACAAACTATGCCAGCGGGAGTTGTCCCTCACCGCATCCTCCCTCAACCTAGGCGAGCACCTCCTCAGCCTATCCGGTCATCCGGGAATCACAAACTATGCCAGCGGGAGCTGTCCCTCACCGCATCGTCCCTTGACCTAGGCGAGCACCTCCTCAGCCTACTCGGTCATCTAGGGATCACAAACTATGCCAGCGGGAGCTGTCCCTCACCGCTCCGTCCCTCGACCTAGGCGAGCACCTCCTCGCCTACTCGGTCATCCGGGGACCACAAGGCATACTGGCGGGAGCTGTCCCTCACCGCATCATCCCTCGACCAATGACCAGGCGAGCACCTCCTCAGCCTACTTGCTCATTCGAGGATCACAAGTCAACATCCCACCCTCTGGTCTCCACGCGGGCGAACCACTCAACCCACTAGACAACTGGGGACGTCTCATCCGCCACGTACTCTGGTAGCGTAACAACCAGGTCCTCCAAATCTGACTAGGGTCAACCAACACCCAACCCAATGGCTTCCCTGGAGATTCCATGACTGCCTCACCACTGGTCCCGACCGAGACTCCGGGGCACCTCGTTCTCTAACCCAGACGACGCCTCACCCACAAGCGTGTCTGAAGACCACTAACGGTAGGCCTAACAGCTCAACTCTTACTAGGGGGAAACACATCTGTCATCTATTGATCCACAACCAAACTACATTTCCTAGTATGGTTTCTCATAACCTCTCAACCCTAACCACCCGCAAGCTAGGGGGAATCTCTAAATCCTGATGTTGCCTAGTACACATGCCCCCACCGACATTCCATTTACACTAGCTACATGCATACAAAATTATCTCTACGCATGGCGTCAATATAACATATTGCAACATAATTAAGTATATACATCATCATCTATCACGTGCTACACATTAACATTCAGATATGGTATCAATCATGGCATGTTCCATACGAGCTTAGAAAGTGGTATCATCTACTATCTACTACACGCAACTCTAAAGCATGTTGATTAAACTATTAATCACATACATGGCAAGTTATCACACGTCAACTAATCATGTCATCATACTATCAACAAGTCATGACATCCAATAAACTATTCATAGGTGCTCCATGAGCAATGGGTACAAATACACCTGGATGAGACCCCCGCCACATAATGGTATCAACAGTTCCCTTGCTGAGTGGCTTATAACACCGGGGGATCCTATTCGCCGCATTTTGTACCCACACATCTGATAGAGTAGTAATATACATAGATGCATGCTAAAAGCGGTGATAAGTTCCCTCACCTGTGTGTGTGCTCGAAATCCAATGCGAGAAAACGAGTTCGGGGGTTGAAGGGGCTCAATCTATTGAAACAAAAACACAAGGATAAGTAACTGGACAAAACGGGTCAAACTAAGTCTGGACTACAAACGGGCCAGAAAGCGAGTCGGGTCCAAACCGAACTGAAGTGGGTCCGAAACTGAAAACTAGATTTAAAATGGGCCGGATCTGAAAATTGGACTTTAAGATGAGTTGGGCCCAAAGCTGGGCCGAACTGGGCCGGGCCTAAAACGGGCCAGACCGGTTGGAACTGGGCCAGATTGGCTGAGTCGGGTTGGGGCCTAGCTGGGCTGGACCAGATCTGGCGAACTGGGCCAGATCTGCGAGCTGGGTTAGGCCGGGCCGAAGTGGGCCAGACCAAGGACTGCTGGGCCCATAACTGAACCCAACTGAGTCAACTCGGTGACTCGGATGAGTTGGCTCAGTAACCCCGCCAAACAGGGAAAAAGAAAGAAAATGAAGGAAAAGAAAGGAAAGGGGAGGAAAAGGAAGGAAAAGAGGGAAAATCGGAGAAGAGAGAAGGGAAGAAAAAAAAGTACCTGCGATTGGACCGAAGATCTGATGGCGGCGAGAGTGCTGGGTCCCGACAACGGAACTGGGGCTGCTCGGAAGAGATGGAGGTGCTGGAGAAGGAGGGCAAAGCATCGGTAGAAATGGGACAGGGGAGAGGCCGAGAGAAAGGGAGAGAGAGAGAGCGGCACGACGGCGGCGGCGGCGGCGGCATCGGCTTGAGGGAGGGGAAAGGGGAGAGAGATTAGGGTTAGGGTTAGGAAGAGAGGAAGGTAAGAGGGAGAGAAAGAGAGACGGGAGATAGAGGAGCAGCAGCAGCACTGTAACTGCGTGCTACAGTGCTGCACAGAAGAGCGGATTTAAAGGGTTAGGGCTTTTAGGATTTCTCTTTTTTAAAAAAAAAAAAAAAAATTAAAAATCTCAAATTTCAAAAATATTTTAAAAGCCCGAAGAAATCAAATGACAAATGTCGAGGGAAAATGTATGATTTTCAAACTTTTAATTATGACAGAATATTCAATAATTCAAAATTACCAAATTGCCCTCTGAGTCTTCGAACTCAAAATCGGGCAAACCAGGACCCACCACAGGGCCCACACTCACTCCACTGCTACCAAGACCCTAAAACTCTGAAAAAATCGGGTTGGGTCATTACAAATAATTATAATATTATTATAGAAACAATAATATAAATTTCTAAACATAAATATATCTAAAATAGGTTGGCCATTTAGACACCACATTTTTCTACCATGAGACACCTCTTTTCATTTTTTTAAGTGTGAAATTACCAATTTGCCCTTCTGTATTTTGATAGTCCAATTGAACCTCCCGTTCATTATTGTCCGATCGAACGATTCCATGTAAAATGGAATCATCCGATCAAAGGCTGTGGAGAGAATGTACGATCGAACGAATGTTGTAGAGAAAGTTTTAAAAGAGGTCGTTTATCGACCGATTTTTACAAATAAGGTATAAAAATTCATCTACTTCGAATTTTATGAACTGCATGACTAGGGTCGGCCCTGGCTTAAGGCCAAATAGATGGCTGCCTAGGGCCCCCGAATTTGATCAATGGCGTAGGGCCCCCACCATTCACTTTCCCTAGGTCCTAGGGCCCCCCCTACCAGTGTGCTTGGCATAGGGCCCCTGAAATTTCAGGACTTGTCCACGACTGATTTTAAGTGAAAATAATATAGTTTTGGACTTCAAAATCATACCCAAAGAATTAAGGAAAAATGACATTCCTTCTTAATTCTTTGGGTACGATTTTTTAAGCAAAAAACTATACCCTTTTCACCTAAAATCAGTCTCGGATTTCATAAAATTCAGAGTAGATGAATTTTATACATTGTTCGTACAAATAGCTTGAGAACCTGCCTCGTTTGAAAACCCGAGCAAAACGTGCAAAGGTTACAGTTGGCAGAGAGGTCATTTCTCGAACAATTTTTACATACAAGGTATCAAAATTCATCTACTTTAAATTTTATGAACTCTGGGACTGATTTTAAGTGAAAATGGTATAGTTTTGGATTTCAAAAGTCGTACCCAAAGAATTAAGAAAAAATGGCTTTCCCTCCTACTTCTTTGGGTATGATTTTTTAAGTCCAAAACTATACCTTTTTCACTTAAAATCAGTCCCGGAGTTCATAAAATTTAAAGTAGATAAATTTTGATACCTTGTTTGTAAAAATCGGTCGAGAAACGACCTCCATGCCAACTATAACCTTTGCGCGTTTGGCTCGGGTTTTCAAACGAGGCGGTTTCTCAACATATTTCTACAAACAAGATATCAAAATTTATCTACTCTGAATTTATGAACTTCAAGACTGATTTTAAGTGAAAATGGTATAGTTTTGGAATTAAAAAATCATATCCAAAGAATTAAGAAGGAATGCCATTTTTCCCTAATAATTTGGGTACGGATTTTGAAGTCCAAAACTATACCCTTTTCACTTAAAATTAGTCCCGGAGTTCATAAAATTCAGAGTGGATGAATTTTGATACATTGTTTGTAAAAATCGGTCGAGAAACGAACTCTTTTGAAAATCCCTCTCCACAACATTCGTTCGGACGATTCATGTAATCGTCCGATCGAACGTCCCCTCCACATCCTTCGATCAGACGATTCTTACCTTCAAAACACCGAAGGGTAAATTGGTAATTTCACACCTAAAAATGAAAAGAGGTGTCTTTTGGTAGAAAAAATGTGGTGTCTATATAGCCAACCTTAAAATATATAAAGTTTTATGTAGGTACTTGAAAAGGGCTTCTCTCATGTAGTTTTTTCCGTTCTAGTAAAGAATAAATTAGTTTTCTCTTTTTGAAATTTTATTAATAAAAGTGCACATTAATGCAATTGTACACAAGTAACAAATTATAGTGAAAATATTGACATATTAGTTTAAATAAAAACTAAAAAGATTATCAAATCGATAAAAATGATAAATGAATTTTAAAATTTATTTAATAATTTGAAAGATCTTGTTTATTGTTATTAGATAGAAATGAAAAAAAAATAGAAAAAAAAAAGCTTTTAGAATTAGGTTTTGGTGGCTTGGAAGGAATTGGTCCACAATCATCATATTATGTTATTATTTAAAATATGAGAAATTTTGTATATAATAACTATAAATAGAAATGAGATTTTATGTTTATCTTATGCATGATATGTCAAATGAATTTTGACTATTTGTTCATCTTTAACATTTTCTTTTATTTTATCAAAAAATATCAGCATAAAATAAAAAATTCAAAATATGCTTGAGCAATTCTTAGTCTAATTAGACATAGAAGTCATTGTAGTCTAGTGGTAAAGATACATGTGTTAGATTATGGGGCCAACAATCTAGCGCTGGTTGGAGGGATCCCGTCAGTGTTGCCCTTAGGCCCTTAGGGTTTAACGGCCCTATTGGACTCACCGCCACAATCTCACATTGAGAGCCCTTTGTATCGTAATGGGGAGTGAGTGAAAAAAGTCCCACACCGCATGGGTGCTTATATGAGTAGTGATATCCCTCACCTAGTGCGCCATGTTTTAAAGCCATGACCCTATGTGTCTGACAAACCTTGTGTGGGTGAGGGGACCCATGTATTGGGTAGGCAAAGCGTACAATATCAAATGTGTGGGGCTTGAGGTGGGGCCCTCGTTCCTACCAACTTGTTCTCATTTAGGTGATTTGGGTTCAATTCTTATTGATGGTTATTTTTTCATTTGCATCATTTTTTTTAAAAAATAGTAATAATTAAAGGGTGTTAATTTGTCCGAGTCCGACCTAAACAAATGGGCTTGGACAAAGGTTTTTTGTTCGACAGGTTAGGCTCGGCCTTTTAAGCCCAAACACAGTTATTTATGAGCCCGACAAATCTTAACAATATTTAAATAAAAGCTTGAGAGCAACTTCGACCTAAATAAATAGGTTTCGACGAAGATTTTTGTTCAATAAACTAAGCTCCAGTTTTTACTTAAAGTCCATTTATTTAAATTGGGCTCCGGCTCAGGTTCGGACTTGGGGTTCCCCACTAGACTTTAATGGCTTATATCTCTTATCAAGACTATAAAATAATATATAAAAAAGAAAGAAAAAATGCACTAGTACCTGATATATATTCTAATAATGCAATTTATGTGCAAGTAAATACATATATAAAAAGAAATGCTCAATGTAGTTTTTTGGTATTAAAAAAAAAAAAAAATGATTGAGCATAAAGCATAAGAGACACTCCTCACATAAAAAACAATCATTTTTAATTGTGTGGTTGTTCGCTGCAACCAATATCTGGTCCCGCATGAATCCATTGGTTTTCCTGGAGAGTCGACACGAGTACCGATGGGACCGAATATTGTATGGTTCGTAGCAGTAAGACATTGATTAATAATTTCTCGTACGTTTAAGAACCTGGTATTGGATGATCCTTCGGACTACAGTAACTTATTGAAGTCCTTCAGACCCTATTCTCCGGATTTTCAGTACAAATGACGTACACCAGTAGCTACCCTTCCAAGTTCCAAAGCCAAACGATTGTAATATGTAAATTACAAAGTTAACTTTAACTTACTTCGGTCTTAGTTGTTTCACCTAGAAAAGATTCTTAGTACACACTGATTTATTCCTTTGGCTTTTTAAATTTCTTATTCACCGTGAAGGTAAAATTTAATTCTAGCTTAGAAACATCTAAAAAATACTTGGTAATAAAAAAATTATTGCTGAAAATGACAGTCAATTACTCAATTGTATTATTTGTGACTTGAAAATTTTGCTAATAAATAGTGAAATTCTTATTATTTTTTTTTTTGAATTTACGTGTGAAAAATCACGGAAAATCTAAATAAAATCTCTATAGGTGATACCCACTGTCCTTAAAGCACAACAAGTGAAGCCATAGAGGTTCAAATTTGACACCTCTTACTTCCTGAAATAGGAGATTACCTGTTGAACTGCTGGTCAATTCAATCAAATTCAATAATATCCAAGCACTTGTTCAACCTGATTATAAAAATCAGATTTAATTGACTTTATTATATGATTTTATAGATAATTCAACGTATCTCAATTATGTTCAGTAAATAAGTTAAGCTCAACTTTAAAAGATCAAAATAAGTTAATCAACACATCGTCACGCAGCAGGTTTTCCTCCCTTAGATGCTATTAGAATATATCTTTATTGACCATTAATTCCTTAAAAAATGTAAAAATTGATTTTTAAAATATAATTTTGTGATAAAATTGAATGAAAGAGATATGCATGAGTGTTTACGATGACAATTAAACATGGATAGACTTTTCTTAAATATTTGCAGTATACATATGTGATGGATAATATATAAAATAAATACTTTCACTGTAGAAAAAACTCTTTTCATCCAACAAATTTAAATGAATATATGTACAAGTAGGACTAAAACTTGAGTAAAGTCAAGTCTAGTTTTAATAAATCTATTCTAACATAAATGTCAACTCGAGTTGATGTTTTATAACTTAATGCACTCAAACGGAATTGAATTTTGTAGGGTCAAATCGAGTTGATTTTAACTTTTTCAATTCAATCTGACTCGAATTTTATGTAAATTTTTATTTTCTTAATCTGACTCATTCTAAAATATACAAATATATTATTTAAATCTACTGATTTCTCGAGTCAGATCATTTGGGTTGGTATTGTGCAAATTTTAAATTTATAACTCGCAAGCGTACGAACCATTAGATAGTATAGCGATTGAGTGTGGGATCGAACCCATCGGAACTTAGGAAAATATATCCGTGAAAAATATACCATGGAATTATGTAAATTAAGAAATTTAGAAATATGGAGAAAAATAATAAATATGGAGGTATTTATCTAATCTATGAATTTTAGTTTTAATTTAGAAACATTCTAGATTTAAAAATAGAATCTAACAATTTAACTAATTTTAATTAAGATGGTGGATTTAATAAAAATATATAAATAATCTTAATCTAATTTAGAAAATAAAATTAAGATGTAATTAATTAATTTACCAACCTAGTTTTTCAATTTTTCAAAGGTTTGAATTTTAAAAATAAAAATAACATTTAAAACACCTAAACTACCCCTGTATATATTTACAGTGGAACTGGCTCAAGGAATCAAGGAGGCATTTTTTTCAAAAATAAAATCAACGCCTAGAATATGGAGCTCACGTAAATCACCTACCATGGATTCAAACTTTGCATTCATAATTATTCTAAGAATTAAATTTATGGATTTCATTAAATTAAAACTCTCAAATTAAACCTTAAAAAGAATAGAATTTAAACTTTTTCTCCAATTCTTAAATATTTCTTCGCACTCTTAAAATAAGAGCCTTAGATCGAAGAATGAATTCTATTCAATCTAAATTTTCATCACATTTAATCTAAAATAATTAAAATAAATCCACACATAAACTTAATTAAAGAATAAAATAAAATCAAATAATCATCATACATAAATTGAATAATTGAAAAATCATATACTAAATATTTCATCACACCTTTCTCTTATTATTAAAATATGAAATTAGAATTACAAAACAAAGGATTTTGGAATTAAGAGAACTCTTCTTTCCCTCCTCTCCTATGCACATCCCTTCAATTTTTTCAACCAAGTTCAATTTTCTTAATGAGAGAGGGAGTTTATTGATGAAAGGAAGTGGAATGAATGACTTGAATTTAAATATTTAAATAAAGCAAGGGACACTTAGAGGGCTGATATGGTTTGTGCTAAACATGGAATGACTTAAAGGAAGAAAAGAGATGGAAAAAAATAGTAAAATTCGTGTAAGGAATGTGAGTGCAAAATCCCATTTTTTGCACATGTACCACATTGGAGCTCAATTTTGACCTAGTTAGCGTCCCCATCACGAAAAGTTGTAAACTAAAAAGTTGTATTGTTGAAGTCTTCTTTCCATCGCGACAAGAATTAATGCAATCATACATTGGAGCGAAACTTTATCGTCAGAATACTGAAGCTGTGTCAAACTTTCATTCTTTTTCTCCACTTCTTATTTTGTTTTTTTTCCTTAATCTACTTGCCAAATTCAAAAATCCTCTTATAACGACTTGTAAATTTCGAATTTCCCCATATGTATCTTAAGATGATGAAAATAGACTTCACACATGTGGATTTTTTTCATTGGTTTTTCTTAATAGGTTCAACAATTGAGCTTTTCAAAATATGGAAAATCTAATAATTAATTTTACCACATACAATCAATTTTAAAAATATACTAAATTAATTCAAACTCTCATAAATAGATTTGAATAAATTAGTTTACAATAAAACCCCTAAAATTATGATAAAATAATTATTAAAAATTTCAACTTTACAAAAATATCAACTTATGCGTATAAATTACAAAATTCACCATTTGAATTCCCATATCTTTTATATCCCTGTAAATCATGTAAAACATCCAAAAAACTCATTAAATATATCATAAAACATACAAAATAAAACTAACTAGTCTAAATATAAAGATAAAATAGTCATTTTCTTTTACTTATCAATTGGATTAAAATCCATAATCCAACCCAAGTTTCACCACTATTAACAAGTGGAGAAGCAGAGGTTAAAAAATCATTATCAGCCGATATTTTTTTCTCTTCAGTCGATATCGGCCGATATTTCAGCAAGCCAATAATGATATATATCAGCCGATATTTACAACTTCAAAATCGATACATATTAGCCGATATGATATGTATCGACCAATATTTGTACCCCGTGGAGAAGAGTGTAGACGCTTGAGAATTGTCCGGCGTGGAGTGTCACTGTTTGAAATAAAACCCAGACGGTATGAAAGGGGGTGTAGTAATGGGGCACGTGTATGATAACAGTGTCCATGCGTATCGATCATAGCATGTGGCAGCAGGTGAGCAGAAGCTGCAGAAAATTATGTAACATGACATTATATAACTTAATAATAATAATGAATAATGAATAATGAATTATAGAATCTATCAGACTGGCCTATGTACAATACCAGTAATTACTGATTAGCTCTGAAAAGAACAAAAACAACAGAAAGAGAAAAGGAACGTTACTTTTCTTGGGACTTGTACAAGCAAATACAGAAAACAATACGAAGGAAAATAACTATTTATTATACATATATAAGTAAATTTTTTTTTTTTTTAATTTAATGGAGAATGTAATGCAAGTGTGAGGTGAGAAGATGAGAAAGGTGGGACGGTGAGCGGAGGGGAGGGAGGGGAGGGGGGTCAGGGGACCCAGCACCCAACGGGGTGACTGACGCGACGCACTGACACCGTACGTCAGGTCTGTCAGCTGGCGGGAAACCGCTCAGAAAAGAGAAAAAGAAACGCAGATGGTATGGCCTTGTTCTGCCATCACTGCAAACACCGACCTTACATTCACTTTTCACCCAATGCTCTACTCTCCTTCCCTTTCTGCTCCCACAAGCAAACCCTTTCGCGTCCGTTTCTTTTGTTTTTCTTCTTTCTTTCTCCGTTCCGTTCCGTTCCCGTTGGCGTTGGAAGGGAGAAAGTAGCAAAAAGGGAAGGGGGTGTGTGTTAGTGTTAGCCTAGTTAGGAATTAGGATGGTGACATGACGATGGAAAGGGCGGGTCGACCGTGATCTCCATTTCTATTCTTTTCAGCTTTATTTTTATTTTTTTTACGTGAGATATTGCATCCCCTCTGCTGCTTTCTACGTGGACCCTGTTCTCTCCCTCTCTCTCTCCAACCCACACTCACACATGACACATGTATTCACATGCTGGTTTTCGGACTTTGGATACTCAGGACCTGCCTCTAGATTAATTTGTGGAAACAGAGCATTCTCGGAGCAACACGTGGCATTCTCTTTGTAATGGCAGAATTTATTTAGGTCATTCTAGCTTCTGGGTTACACTACCTTCCAATTGGGGGTTCTCAAGGGCCTTCCCCTTGGGTTAGTTCGGGCAGGAGTGAGGAGAGGGCGTTCATGGGCGAAGCCCTAAGTTGATTTTTTTAAGGTTTTTTTATAGTTTTATATTTAGTGTTATTTACATACTGTATTTTTAAGCGATATTTAAGGTAAAGTATTTGTCTCTATTGCAACAGACAAGAAGAAGACAACATTATAATTTTGTTCTATCATATGGTAAAATCACTATCATCTTTTTATTGAAGTAAGTACATTGCTGAAATTTGAAACTACGAACATATAAATTTACATGATATAAGTTAACTGGTTGTCTCCTATCTTAGAAAGTGAGAGGTTATGGGTTCGAGCCTCCATGACTTAACCTTGGTGTATTTTATGAGTAGTGGACTCACCTATAGAGGTTTTACATTGAATATCCTATGATTTCTCACACCTAAATTAAAAAAAAATAAGATAAAATAAAATAAAATCTCGTGTGCTTTTCTATCATTGCTTGTGTGTTTGTTGCCTTATGATTGATTTCTTGTTCAACATTTTTCATTTCGATATAAATTCAACAATATTAATGTTCATTTGATGTATCTTCACTATATGTGTAAATTGAGTTAGAACTAACTTGAAATTAATTGGTTTGATCCAAAATATAGATATTTTATTCTTTAAACATTTATTTGATGACTTTTAGAGACCTGACTCATTAGAATAAGTACACTTTAGTTATGGAGGATTGTTTATATTTACTGCTTTGCTTGAAACACATAAGCATAATGAATATAAATCCAATAGGTTGCTTAATTACATAGTTTGACCGCAACTTAATTTACCTTGATCCATATTAGTTGACCGAAATTAAAAATGAGTTTGATAATTGGTTGATTATAAATGGGTCAAAATAAGAGTTAAGTAAAAAATTACTAACCCAAATTTAATATGAGTTAAATATTTCATTCTCACCAATAGATTAAGATGAAGGATAACATAAACAAGAGTTGGAGATATTCTACTTCTAAGTCACTAGTTTAGTGGCTGATTGGATAGGAGCAAATCACATCAACTCTGGAGAATATATTTGCTTTTAGGATCATTTTCTTGTATGAGTAACTATTAGGTAAAGGAGTTCATGTTTATAATCTTTTCTTTCACATATTTATTATAATCTAATGAATTAAATTCATATCGACAAATTAAACTCAAATCATTTAAATAGTTAAAGATTTATTAATGTTTAAGTCCTACTTAAAATTATTACTCAAGTTGATTTGACCTCCTTTGTTGATATTAGAAAGTCAGCCAACAAAGCAGCAAGCTAGCAAGTCTATCTTAATTTTTTTTTTTGTAAAATAGGTATCTTCATCTAACATTGGACGTATGACTAATCTCACGAACATGTATAAACCTCTCAATCCACAAACTCGTGATGTCTATAAAGAGAGCTTCTTAACTGTCATGCCAACCCACCACTATCTTAAAACATTCGTTCTCATTTTTGGGGAGATTTATTCAAGGGCACTTCGATCTTCTCACTCTATTTTTTCACATGAATTAAAAATTAATATCTTAAGGATTCTTTTAGAGAATTTTTCTCTTGGCTTTTGAGGTTGTTTCTATAATTATGAGAGTTTATAGAACTAAAATTTGTATGCAACGAATGGAGTTTTGAGACACCAACTGTAGAGGGTTAGAGTTTTTTTTTTTTTTTGCAGGTGTTGTACTTGGAGGAAAGGATTGTCGCAAGTCTCAACCTCGTAAAAGTGAGTAATGAGAATGATTCTGCATCTTGGCATTTCAATGTGAGTTTGTCATGATTTCTCATTTTTCTATAGTTGAATCACATTAAATTTCTATAGAATGTGATTTAATTTGATTTAATTTTTTATTGCAACATTTCTGTTGTGCTTTCACTGTGTCACGGCAAATTGGTCTTAATAGTTTTTTTTTTTTTAGATTAACGTGTGAAAAACTCAGACACAGTTCTACTAAAATCCTCAAGGATGAGTCCACTACCCCTAAAGTACACTAAGGTCTCAGTAATTTTGATTCAATTTGGGGATTCAATTTTTGCTTTAGTTGGTGTTTATTTGATTCATACATAGGCTGATCGTAATTCTTATTATAAATGTTTTATAAAGACAATTAGCATGTTCAAGATTATATCATAATTCCTACCTATGTTTATATTCTATGATGGGCATATAAATGTTAAATACAAAATTCGAAGTTGAGAAATTTGATAGAATATCTTGACCCAAGTCAAAGTTCAACATTTGCTAGTTTGTAAGCTGTAAACAAGGTTTAAAAAATATTCAAACAATGCTTGAATTTGAATTTGTAGAATGATGTGGACAAGTTGCAATTCTTTATTTATTTTAATTTTTTTTTTGAATTTACATGCGGGAAATGATGGGAAACCATTGATAAAATCCACGGGTGATATCTACTACCTTTGGAGCAGGTCATGTAAAGTCATGGGCATGGGTGCAAAAAACGGTATCGGCCAATATTTTTCTCTTTCCTCATCTTTTTTTTTTAAATATCGGCCGATACGATATGATATCGGCCGATATGATGCCCTCTAAAACCGCTATGTCGACCCCTGGTCATGGGGGCTTGAACCTGACATCTCCTACTTTCTGAAGTTTGAGATTACCAATTGAACTACACCCATATGAACAATTATTTTATTATTCTCTCGAAAGTCATTCTCTAACAAAGTTACCAAGGGTTGTGTTAAATTTTATCTTACTTTGTCTTACATGTATTTGATTTGATTTGATTTTTTGTGTCTTATTTCAAACTTATCATATATATTTTCTTTTTTTCAAATGTTGATCTTTGAAACCAACTTGTCATAATCCAAACTAACTTCCACAATATACATTTATCCAATGCACAATGAACTAAATCTTAACAAATATCAACATTATAGGATGTTGATTAAAAATAAAAGTAAAATCTATATACTATCATATATTGAATTAATTCAACTCAATCTAAAGTTTTTAATTCTTATATATATATATATATATATATATATATATATATATATATATATATATATATATATATATATATATATATATATATATATATAATCATAAAATGAACATGTGAGATTCAATTTCCTTTACTTATGGGATATACACTACTTTACCTTTTATATCATTTCCAAGTTCATGTACTCAAATCTCTTATTTGGCTAAAACATGGCTATTTGGCTAAAACATGGCTGTCTCAATTATTGATTCACTGGCTTATCAGTATGAGCCAAGTCCAATTCTTGTGTTTTTTTTAAGGTTTTTATAGTTTTATATTTAGTGTTGTTTATATGACCCAGATTGTTAAAAGGGTCAACCCTTACGAGTTCCAAGCCAACCCTCACAGGTTATCGGACCTAACTTTCACTGTCAAAAACTCTAACATGACATTCTTATTCATGTGCTCTCATAAGTTTGTTTATTTTTCTTCATATAATAATTTTTTTATTTTTTTTATCTTATCGAATCAAAGTATAGATTGTGAATAAATTGATTATAAAAACAATCTTTACTTACATATTTTTATTTATTTAATTTAAGCAAATAAAAGTAGTAGTTGCTAGAAATTTCACTTTACATATATATTTTATTTAATTTAAATCAGATATATATATATATATATATATATTTATATATTTATTAAAATACTTTTTTCAATCTTACATATAAAATAAGATTAATGGAGCCAAATTTAGTATAAAATATTACTTATTCTAACTTCAATCATGAAAAACTAGTAACTCAAGCTAAATTAGATCCCTACATGCATTGACGACACAATAGAAATATACACGTTCACAATTGTGAATCACATTCAGTGAATATAGAACATTCAAAAAATATACTAACTCAATATTAAAAAAAAATATAAAACATTTAGCACATGACACATTATCTAAACTTCGTTCATGAGCATCCACGAGTATATTTATTTTCTTTGGTTGGACATTACATTATCAGTTTATAATAAGGGAAAAAATTCGATTCATCGATACATATAGCCAGTTACACATCTGTCATCATTCATTTTGATCTTTTAAAATATTTATTAAAAGATAGAAGTGAGAATGACTGTGGTAATAACTATTCAAAGACGAATGCAAAAAAATGAAAGAAGTTATATAAGATGATCAGAAGATATTTATATATAGTTACTAATTGCACTTTTACAAAGAGTTAAAAATAGTAATTAACAAAGAGAGAACAAAAAATGAGCACGTGAAATGCTTCTAGAAACTTTGATTTTGTAGTACAACAAAGATATTATGAAATGATTAAACTAAAGATTCTTTATTTAATTGAGTAGCCCAAAACCCTACTTGTAAACCCTAAGCCCATAATAGACTCTAAACTGTACGGATTTTAAATGTTTAAAGTAATAAAGAAATATGCCCAATCAATGAAAGCAATGGGCAGAGACATGATGATAGCTTAGAAAAGAAGAATCTAAAGCAAAGAGGAAACGTCCAAAATATGCAGGTTCACTGATCAATATCAATGTAAAAAAACTATCAATTCAAAGTTTAAAATATAATTTGATCATTTTTCTTCGGCTAATAATCTCGGTCGATATCGGCCAAGGTACCTCAATTTTTAAAATTTTATATCTTGATCGATACGATATGTAATTATCGATATTTATAATATCGGTCCATATTCTTTATATATTGTCGATATCGACTGATATTGATAGTTTTTGTAAAAGAAATAAAAGAAAATTTATCAGATGATATCGAGATTTCTACTCTTAGATCAAATTATTTTTATTTTAAATTCTCTAAAATTTAATGAGTTTATATTATTTTTTAATCTTTAAATTTTAAAGATCTTAAAAAATATAACTTTTGTGGTCTTATACCTAAGTGATGACATAATAGACCATACTAAAATATACAAGTGGTGATTTCACCTTTCTTCGTTAAAATCAAAGAGTAATATATTTTTTAGGAGATGCATTGAGGGGTCCACGTTCCATCTCTTAGGTATCATCTTCTTAATTGCCTCCTTTACAAAGAGTTTCTCGTGGGACCCTAATAAAAGCCCATTAACCATGATTAAATGATCTAAAATATCATATATATTTTATATGTAATTATTGAAAAATCTTTCTTTAAAAATAACATCTATTAAATTTTTGAAAAGCTTACCTCAAATAGTTGAAATTTTAATTAATAATGATGATGGTGAAGTCTATTAAAAATCACTTTTATTTGATCAATAAAATTATATTTGTAAAGATCATAATTAGCAAAAATAAAAATTTAAACTAATTAAAATATTGAAAATTTTAATAAGCATAGATTAATTAATCTATTTAATGTAATTTTGCTAAAATTCATGTTCAAATATAAAACTTTTTCAAAACCCATTATGCTATACTAAAGTATGCCCCACACACGGATGAGCCTACTACTCCTAAGACACACTAAGATTAGGCTATAGGGGCTCGAACCCACAATCTCCCTCTTTTTTATGCGGGAGGCAACCAATTGAACTTACTTTACTAAAAACATGATTTAGATGTCAAGAATTACTTTTTTTTTTTTTTAAGGGCGATTTCATTCCATCAATTTATTTGCTGCAGTAATAATGATTTTAATTATAGGCCAGAAAAATATGAATGATAAAAGAAGAAGAATATGTCCATTTTTTATATGAAGCAGTGATGCAAGCGGAAGAAGCATTTGAAGATGTGAAGGCAACCAAAAAAGGGAAGGATGTTATTGCAAGTAAAGAGGCATGGTTGGCTTGCTCATTCATTAATGGTGAAGAGAAGTCACCATTCCCCCCTACATTTGCAGCAACACAACAATCTTCCAACAATTTGCATGCGATCTGCTCTTGTAAATCTCATGATGAAATACAAGAAAGCTCTCATTTGTTGGAAGCATGCCTGGTTGAGGCCTGCCAACCGGAAGAAAAGGAGAGAAAAATAAATGAACCACTGAGGTGCAGTAATAAAATTATTCATATTCATATTGGTTATTATAAATTTATAATCACAAGTTTCAGTTTTTCGTGACTGTGATTGTTACAACTTGGATATTTAGTCTAAAAATTACTTCGTAGAGTGACTCAAGTTCTTTATAAATCTCAATATCTCCCTCTACATTTCTAACGTGGGACTTGTTTGCAGCCTCAACAATCTCCCTCGAACCATTCCCATCCGTATAAGAAATCTCCTGAGTCCATATGAAGTAATCTGATACTTGGCTCTGATTTCACTTGTAAGAAAAATAAAATCGAAAAACATAAACCACATATAAATCATCACACAAAGACACTGAGATTTTACGTGGTTCACCGTTGAAGACTACGTCTACGGAGCGAATGCTCGATTCCACTATGAAGAGTTCTGGGCAACTCATTATAAAGATTTCCCAAAAACCCTCGGACATTCATATCATAAAGCTATAAGCATGAGTGCGTAGAATTTAACATGTCATTAAGCACATTGGCTCATATTGCATATTAAAATTCATCGATGACTTGTTACATATTTGATTGAGTTTAGTTAGAGGTGCGAAAAAGGAAATGTTTCTATCAACTCTAGAGCTTTTCAAATATTGATCAAATTTCTAATATTACATAGTAGAGTGAGTTTCCCCTTGTTGTTTAAGCCCGAGGCACTTACTTTTTTTTTTTTTTCCCCTTGAATCTGATATTACAAGCCATCGGTACATTTATCTAAACAGGTCATTTGATGGAATATTGATTTGGCAGGGGCTGTAGTCAAAATATTAAAGTTCATGTTGCTTGAACTGAACGCTGTGCTCTTCCCCCTAACTTCGACTGTACCCAATTGCTCTCAGAGGGGCCACATCAAAACTATGATTCTATCTGATTGACGGTCAGGATGACTTTACAGAGGATCCTAGCTATTCAAAAGGGAGGGAGGTATATAATTCATTCTTGGTGGAAAAAAATGGTAAAAAGAGGAACAGATGCAATGATGGAGGAGTAAGCAGACAAAGGAAGACAACTTTTAACGTTCATACGCTTCGACCTTTGCTAGTGGTGGGAATGTCAGGCACTCTCTCTCTCTCTCTCTCTCTCTCTCTCTCTCTCTCTCCTATTTCAGAATCGTCAAAATCCTCCTTTAGTTCCTTTATTCATCATCTATGTGGTCCTCACCTTCTCCCCACAACCACATAGATGAAGGGAAAAAACCATAATCATTCTTGTCCACAGTCCAGACAACTCAATTTCTCCTGCCAAAGAACAACTAAAATCAGTAGAAATTGAAATCGAATAATAAAAACATAAAGGGTTAGACCACTTTAGGGTTGTGGCACCACATTTCAGGAGGCCCCACACTGACATACAAAGTAGGCATGACTTTTCTGTCAATCAGCCATCACATCTAATTCTAAAATTTGAAATTCTTAAAGTTAAAATTATTGATAAAGATACTTACTTTTCAATTCCTCAATTTAAAAATGAAAATTAGCTGAACAGAGATATTGAAATTTAGATGGGTGAAATCAGATTTTAATAAATCAAATTCAATTTGTGTCAAAATTTATTGAACCTTATTCAATCCAACTCGATCCAAATACGTGACTCAACTCAATTCGAGTGTTAGCTCTACCCGACTCAAGTTTCAGACCTAATCACTATTGTTTCATAACTAGGTGCACTCATCCCAGGTCGAGTTACGTAAGGTCACGTCAAGTCGTGATTTTAAATTTCTCAACTAAATACGATCCGAATTTCATATGATTTTTTCCAACCCAGTCTGATTTAAAATATATAAATACGTAATCCAAACCCATTGATTTTCGAATTGGATCATACAGGTCAGGTTTTATACCGGCACAAGTTTCACCCTAGCTGGATAAATGTCAATTCTGTCGGTAGTGAAATTTACTTTGGCGGTGGCAAGAGCCTCAACGGCTCATATTTTTCTTGATTTGAATTTCGCAGACATTATGGTAAATGTTTGATGAGAAAGGCAGACTTAAACTACACCCACAAGTTGCTCCATCCTCTCAATATCAGTTCAAAAGCAAATATATTACTATATTTTTTGCTATTGTAATTTCACAAAACATCTTTTAATTGACTTGTTTTTTGAAAAAATTAAATAAAACTAAATGATGTAATAATCTATAATATATGAGAGAAACTCTTTTATTTTTACTTTTCACATTTAAGTCTACGAGACCTTGAAGATTATATCAAAATTGAATTTGAAAGGTAGAATGACACAGGAGTTGAACCAATTATATGCGAGTAGAGATTGTTTAGAAAGATTCTTGATGATATTCTAGTTTTGAGTTCTGATCGGGGAAGAAAAGCCCTTATTTGGATTTTGAATCCTTATCTATTACACCCCATGTTTCAGTCTAACAAGTAGCATAAATGGAGATTAATTTATCCATATGATAAATGAAAAAGTGTTAAGATACAGTTTTAATTTTGATTAGATAATTTAGATTGTGAAAGATTATTTATATCTCTCAATTCTTGATCAAGTTGGATTTGACAGCAAACTGGATGTCGATCTTGGACCCTTGAATCGGTCTTGTCTCTCTTGCATGGACTGTCCATCCCCATTCCAGCTCTTCTTGTCTCTCCAACCACAACTCAGGCTACGTATCTCTTTGTTCTTGGGTGTTGTATCCGCTCCTCTATCCACAACGGCTCTCTCACCCTAGTCGCTCGCCAATCTCCCAACAACTTCACTGCAGCTTCGGCCGCACTCCACTTCCACATCTCTGCTGTCCTGATGCATCACCCGCCATTGCCAATGTTACTGTGTATCTATTTGTGGCTCAATTTGGATCATCTGTCTTATGGATTTGATTCTTGTGGCAACAATTCAATTCCTTTCCAATACAGATTTGTTTGCTTATGTTATCTGAACTTTGTCTAGATATGATTTTTTCTGCTTTTGTCATCCATATTTGTGTTTCGGATATGTTTGCTTTTGCCTTCAATCATGGTTCCAGCTGTCGAGATCATCCAGATTTATTGATCTCCTATGGAGGAATATCGACATTTGTCTACTTCTGCTCATCTGCAGTTTGCATTACACACGTGGTACATTGGTTTTGTTCTTAGCCTCACCGGTTAATCTACTTTCACTCGATCAGATGACGTCAACTTATCATTGGATTATTCAATTAAATGAGTTCAATCTCAAGTGGTGATCCCCCAGATCACCCACCTACATTATCTAAATTCAAAAGGGCTACTCCCTATTGTATTATCCAGTGTGACATTTGCATGTACCCCAAAAGATTAGTCAGGTACTCTAGGACCTGAGCTTCTATCCCAAAACACTAGCATGTTTGGAAGGCAGGGAGTCGAACCTCGTTAAAATCACTAAGTCAAATTCTTCATCTCTGTTCTCATTTATTTCAATCCTTCTTCTTTCTCTCTTCCCATTTGTTTGGACAAAATGAGTATTTTTAGAGCACCAAAGTTAAAAGTCTTGTGCACCAATCAATTCCCTTAAATTTTTATTCTAAAGTGAAACCCATCCTTTAACATGGCCAGTTGGAGAATTTGTGCTACCCTCATCATGTCCTTACCCTTATCATGCAATGCTTCAAATAGCTCGAGGAATCCATAAAATCTGGCTCGGATATGAATGTGTTAGGCCCATTGTGGTTCGATGCCATGTCAGGTGAAGTTGGTCCACAGTTAAATGAGTGTGGAGCCGTGGATCCATACTTTGTCTAAACTGATGATACTGAGCTTGGAACCCAAATGACTGGTGTTGCACTACATGGCCTGTAAAGCTTCTGGAGAACCATTAATAATATAATAGCTTTATAAATTTACTTATACTATACGCTTATAATATATTTAAAAATTACAAATGATAATATGAAGTATTTACCCAGTTATGATGCCACACAAGTAATGGGTTAACAGGCAGGCTAGGGCCAATGTTTCCGTCGAATGGATGAGCTCAAGCATTTATAGGTTTGAGTCGAGTCAGGCTGTCAATTGCCCTATTTGTTCACAGGTAGAAACGTTCAGATTTGATCATGGCTGCGAGCTTGCTACTTCGGGTCAACATCTGAAAAACCAGGTTTGGCCCATGAAGCCCAATCCAACTGCAGACTAGGTACTACTCGTGGTTCTATGTTCACAATCAACGCAACTGTGGTTTATTTTGGAGTGTCCTTAGATCCAGTCTAAGCCAAGCTAAAGATATCAGAATGCTAATAAATTGGGCTGGGCCCATTTCTTAAGGGCCTGAAAGTTGGGCTGGCCCATAAATATCACTGTTGGAACAATCTGTGTGTTAGCTACAAGCTAGCATGGACAGGGACTGATGGAATATTGTCTTTAATGTTGATGAGGATGACAGCAACAATCAAGTGGCAGCAGTGACAGGCAATAAAAATGACTGCTATCATAGTATTTGAAGAGAGTCATGACTTCTTCTCAGAAGCACTGGACTAATCCTTCGGGCATGTACAAACCTCCCTATCCTTGGGTTATCACATTTACCCTAATCATTCCCATGATACAAAGATGGCGAACCAAAAATATTGAAGATAAAAGCTTCATGTATTCTTCATTCATTAGCCGAAATAAATGTGACACCACAACAATGTGGTATACAATTATGAAACCAAAGAGGAAACAATCAAAGCAACTCAAGAATGACCATGTCATCAGTACAAGAACAGCAGAAAGACTCAACCTGCTCAAGCTGCAATGTCTTTCCCATGCTTTTCAAATAAACCACCATGATCATGCAAAGTCAGTCTGAAGAAGCTTGGAATGGGGAATTGAAGTCCAAAAGATCAGAAGACTGTCAGGCATGCGAATTCTGGGCTTTCAGAGCTTCCTGCAGATTTATCACAGCTCCATCATAGTTAACAAAGCCCATGAACCAAAATTCATGGTTGTCAACGGAGATAACCTGGATGTATTTTTCAGCACGATTGGCTCTGCTTGCTTTAGGATCAACTGCTTTTAGCTGATGCAATGGAATAGCTATCTGTATACACGTTAAAATCAATAACCCAAATTTAAAATCTCATAAATAAGAAATATATGGTTCAAAATCTAGGGAAGAAAGATACAGAGCACAGAGAAAAGGTATGAAGTTTAAGGTTTGTGCGAGCCCACAAAAAACTAAGGATACAAGGATTTTCAGATCACTAGGATATCAACAATCTCTCTCAAGAAGAAGCATCTAATTTCATTAGGTCTCTTCATGGGCTGTGCTTTCCCATATCTAAGCTCGGCCTGTAAGAAATTAAGATATATAAAAGTCCAAGCCCACTTTCAGCCTGTTAGACTTCTCAAGGCTAAAGCTTGAGTCTGTTTGAGACCATTAGAACTTCAAATGTTTGGATTGAAAAATAGAAATGATAGCTATCAGTGAACTAAATTTCAATTCAAAACTCAATTTCTATCAACTTGATCGTAGTAGTCATAATCACCAAGTATCCGTAAAAGACATGGACACCTAGCAATTTCGAACTCTAAGACCAAGTGGCTAAGAATCAAATTTTGGGTTGAAATTTAGTCCACTTGTAGTTTTAAGTTTGAATTTCAATCTGAATAGTTAATTTTGAATGAATTTCACAAAAAGCTTTAAGGAAAATGGACCGGCCGTAGCACACATCTGGCTAAATGACCAACGGACTTCATGGGCTTATGCAATTAGCCAAGTGTGCCCATTTAGATAAACAGGCTCAAAATAAGCTACAAACCTGGCCTCGTGGGCCATTATATGTGTTCAAAACTGTTGGTTTATAACAGGTTCATGCTAGGTTTAGGCCCATGATCAGGTTAAATTTCATTCACTCAAATTAGTTCTCTTACAACTATCCTCTCCTCTCTTTTCCTCTCTCCTTCACATTTTTTTCTTATTATTTCTGTAATTTCACATGGACCATTTGCAAAGCAAAAACCTAAGTAGAGAACCATTTTTCCACTAAAAGTGCCCAAAAAATGATTCCACTACTGCTAAGAAATGACTATAAAATCAGTCAAAGCTGTCAGATTTACAACTTGAAACCAAGTTTAGCCTAACCCGGCCACCTATTTCATTCGACGTCCGGGGCAGGGGCCCACCCAATTCGACCGACCAATGGGGTGAGCTGATCTGCTTTGATCCAGGAGAAAGACCAGTCGGCCACCTTTTCGATGCAGGTCACGTGACCTACGCTTTTTGAGGCTTCCTCTACTCACATCTCTATGTGCCCACAGTACTTCCATGTGGAGAAAGATAGGCTTACCATGTTCCATCAATCCATTTTGGCAAATCGTGCTCCTGCCCTGGGGAACTCATGCGGTTCCGACGTGTCCAGAGGCCAGAGGCGAATCCGTTCATGGTCCGTAGGACCAACACCATTCGAAGGTGGGTGGCCCGCCTCACCTAGAACAGTCATGATTACCAAAATCTATGCTTTTGCACTTGAGCTTGCAACAGTCCTTGCAAAGCTGCAATCTTCAACAAATCTCCCTAATCTTCCAAGTACAAAGAAATCCTGATGTTGATATATCATTTGGCTCTACTACTGTAGCACATAATCTTCAGTGCAGAAGCACACATCATAGTGATCACTTTCCTACAATCTAATCCACTACCTGCAGTGCCTTGTTACTAAATATTCCTTTTACGCTCTCAAACAAAATTTGTCAGAATGACGCATGAATTGAAAGAATGCAACCATTGAGAGCTGAGAAACTGACCCTGGACTAACCATTCAAAAAGCTCCTTTATTTATCACCCTTTAAATAATCTATTTATGTACGTTCTCTCAACGAGTGCTTACACTAGTGAGCAACATTTAGATGTTACAGTTCAATGAGGATTCTTGATCTGAGATTAGCACTGTTCATCAAACTCGGGCAACAAAAGGTATGATCTATGAAAGATATTAATGACAAATGGTATGTGACAATGATCTTACAAAGATCCAAACACCCAAACCATAATATTTGGCATCAAGAACAGATTGATCATGCTCACTACGATCAATATGAAACTCAGTGTGATCTATCCCAATAGGAATCAGAGAGAGCACTTCTAATTGACAATAAAAGGTAGACAAATGCAGGAAATCCTTTTGTCATAGTCACAGTCAAAGATGCCAGCACAGTTTGGGCATGTACTTAGATGAAGCGAAACAGTCCCAAATGGACATTTGAAGGACAGTACAAGGAAAAGTGGGGACGGTTTTTGGGTTGTGGGGCATTGGCATTGGCAGTACTGCTGCTTTATGAAACTCCGTTTGACAGATTTAAGGGCATGACAAAATGTGGAGTGATGGAATATTGGTAGGGTAAAATGGATATGTAGAACTAAAAAGACGATCCCAGATAGATAGGAAAAAGGTTAAGATGATTATGAAAATGCGATCCCAACAGTCATCCAAGTAAAATTGACAACTGTATCAAAATCACATGACCAGGAATTTGAATGAACAATAAGCATTATGAAGAATATTACAACCTAAACCTTTCAAAAAAAAAAATATTACAACCTAAAGATATACTAAGAGAAACATTGTTGCCCACATGGTGTAGCTCAACAGGTTGCCTCCCACCTCAGGAAGCGAGAGGTTGCGGGTGCGAGCCCCCATGGCCTAACCTTGATGTGCCCTAGGGGTAGTGGGCTCACCTGTGGAGGATTTACGCTGAGTATCCCACGGTTTCCCACACGTAAACTCAAAAAAGAGGAACACTGTTGAAAGAGATGCACCCTCATCCCTCTCATAAGAACATATCAATATCCTCCATCAAATGAACATTTTAGTTGTGCAAAAGGATAAGTGTCTAAACCAGCGAACTGAAAAATATCTACAACAAGCATTTTACATCATGCAAAATGACATGAAACTAGACAAAATAGATGCCTCATATATATATATATATATATATATATATATATATATATATATATATATATATATATATATATATATATATATATATATATATTATTTAGCGGTAATAGACACCTCATATATGAACCCAAATGTAGAGAAACAGCTCCTTATAAGCGATGCATTAAATTCCACTGTCAATCATGAATCTGGATTTTGATCTATTTGGAATGGTGACTAATGCCCACAGTAGGAATGGTACCCTTTCCTCTAGACATTCCAGATAATGGAATGTCTCCCTCTATACTGATGAAAAAACCATGCTTTATTATAGTTTCTTTAGCAGTTTAAGTATGCCAGAATGCAAACACATTCAAACAGAAATACCTTGTAATAGCACCATCTAGTTTGTTCTCCATCTTTATAAGGAAGAGGATTGTCGCTACAATATGCAAGCTTATCAGTGGACAGATACAATATACCCATAACTGGACCAGCAGATGTTGACAAATAGCAAGCATATGTCCTTAGCAGTTGCTCCTCAGAAAGTGTGTCAAATGTTTGTCGAAAGATGTTCTCATAACCACCTTCAGCTAGAACTTTGGTTCCCTGAGCAAGCCTTCCTATCGCAACATCAGCAACACTCGGGCCTGTTTTCACTGATTCAACAAAAAAGGTTGCTAAAATTGTCAGTTTAGAAGCCAAGGAAATTTGCTGGTATGGAGTTTTCATGCTTAATTTAAAGAAGAATAGAGCAAGCATAGGATAGCAGATTACAGGTTAAGATCCATGTTAAGGTCTACAAGTTTGCATCAATCCAACCAGACTTTGTGAATCCTGGGGTGACATCCAATCCTTTCCCCATTCCACAAGCAAACTAAAAACTTTCCATCATTCACACAAGGTAAACAAATAACAATTCCATGTTCCAAACAATTAGTTGCTGCACCTAAAACTATCTTGCTGGTTTCATACCATGTCCATTGATTTTGACATTGTTTGATCTCTCATTTTCTCAGAAGGTAATGTTAACTGATGCCTGTGACCTTTATCATTGCAAATATGAGTACTTGCCAATTGTGCTTTGACTTCTTTTGAAGGTTGCTGTCATTGTCATTCATATTATGATTACAACTAAGTTCTTTTACTTCCACATATACTGTTGTTCATGCAGCCTAGGAAATTTCGAGGTTTCCTCCATTCCTTTTGGCTCTGTTAGGTAAAGCCTAAGTTCCCCTAGAGGATCTGGAATTCAGAATTCCAAGCTATACACACCATTCCACTAAACAATTTTGGCTGTGAAACTGACCTGTCAATTAACACGCTTGCCATCATTATGCAGATTGTCATTAAACACGTTTTCCATCATTACGATTTGTGCATTGCACCAGTGCAAAATTATTCAAAAAGATCAATAAGCAAGCAGGAACAAATAACAGCCAAGATTTTTAGGCTACAACACATCCAAATGGTGGTCAATCAGGTCATTGGCCCAGATAACCCATTCCCCATACACAATTATGAGAAGAAATGGTGAAAACTGCACCATTTCTAATTTTTTGCTGTCATTGCACAATTTGTCAGGATCCAGTCAGCCAAGGAAAGCTAAAGGGGGATTGATAGAAGGAAGGACATGGCCTTGTTAGGATTGTCTATGGCAATTGACATAAGAATTTCATGTGGCATTTTAATTTAGGACATCTTTCATGTGCATTGGGTACACTAATGAGTGAAATGTATTTAGGGTCTTTGTGGATTGCCCCTGCAATGGAATGTAAAGAAATGATTTAAACTACTTTCCTCCCATAACTTTTCACAGCCATTCCAACTACAATAAAACCTCGATAAATAAATGTTCGATAAATTAATAACCTCGCTTAAATAATAAAATCTTTTTGTCCCAACTTGGGCAAGTGTACTAAATTAATAACCTCGCTAAATGCATAAGATAATATGTTTTTTAGAAATCCTTAAGGGCCCAACAAAATATAAATTAATAATTGATGAAGTACATAAAAAAATAGCAAACAAAAATTCATAATACAATATTGAGTAACTTTTTACTTGACAACTTCTATTTTCTCAATTCAATTCTTTTTCAAAATATGCATCTAAAGTTGCACTTAAATTGAGCTCAACTCCATCCTTAATTTTTTGTAATGCATACACCACCTCTAGTATATTTTTCTCATGTTGTAACAAGTAGTAATTTAAGGTTACTACTGCTTGAAAGGCCTCTTTTGGAGAAATAGTTGGTAAAACATAACTGTCATCTCTTAGTTTTTAGAGTCTCTTGGGCTTCTATATATTAACGTTTGACCACATCTATTGTTTTTGGATTTATAAGCCATACATGTACAAGTAGTAAGAAACATAATATTCTCTCTAGATTAATAAATTATTCATTTATCTATAAATCCATAACCCCACTAAGATAATAATTTCTCTTGGTCCCAAGAGTATTATTTTATAGGGGTTTTACTGTACGAAATGTCAAAGAGTCGAGACCTGTTAATATTGGAATAAATACCCTTTTCTTTTTTTATTAATTTTTTTGGAAGACATATGAAAATCCAACCAGTTTGGACTGAAAATTCACCAGATGACTACATGTATACTGAGCTTTGTCCAAAAATTCAAATGAAACCCATTTGATCTCTGTGACCAAAATCAGCAGGCATTTTATTTTCCAAATAAGGCATCATGATTTTGACCACTAAAATCATTCCACATCAAGTTAAATTTTGAAATGAAATTTGGTCCATATGCAGTACATTCAGCTATTTTTCAATCCATTCAGTTGGATTTTCGTTATTTTACCAAAAATTAATAAAATAGAAAAATGCATTCATTATCTATCATACACTTAATCTTTGCTTTAATATATTAGGAATTATGCAATATAATAATTAAAAACCATACATCATACAAAGAACAATTTAGTTAGTGTTTATTTCTTTAGCTGAACACATTGCCAAAATACGTGTTCTTGGACTCATTGGGGCTTGGACTTTCAACGGGGCTTATCAGGCTCGAGCCGGGCTTGGGCTTGGGCTTGGGCTTGACATAGCCTGATCCTGGGCGTTTCCAGGCTTATCAGGCTCGAGCCGGGCTTGGGCTTCATAGTTTGATCCTGGCCCTTTCCATCCCTGCCCTTATTTTAGAAAGCTCCACCGATTCAATAAGAATTTGCATGTTCATCTTTGGGTAAAATTTACATATTGGCGCCAAACACTATTGAAATTTTGAAGAAAGGTGCGAACATACGGTGTTGCAAGACATTTATAGCCAGGTCCTCGGCCCTCTTCTTTCTTTCTCCGGCCATCTGCCTCCACCGTCCGACCACGTCCCTAACCGTTTCCATCCTATCTGCATTCAAAACATAGAAAATCCTCAGAATCCATAATACGTTCGAGATCGATATCGGAAATAGAATCGGAATCGTTGCCGAAAGCTCACTCGGTACTTGCAGCATCGTCTGAGCCGTGAGAATGGGGATCTAGGTGACGAACTTCGACGGTGAGGACAGTTGAGATCCGGTGGGCCCGTCTCCGGCAGCGGAACGGCCTCGCATTTCTTGTTCTTGTGATTCGGTTGGATTTATTTTAATAGTGGTGACGTCTTTTTTTCACTAAGTTGGAAAAGTCAACCCTATTCTCGCGGATTTAGTTTTTTTTTTTTTTCCCTTTTTTTTTATTGGCTGATGAGGGGGAAAATCTATTTCTTTTCTTTAGTTTGAAAATACCTTTTTACTAATTAATTAATTATCAGTTTATGTCCACAGTAAGGTCACACTTTTTTAATCTATTAAAGTAAAAAAAAAAATGATCTCCTAAACACCTATAAGGTTGATCCAGTGAATTTGAAGATAATATGTTCGAAAGATCTTTATTTATTTGAATATGAGATTCTTAAAAAAATAATTAAATTAAATTAATTTTAAAAATTTATAAATTTGAAAATTAAAAATAATTTCAATTCGTCAAACTTTAGAGAACTTAAGAAAATTTGTTTCATTGATTCAACTAAAATGATTTTGAAGATCATATATTAAAGAAAAGACATTTTTAATAGAATATCACCGCTCTGTTTGGTAGGTTTGTAGGTAACACTATACACTACTAATGTGTAAGTGTCTCACAGTAAGATATCAAAGATGATCACTTGAGACTCACCAAAAGTCATGTTAATCAAATTACTTAAGCCATCTTTTAAGGTCTTGAATTTTAAAGATTAAATAGATAATTGAAATTGATTAAATTTTGGAGAGTTTAATAGACATGGGTTAATTGGATTTAATTAAGACAATTTTTTATGAACCACATATTTAAAAAAAAAAAAAATCAATTATCTCATCAGTACTTCATTTGATGAATTCCACTTAATTACATAGACAAAAACCGTATACACTAGTATAGACAGATAATTAATTTATGAAAGTGTAAATTCATAAAAAATAAAAATTTGATAATTGATAATCTTATTTTGTAAGAGCAACGGGCATCAAGAAATTTTGCCACTTAGAGTTGAGAGAAATTTCATCCAAATCGTGAGAGCTTAAGTCACATGTATGAGCAATTTGTAACTTGATTTAGAATTGAACTCGATTTTACCATAATTTATATTTTGATCATCTGTTTGCTGAAAAATTTAGGGTACTTCGTGAAAGCTACCTATCTTTTTTAACTAATTATATATAAGTTCTCAAGTTTAAAATATTTATCATTTCATTAATTCATTTCTAGTATTTGAAAATCATTTACAATATTCTTTTTAAAAAAAAAAATTACGTGTAAGAAACTGCAGAATACCCAACGTAAAATCCGCACGGGTGAGCCAATTAACCCTAGGGCCTACCAAGGTTAGGCCATAAAATTCAAACCCGCAACTTCCTACTTCTCAAAGTGGACAACAACCTCTTGAACTACACCTATATAGGTTAAGGAGAGAGGTGAAAAAGGGTAAGCAGAGTACATCAAGAGACCTCTTTTTACAATATCTTTTTATTATGTCAATACATAAGTATTTTGAACAAGAACGAATAATAATTTTTGTGTGGCTCACATGGATTTATGCCAATGTGGTGAGTAAGATGTGTAGTTGTCCGTGTTTTTAGGTACTTGGTTGTAGTTTTTCCTTATTTTAGGGTCCTAGTTTTTTAATTTTGGTCTATCAAAATTTAAACATTTTCTAAAATATTGAGTTCTATATCTCATTTGACAAATGTATGATGTCACATTCTCTTTCGAGATTTAAAGCCCTGATAACATTCATACTTTTTAAACTCAAAAAACTTTGATGTCTTTCAATTATTTTCTTAATAAATAAAAAATTTATTTGTATTTTAACTTTAATATCTTAATACCATAGATCCCCAAGTAAATGGAGCATAAATTGAAAATACAATGTTTGGATAATACCATCCTCAAAATGGTGAACAGAAATGGAAGGATAAAGATGAAAATTGTCAACCATTCTTAATCAATCATAATCAATGGGTTCCACGTTCATTATTGGATGGTTGAGATTGTCCAGATTACTGCGATTTTCACTCACTTACACAAAAGCTGATTTGAAAGTGTGCCAAATTTGATTGAGTGCGAGTTAGCAAATGGAACCCCCACTTGAAGTTATAAACTATACTTGGATCAATCAGGGAAAAAAAAACATTTGTTGGAGTCACTGTACTACTGTAGGAACCATGATTAATTTAGAATTTCATTTCAATCTCATGGTAAAGTAATTATTTCAATTCAATGCATCAACCACGTGTAGAAATATCGGTTGGGTTGGATATCTGAAAAAAAAAATTTATATCCGCTGATAACATGGCCGATATCTCTTTGAAATTAGTTTCATTCTTTGAATTTTTTTATTTATTTTAGAGGAGAATTGATAAGGACAAACATGTTTTTAATATATTATCACTGTATCGTTTAAATGGTACATCTCAGGGGTGAAAAATTTGGTATCGGTCGATATTTTTCTCCCCCTTATTTTTTTAAAACAAATGTATCAATATCGGCCAATATCGGCCGATATATATAGGCTTCAAAGCCAATATCTCGACCCCTTGTACATCTGTGTCCCTTACTTATTTTTATTTTTTTGATGACAGAGGGGGGAACTTCGGGCACAGTCCTACTAAACCCTCCTCCCTTTTTGGGTGATGTCCCACATTTCCACAGGATATCCACTGGATTACGCCACGGAGACTCGAACTTGTATCATCCCTTATATATGTGTCCCTTATTATTAAACTTATTATATTTTCATAACTTGTTACTTTCTTTAATTTTAAAAACTATACTATGATTTATCAAGTAGTACCAAAGAAGATGTTTTCCAACATGAATCATGGTTATGTACTTATGAACAAGTTCAAGGGGGTACATCACATGATTAAAGTTTGATTGTTGATTGATAATCTTCATAAAATCACACCCATTGTCACATGAAAGGTGATTTTCTACTGAAAATTGCAGCCCATCAACCAAATCAATGAGATGTAAGAAACAATCAGAGGTAAGAGACAAGAGAGGGACTTGTTCAAATCATCTCTCTTAAGTGTCAGATGAGCCATCCAATCAAAGACCATTCATTCAATACCTAAGGCCAAGAAGTTTCAAACAATTGATATCTTTCATTTTGGAAAAGAATGGCTCAAATCCAAGAGATCTATTTAATTTGTCCAGTTGGCCTGATTTCCATTTGTTGTTTTGTATTTGGAGAGCTCTTTAATATTCATACATGTTCCAAGAATGGGCTCATCACATTTTTAACTACTACAAATCATTTCTTTTGTATCACACTAATAGGGTACTTAGCATAGAATAATGATAAAGGGCTTGATTTTCGCATTTTACTACCTCTAAAGTTATAAGTGCATTAATCAAGTATCTAACATTTGGTGTAGACATCAAATTGAGTTACTCAAGCATGAAGAAATGAATAAAAGACTTAATTTTCTGCATTCCGCAAGCTTTTGAATTTTTGATGTATTAATCAGATAATTAACATTTAATATTAGAGTATGTATCATGTCTTGTGTTTAAATCCTGGTGAGCCAATCTAAGGTAATGAGTACTTTCTTTAGTAACATAGGTATCCCCACTTTATATTAGAAGTGGGACCAATCCCACGAGCATGTATAAACCTATCAATCCACAGACACAAGTAAGTCGATTAGGCGTTATCTCATAGAGAGTGGTTTAGAGGAGTTTGAAAGTAAATTGAACTCAAGATCTCCCTTTATGAGAGGAGTTTTTTAGCCGTCAAGTAATGACTACGTAGTTCAGAGTGAGGACCACCTCAAAGTGGGTCTTTGGTCATTATGAAAGAGAATGTTGAGATTCATCAGATACATGCCTAGTAGGATATATTCTAGAGACCAAACAACAGGTTTTGGTGGTGCTAATTTTTTGTATTTCATTAGATCTAGAGCTTTAGGTGTATTAATCAAGTACCTATTGCAACACCTACTTATTTTTTGAGAGTTCAAATATAGTTTAGTTAATTAAATTTAAATGATTTTTAATGGAGTAGATATTTGAATAGAAACATTTTTAATCTAGGCATTACCACTTGTATAAATCACTCTTATGAGGATGAGTCATGAGTGTATGACATGGCTAAGAATTTCACCTTCCATAGTGATAAGATAAAATCAAATAACCATCTAGATAGATTTTATCAGCCCCATGCAAACGGTAGCGTGTATAAAATCTATCCAGATCTAGATTTTGAATTTAATTTTCTTTCATCTCGTAGCCATGGTAAGTCAGTGGAGGAATTTTTTCTAGCAATCATATTCCTCTGTTCATAGAGGTGGCTTCGACCAGTAAGCCTGTGACTCTGTGAGACCTTGGATCAGGTGAGTTCGACTTGATAAATTGCTGAGTCAGAAGGTCGTCTCTAAGTAGTAAGTATAATACTGGTGACTCAATAACTGCTTGTAGTCTCGTACATTAACAAAAAAAATGGTGTAATAGTGGCAATGTTGAAGTATTACTGTTATCAAATAGATAGTGATTTATGTACATTTATTTTTATAAACTAAAGACCAAAGGCATGGTTTCATTTTTGAGAAATACTTTCATGCAAGAGATTTATCAACAATATTTTAGATCCTATATTTTCTCTGTTTTTTTAATAATATTAAAATTTTATATATATAAAATTTCCAAAATAAATGTTAGTGATACAAGACCTAACATTAAATTTATAATATCAAATTTGTTCATCTTTTCACTTCTAAAATGGAAATATATCCATCTCACTACACAACACAATTAGTTTGCCTCAATGAAGGTTGAGTAGAAGAAAGTAGAGGTTTTCTCCTCAAGTAATTTATTTAAAAATATTTTTGAAAGGTAGATAGAGAGCACATTTTATTATTTAGATGATAAAAGAGATTTTATTACTATTTACTAATTTTTTTACATTATTTGAAATAAATAATGGTAAAATTCTCTTACTCTTTAATTTAAAGGAGTTGGAGTTACGGTCATTAACACGTCTAAGAAAATGAGAGTCTTGTCTTTCATTTCGACTCCACTCCGAATGCCGTTGTCCGTAGAATTATCCATTGCACATTCTCTAAACACCTTAATCATAAAAAAAATTCTCTTATCATTTACAAATATATTAAAAAAAATTCTTATCACGACCCCTAGGACACACCAAGATTAGGCCATAGGGTTCAAACCCATAACTTCCTGTTTCCTGAAGCGGCGGGAGGCAATCAGTTAAGCTATACCCATGTGGGGATTTTACGCTCGATATCCCACAATATTTCACACGAAAATTCAAAATAAAATATATATTAAAAAAATCTCCAATAATTCAATGAATATTTAAACAAAAGTTAGGCCGAATTAAACCAGTAGCAAGTGGAAATGAGATGTGACTCCTAGGGCACATCAAGATTAAGCCATGGGGCTCAAATCCGTAACCTCTCACTTTCTGAAGCGGGAGGTAACTAATTGAGTTATACCCATATAGGGATTTTACATTGGATACCCACGTAAATTCAAAATAAAATATATATTAAAAAAATCTCCAATAATTTAATTTATATTTAAACAAAAGTTAGGCCGAATTGAACCGGTAGCAAGTGAAAATGAAATGTGACCATCCCACAAAAGTAAAGTGGAAAAGGCAGTCAAGTCTGTGGAAGAAAAAGAAATGAAAATAGGCCTATCATTGTTTGACTAAATATGTAATCTAAACTCTAAAGGAATTGTTAGGCCGGCCCCTACACACGTGCCATATGTATGCATAGATAGACGAAGGGTCATTTCATCCTTGTAACGCCGACAAACACTGACCCCTAATGTTTATGCTGCAACTCGGGTCGGGTTTTGGCCCGACCCGCATGACCCGACCCGAGAAATCATGCGGGTCGGGTCAAGAATTTCGGGCCATCGGATTGGGTCAGTTGAGAAGATAAAAACCTATATGAAATTCTGGTCGGGTCAGACTGAATATTTTACAAGTCAACCCGACCCAATATAACAAAATTAGGTTAAAATGAGTTCAGAATGCGGGTTGAGTCAGAATTCGAGTTGATTGGGATTAGAATTTGGGTCGGGCTCCATATATATCAACTAAGGTTAGGTTGGGTTTTAAGGAACCTGACCCACCAGACCCGAGTTGCAGCCCTATGTTTATCTCTAATTAATTTCAACAATCATGTTTTATAGCCTCTTTCATGTTTAATACCATTTTATAATTTTATTATAAAATCTTATGTTTGGTAAAATAAGAATTTATTTATGTTTAATTTATGTTTTAGGGATTTAATGGATGTTTAATTTATGTTTTTTTTTCTAATTTCTTAATTTGTCGTTATTTCCTCAATTTAATTTATCTTCTAATATTTCTTCTTCTTTTTTTAAAAAAAATTATATCATTTGTATAGGGTTGCAACTCAAGTCGGGTTCCTTAAAATCCAACCCGATCCGAGTTGATATATATGGAACCCGAACTGATTAGACCTGAATTTTCAACCTGAACTTCACAACCCGACTCGCATTCTGAACCCATTTTAGCCGAGTCGAGTTGGGTTAACTTGTAAAATCCTCAACTCGATTCGACTCGAATTCCATGCAAGTTTTTATCTTCTCAGCCCGACCCGACCCACATGATTTCTCGAGTCGGGTCATGCAGGTCGGGCCAAAACACGAGCCGAGTTGCAGCCCGATATTTGAATCATTTCCATCGTATCAATTTCACTGTAGTTTTTTTTTTTTATATAAAGCTACAAAAGTTAATGATTGAATCTGGATCTAAATTTCAAAGTTGTTTTTAAGTTTGAAATATTTATTTTTATAATTAATTATTTATTTTTGTGACTTTATATAAAAATAAAATATATTTTATAGTTAAATTGTGATAATTCAAATGATATGTATAAGATCTATTAAAGAATGAGTAGGAAGCTGATGCCTACGGTCAGGACACCAAATCTTCGGCCAAGTTTTTTCACTCTCTTCATTTTTTTTTTCAAATCTCCATGACCTTTTTTTTAAAAAAGTGCATTTAATAAATAAAAAAAGCTATTTAAAAAAAAATTATATATATATATATATATATCGGCCAAAATATAAACTGAGCCCACACTGATATTTATATTTTTTTTTAAATAGAAAATAAAAATCAGCTATATTATCAAATTTTTTTATCTCTAATCAATACTACATATCGGATGAGCTCGACCCATGCTCACCGTATCAGACGAGAGTTCGATCTCTGGGTCAGGACAACATTAAATTTGTCATACTAGTTAATGCCAGTATAGTTACTAGTAAGGGTTGTTGAAGATTTAGAGGCCTATAATAGACTAGGATTACGTGTTATCTGTTGATGAACTAAGGAGTCAGGACCAGTGCTCAATCCTAATTTCATTTGAAAATGGCCAAGCTTAGCACCAGACCTGAATGCTATAGTTTAAATGATTGAAGATCACTTAGATTGATTGTCCAAGGTTTCTATCTTTGTCTTGGGACCACTGTGCGAGACATTTGTGACCTTCATATTTCACTATATATATATATTATAAAAGGGAAATTTGGATATTGATGTAAATAAGTCCTTAATAATTTCATAATGTTAATTATTTATATAAAATAGATGAGTTTTGATCAAATTCTTCATAGGCTATTTTTTTTAAAGAATCATTTTGTTATGGAGGAAAATAAAAAATTTAAGGAAGAAATATTGGATCAACCAATATCATAAAAAAATGATATTAAAATCTTTGCTTTAGGCTATAACAATGATAATATTTCTCCCAGACATCATAGCTTACTATATATTTTAACATTTTCAAATGCTTCTCGAGTTTTTTTAACTTTCTCAATTTCTTGTCTCAGTTAAAATTACAATTATTGTAATATTTTTAAATGTAACGATAAACTCTTACCAGTTATGTTAGAAGTTCTTATCTAGGTCTTTGTAAATTAAAAAAAAATAGAAGATAAGTTAGACTCTTAAAGTAGGGGCTGAGAATGAGTCATCACTCATGAGTACCGATTCATCAAATCTTGGTGTGAACTCTTCCACTTGCTTGTTCGATCTTGACAACGGCAGATGGAGTAACTCATCTCTCTTATTATTTTAAATTTTTTTTAAAAAAAAAAATTTATATGTAAGAAACTGTGGGATACCTTGTGTAAAACCTCCTTTAAAAGAAGCTAGTACATGCCCAAAAGATTGATTGTATCTTCTAAGTGGTGTGGACAGGGGTAAAAGAAATGCCCATACTGAGATTTCGGCGTCTCGGCCGATATATCTCTTTCTCACAATTTTTTTGGGGCAAATCAGTGGTTTAAAACTGTATCAGCGAGATCTCGGCCATATCGACTGATATCTCACATATACGGCCGATATAGTGCGTATCTGCCGTGCCAAGATATCTTGGCGTTCAAAAACTCAAGATATCTCGGCCGATATGCACTGTATCGGCCGAGATTTGTACCCTGCCGTGAACACCTTGATCATAAAAAAACTTGCATAAGTGTATAAAAATAGAAATATATCTAATTTATCAGACTTATGTTTTTGAGGTATTTGCACCCTAAGGCTATGCCAAGCTTCTGTAAAATGGGACATATTTCTTTTAAGGAACTTATTATTCAGTTTAATGCTTGATTTTAATATTATAGCTAATAAGCATTATTTTTTTTTCCCTGACAGTATCTTTTTTTTAACAAATATTGCACTTCCCACAATATTGCACTTAAATGGAACATGCCCTGTTTATCAACTGTTTCAGCTCATGCAATTAAAACAATCTACACCTATTTATGCCAATATATTCTTTACTTTAAATGTATAAAAAGAAAATTAAAGTAATCATAAAAATCATTTACAAAAATAGAAAAGATAACATTTTAGAAATTGTTACAAGATAGAAAAAGAAATTTTAAAATTTAATTTAATGAGTTTGAAATATTTGACTTATCCTTTGAGTTGATAGGATTTGGTCTATCCTTATCTTGTTATCATCTAAATTCTAAACTAGGAAAAATTCACATAAAAATAGTAAAAAAAGGAAAAAATAGATTATCAAATTGAACTTGGTGAGCTTGAAAATTTTGGTCAACCATTTTCATTTTAATATTCAAAAATAGAAAAAAATTACAAAAAATTACAAAGTGGAGAAAGAATATTCAACTATTATTTTTTTACCAACGTCCCCATGCTTCTCTCTATTAAAGGATAAAATACACCCTTGTTAACTAATATCTCACCCAATACCGTGTACGCTAGTCAGTCTTAGGTTTTTAAAAAATTAATATGGATCTATACCAGATATTTAATGTCATGATTTGGTGGGATTCTCTAGTGATTTCTTAGGCTACTAGACTAATTCTTAAAGCATGTACGAATAACTTTACGAGAAGTGATTCTTTAAAGTAAAATTGAAACTGAACTTAAGACTCTCGTTTGTTCTGTGAAATGGGTTTGTGATGATCCCTCCAACTTTTTTTTGTATTAATTGTGAGATATCTTATTTTTTATTGGAGCCTCCCATCTCGAGATAAGTTCAACAAAAATAAAAAATTGAAACCTCTAGTCAAATTTCTTTTTTTTTTAAATGAGGAAAATATTGATTTTTTTTTACTCATTGTCGTATTTTGTTCTTTAACAATTTAATCAGTGAATAATAAATGGCTGAAATCGATCCATGTCAGAATTAGAGTGGATCAAGCAATGAGCCAAAGGTGTGGCCCACATGTACAAAAATCACTGCCTCCTCCATGTACTGTGGACTCTCTTCTCTTCCACATGAGAAGAATTATTTATGATGTCCTTTGAAAGAGAAGGAAAGATAAAAGTAGGAACATCTCCCAATCACCAAACAGAGAAAGAAGGCTAAGATGCAGTACTCAACCCCCTTCATTCACCCTTCCTTGTCATGAAAGGTCAGCAACAAAGATGGATTTAAAATAAAATAAAATAAAAAATTAGAAAGAAACTCACTCACCCAAGATCCTCTTTGAATGCATGCATGTCCAATTGATAGTCTACCCCTTTTAATTTCATCCACTTATATTTTTCTCCACTACCAGACAAAGCAAGCCAAAGAGAGAGATTAGAGGTGGATAAAATAACATTACAACTAATAAAAAAATAAATTAGAGAACACACAACAGACACAGGTTCACCAATGAGGCAACATGCCTCTATTAAAATCACAAGCATTCATGTATCTTAGGGATGAATCTTGGATGGGGTTTTAACACGAGTATATATTTCTAAATTTAGAGTTTGAAAAAAAAAAATATAGAATTCAGGTTGGGATAGGTTCAAAAATTTAAAATCAATCTGTCCTAATCGGATTTCAAGAAATATAAAAAATATACTACTTTTTCAAATTTTAGCTAAAAACATATTGCGTTATCGGACTGTCAACTCAAGTTGGGTTGGACTAGCAATTCGAGTTAACAATTCTGATCAGACTCAATAATTTTTTATATAAGTTAAGTTAGATTTTTCAAAACCCAGTCCAACCCATTCGAGTTTTAGCCCTAATGTATATTCATTCTTACCAAACACCAATGTAATTGGGTAAATACTAAATAGTGTCCAAATTTCTAGAAAGCTACTTTTGTGAGGTCATATGTTCCATATTAAAGACCAATTTCTCTGAAATTATTATTATTAAAAGAAATGATCGCCCTTATTGAAAAAAAGAATATCAAGTACACGGACATGACTATAATAAGGTTCTATCTTACATATCTACTATTTAGTGATGAAATTTAAAGAGCTAAAATATAAAGTTTTTTTTTTTTTAAAGTGATTTAGACACCTTATAACTTTTTATAGAATTAAGGTAAACAATAAATATAAAATACTTTAACCACATGTTATACTTTTGGTTGTTCTAAAAAGATGGAAATTATCATTTAAGGGTTACAAAAGTAAGCAATGCAATATATAATATATTGTTGCTATCATTGATATTTACATTAATATCCAATTTGAACTGCAAAGTTGTGTAAAATATAAATTTAGATGAAGAACTTAATGGGCCACATTCATTTATTTTGTATCTACATAACATCAATTTACATTCCCACACGAGGTCCCACTTCTTAACAATCAGAACTCTAGGTATGGCATTGCTGCTGTGGATGGATGGCCCATTAGTCCATATATGCAAACCTTATCTAGATAAGTCTTAAATCCCCACATAAAGCTGATGGGCTTTTGGGATTAAAATGAAAAAAAAAAAAAATGATAGATCCATCTGCCTTTTAATCATCATCCAACCATCATAGGAGGGGCCCACTAAGGATGTAATAACAGTGCATGTGGGCTCCATAGGATGGGTTGATTTAGATGGTCCATAAAAATACTTTTAGGTGGTCCTTGCCCTTCTTTTCATTTCATTTTAAAAAAAAATAAAAAAAACCATTCTATGAGCTGTAATAGGAAAGCTTTCAGAGAGGGTTGAGCACCATGAGGGCTAATGGCAACACACAACTAATAACAAGTGATGCAAACCTAGTACTCTTTGTGATTCAACCTTTTTACTTTATTTAATTTGAGATCTATCTAACCAATATCATCACTAATGTATCACTAAATTCTAAAGAATTCAAATCAATAACATCAACACAAATTTTAATACATATCTAAATAAGATATAAGAAAAAAAAATGGTATAATGTATCACTGATCGTAGTTGTATCCAGGGTTTTAAAAATCGGTATCGGCCGATATATCGGCCGATACGATATGTCGACCGATATATCGCTATCGGCCGATAATTTTCTCTTTCTTCTTTGTTTTTTTAAATATCGGCCGATATCGGCCGATATTTTGATATCGGACCGATATAATACGGCCGATATCAAGGCCGATATTGTGAATATCGGCCGATACGATACATATCGGCCGATATTCACATGCCCAAAACCGATATATATCGGCCGATACGATACGTATCGGCCGATATTTAAACCCACTTGTATCCAGGGTAAAAAAAATTCACCCTTGGAGATATATAACTGACATCATATTTCTCCTTTTTTTTTTTTCCAAAATATCACATATCGTATTAGTCGATATTATAACCACTGGTTGTATTTACCATTTATTGTAAATGGTGGAAATACAAGCTTATGAATATTAATGTCGATTTTTATATACATGATAGGTTAGAAAAAGTTAGAGATACGGTAGAAATATCTTTTTTATTAAGGCTTTTTAACGTTTTATAGAGAGTAATTCTTTTTGTTAGGGACTGGGTATATATCTCAAAGAATAGCTTATTAAGGTAGAGTAACTCAAATCTTTCATAAATCTCAGATCTCCCTCTACAGTTTCAATATAAGACTTGTTTAAGGCTCCAACAATCTCCCCACCCCTCTCCAACAATCTCCTGAGTTCACATGAAGTAGTCTAAGAATAAGCTCTGATATCACTTGTTAGAACTGGATAATTCCAAAAAATTAACATATTAAGTGAATTGATTTAAACTCTTTATAAATTTCTAAATCTTTCTCTATCTTTCTATTGTACGGACTCATTTGTAGCCTTAACGGTTTTTCAAATAATTTATTATTAAAGATCTTTCTTAACATAATGTCTCTTAATTACTGTTGAAAAGCTATTAGCCAAATACAAACCCGTCTTGTATAATAAGCTTAAAAGTTATAATAATATAGATGTAAAATTGAAGACAAATAAATATAATTGTGATTCAGACAACAAAGTGTTACCAAAGAGACTCGTATTTTACAATTAAAAGATAGCTTCATACTCATGTGGGAATTTGAGATGTTAGCAAAATTACCGATGTCAATTCTCCAATTACTAAGTCTACACTCTACAGAATTTAAAAATATTATAATTAAATTGGTGTCTTTAGAAGATTTCACTGGTGAGAAAAAAGTTAAAATTACAATTTAATTATAATTTTTTTTAAATTTATATGAAAAATTGTGGAATACTCAGTATAAAATATTTGAGGATGGGTCTACTGCCCTACATTAAAATTGGACGATGAACACTCAAAATAATTTAATTATAAACTTATCTACATGGTGAGTAATAAAATAATAAAAAAGTAAACAAAATAACAGAGGGGATGAAAGGAAGGAGAAGGGATTGGCCATCTCTCAAGTCAGTACAAACAGTACTGACTCAGTGGACATGGAGAATCCCAAGGCATAGATGCAAGACAGCAGGGTGGAGCCTTTCGGGTGACCCATTTTAAATTTTAAATAAAAATGCAAATAATAAATGCTCCACTCATTATGTTTTTGAATATTTAAATTTTAAATATTAAAATGAGTGATATAGTTTTTAATAAATTATGTAGAAAATGATAAAGATATTAATTATATAAAATTTTAAACGTCTGATCACAGTGAGCTCATAATTTTAAACTAAACATTTAATTATTTAAAAAATCTTTTTTTATAAAATTAATTTAATTATTTTAAAATTATTGGCTAATCCATGTACGTGGATAGGCAGGCATTGGTCCATACTCCAAACTCCATGTATACACACTTCTTCCCTTTCTCATTTCTCGTTTCCTCCTTCCCTCCCTTCTTTTAATCCTTCTTTCCGTCTCTCTCATCAAATCCTATGATTCTTTATTTTCCCATCTCCTTTTCTCTCTCCGTCTCTGTCTCTGTCTGTCCCCACTCGCTCTATCTTTCTCTCTCCATGTGAGGAAGAGGAACAGAAGCAGCGATATCCATGGATTCCGGTCCATCCCAGCCGTAGATTGAGGGATGAACGGTACACGATGCCTGACGAAGACCCAAAGAGATCAGATCCAATTCCCACCAGCCGGTGCTCCTGCTCTGGATCTAGCAAGAACCGCAACGAAAGCTCCTTGTTGCTGTCATCTCCTTCGTCTTTACCTTCCATGAGCTCTCCAGATCAGGTGCTGGAGAACGTTCTGGAAAACGTTCTCCACTTCTTGACCTCGCGCCGCGACCGGAACGCCGCGTCGCTCGTGTGCAAGTCGTGGTACAGGGTCGAGGCGCTCACGCGCACTGAACTCTTCATTGGGAACTGCTATGCTGTGTCGCCTCGGCGGGCTGTCGAGCGGTTCAAGCGGGTGAGATCCGTAGTGGTCAAGGGGAAGCCGCGGTTTGCCGATTTTGGCCTCCTGCCTTCGAATTGGGGCGCCCACTTTGCTCCTTGGGTGTCGGAGATGGTCGCCGCGTACCCCAGCCTTGAAAGAATCTGCTTGAAGCGGATGTCTGTCACTGACGCTGATCTCTGGCTTCTCGCCCATGCCTTTACCGGCTTCAAGGAGCTTGTTCTCATTTGCTGCGAGGGTTTCAGCACCCGCGGCCTTGCCGCTGTTGCCAACAAATGCAGGTATGCTTTTGAATTGGATTTATTTCTCGCAGTTCATTATTTCCCCAATTGCATTTGATAATTACGTTTGTCTGTAAAATAGTTCAAATTCAAGACCGTCAAGTAATCTCGAAGGTTCAATTTGCAAGCAAGGAATGGAAAAGTAATTTTCTCGAAAATAATAGTAATTTTAATGAAAAAATGAGTGTCACCCTTTCCAGTTTTAGTGGAAACGGTTATTTTTCAAACAAATTCTTTCCTTTCCATTCATCTAAACGGCTTTCTATATGTTGAAGTTACAAATCCAATATAATTACTTGTACATGTAAAATATCAAACATTAATTTGTCTATCTCCTGAAT
Organism: Chimonanthus salicifolius; assembly: GCA_013350335.1. Lineage (NCBI taxonomy): Eukaryota > Viridiplantae > Streptophyta > Magnoliopsida > Laurales > Calycanthaceae > Chimonanthus > Chimonanthus salicifolius. The sequence continues at coordinate 12,017,891 of CM023537.1, read as the reverse complement.
TACTTAACACAATTCGTTGTTGTTCAGATTTGAAAACAACGAATACTTACCCAAATCTTAATCTGGAGTTTAGGCCGTTTACTTTTTTTTGGAGAATAACTATTTTAACCATAAAAGAAATGGGTTTGGATGGTCGATAGTAAAGTAGTTTCTTTGATGATAGTAATTTTTAGGCTGAAGGAAAAATTATAAGTAAATGGGTTTTAAGCGTTTTTACTAAGGAATGGTTATTTTTGAGAGTGGTACTTTAATGTCCATGTGTCTGTCTAAGGGGCGTTTAACCAATGGGGTGAGATGATAGGATGACTTTTGTATGTTGTACCTTCCATTTGATGATTATTGATGTCCCAGACAGCTTCGAGTTCTTGATCTCATTGAAGATGTTATGGATGATGATGATGAAGTGGATTGGTTGTCTAGTTTCCCAGAGACGGGAACATGTCTTGAGAGTCTCTCCTTTGACTGTGTCGAATGCCCAGTGAACTTTGAAGCATTGGAGGCACTGGTGGCACGGTCACCCTCACTGAAGAAACTGAGGCTAAATCGGCATGTCTCAGTTGTGCAGCTCCAGCGCCTGATGCTACGGGCTCCTCAACTTACACATCTGGGGACGGGTTCATTTAGCCGTGCTGAGCTTGCACAGGAAGATCATGAAGTGGATCTCCATTCAGCTTTTGATGCCTGCCAATCCTTAGTGTGTCTTTCTGGGTTCAGGGAGGATGTTCCCGACTTTCTGCCTGCTATCATCCCTGTCTGTGCTAACCTCACTTCATTGAATTTCAGCTATGGCAACATCAATAGTGAGCAGCTCAGATCAGTGATCCTTCATTGTCATAAGCTCCAGATTTTCTGGGTAGGGTCCTTTTCTAGATGACCCTGTTCAATTATTATCATTTCTGCATGATGTAAGTTCTAGTTATTTGGTTGGTTCAGGCTCTTGATTCAATACGCGACGAAGGGCTTCAAGCTGTGGCTGCGACGTGCAAAGACCTGTGTGAGCTTCGGATCTTCCCTATGAACCCTCAGGAGGACAGTGAAGCCCTAGTTTCAGAAGTAGGCCTCGTAGGCGATTTCTGAGGGTTGTAGGAAGCTGCAATCCATTCTCTATTTCTGCCAACACATGACAAATGCAGCTGTCGTGACCATGTCAAAGAACTGTCAGGAACTTGTGGTGTTCCGCCTCTGTATAATGGGCCGCCACCAGCCTGATCATCTGACTGGAGAACCCATGGATGAAGGATTCGGAGCTATAGTCATGAATTGCAAGAAACTCACTCGCCTTGCTATATCTGGTTTACTCACTGACAAGGCCTTTGCATATATCGGGAAGTATGGCAAGTTGGTGCGGACGCTATCTGTTGCTTTTGCAGGGGACAGTGACATGGGGCTGAGATATGTGCTTGAAGGCTGCCCCAAATTGCAAAAGCTTGAGATCAGGGATAGCCCATTTGGGGATGATGCGCTGCTCTCTGGTTTGCACCACTATTACAACATGAGGTTTTTGTGGATGTCTTCTTGCCAGCTGACACTGAGAGGCTGCAAGGAGGTAGCGCGAGAAATGCCTCTCCTGGTTGTTGAATTGACTAGAGATGGAGAAGAAGAGGAAAATGTTGATTCTGTCGAAAAGTTATACATGTATCGATCTCTTGCAGGGCCAAGGAATGATGCACCAGCTTTTGTGTCAATCTTGTAGAGTCCTTTTAGGCTAGGGAGGACAAATTCTTCATTCATTTGGTGGCCCAAGGAGCATGTTGATGACGATTCTTTCCCTGCAATAGACATGAATATGGTGGAAAGGCTCCAAAGTTGTGAAGGTAGAGTTTGCATACTTAATTGTCGTTGAAGGTAACAATGCACCTTACCTTCATTTCATCTTGGCTTGTAAGAATGACACTCGTGGGAGAAGACTGTAAACGATTATTTCTTCCTTGGGTGCATCTCTCTCTTCAGCTTCTTCTGTGATTCCGAAAGGTTGATGAAAATGGGGGAGGGGGATCCTATTATGGGTATTGGTAAACTTGCTTCCCATATGATCATGTGATGAGCAGATCATGTGATGTTGTAATGATAAACAATTTCTCCTTATGTTTCCTTCTGATTACACTTTTTTTTATCATGAAAATGCAATCCTAGTTGGGGCAATCCTGTTGGTCGTGTAGATGCCGTTAAATCTCAAGCAAGAAATTTGTTCGCTTTTTTCAGCCATTGAAACCAATGCATCCTTAGCCGGTAGATTAAAGTCTCTCCAAGTTTTGACAGATCACACTCATCGGGAGCGTTTGGAATTCCTGAGGTGAAAACTGCAACTTCAACCTTTACTTAGGCATAAGTAGTTCCTTCCTGGAGCAGTAAGTTCTCTCCCTATACTGTTACTGTTGGACAGTTGGAACAAGTCAATGCTAAAATTTCTGTAGGGATTGAAGAGGGCTTGCTCTTCTTCTCCTGTTTTCACTGGAGTTTTCTTTATTATTGTATGTTTTATTGTTTAGGGATGCCATAAGGGTAGTAAATGCAGAAAATCGAGATCAGTTTACTTCTCCTTCGAACATGACTGATCAAATTCTACTTTTGCTTACTAATAGGACACTGACAGCCACAGTTTTAACTCCTCTTTTTCTGCTGTTTAAATTACCTTTTGGTTTATTATTGAAAGACTTCTCCGTTTGGAAATGCAGCAAGGTTATAATAATATATGCATGATATCAATGTTGGTTTTACTTCTTTTGACTGTGATTAATCTATTTCTGTTTTGGCCTACTAATAATTTGGGATAGCCATTTGATGATTACATTCTCGATTCAAATCTACTACTCATCCGACCTTTTTGCATGATGGGTAGATGATGGAAGCAGCAATTTGTGAGTTAATTCTGAGAGAATTGACATTTATAACAAGAGATATTCTTGATGACAAGTGAACAAAAAGATAAATTCATATTTATTTTTTATTTTTTAAGAAAAGGCAAAACTTTCTCATGCTGTGGCATTGAGATAGGAACTGATGAAAACAGCAGCAGGTTTCATCCAAGTCCCTTTCGTTAAAGCAATGGGACATTTGGGAGGGTGTGTTGAAGAGGACAGAAGGTCTTGGTTCCGATATGGACAATGAACATCAGTTCCATTCAAAGTCGTAGCATGTTGTCTACAATGGGTGGGTAAGGATGAGCAGTAAATTGATGAGGGTTGGAGAAAGGGGCACCACACCTTTTTCATCAATTTCTTTGATTCCTTTTCTTTTTTGAGTTCCCAAAAAGAAATGAAAGTGACCTAACAAGGGGGGTTGTATCTTTCCAAATGAGAGGACCAACTCACTTCACCACCACTTAGTGGGTGCATTTGGGTTGATATTAACTATCAAAGCTAGTATTTTTAACCCATCTGTAGCTCAACTGGTTACTCTCCGTTTTAAAAATAGGAGGTTGTGGGTTTGAGCTCCCATGATCTAACTTTAGTGTGTCTTAGGAGTAGTGGGTTTACTTGTAGGGGTTCTATCTCACACGTAAATTTTTTTAAAAAAAAGCTAGTATTTTTTATTTTTTATTGTGATAATATTGAAAAATACTATTTTTATTAATATTGGGATTTTATCCACTCTCTCATTATTATTGTCAAAATCTGGTATTATCATGATATTAACAACACTTTTTAAAATTTTAAGTTATAACTATCAGTAATTTAGTTTAATTTTTGGATAATATTCTGGTGAAAACTCTAAAATTTTAAAACATTTCGACATTATCGGTAGTCGATGATATTCCTGTAACGATATTTATGACATTAATATTAAGTAGTCTTAGAATCCATTTATGCATAAAAAGTTGGAGATAAGGTTCTTAGGTAGCGTGGACCCTCATTTGATACGTACAAAGGGAAATTCAAGTTTGAAATCCACTTAATATCGTCCTAATTGAATTTGGATTCAGATTGCGTTGAATTTTTTAATGTATAATTCAAATCTAAATTAATTATTTTCTAAATAACATGGGTTTTTTTCATCTTATATTAGAGATGAGATTAATCATACAAATACAAGAAATTTCTTGCAAGTATCTTATTATATTATCCAAAAAATGCAGATTTGAATAATACCCCACATTACATTAACTTTTTTCTAGATTGACTTTTCTGTGGGATGTAACGAGGAACACGTTAATTGTTGCTTAGTATATTGACATGGGTGTAGTTCAATTAGTTGCATCTCGTTTTAAAGTGGGAGATTGCAGGTTCGAGTTCCTATAATCTAATCTTGATGTACCTAGTAATGGGTTGATTTATAAGATTTTACACCTTAATAAAAAAAAAAATCAAACTCAAGTCAACTATCCAATTTACTCCTTCCCGATGTGTACTTGTACTTGTACAGGGTAACCAAAATTATGTGTTTCCATTTATTTTTCCTCTGCCCGTACAGCCTTTTTTTTTTAATTTAAAATGTAACCAAAATGTGGAGCCAATAAGAAAACATTGCATGAAATTCAGGATACTGACTCTGAGTGGATATTGTTTATTTGTTTAATTTAAGGGCGTGATAGAAACAGTGGTATTATTTATTATAATGGATACTAAGTTTGTACTTTTATTTACGTGTTATTTAAGTAGTGATGAAGAAAGTACACTGGTATACCTATCATTTTTCTTAATCCACTATTCTACATTTCTTGATTTCAGCGTGTCCGCTTCTGTTTGGATCCAAATTTGTCAAAGAAAGAGTCTGGATCCGCTCGGCCCAACAAACATAGAGCATCTTTAATAAGGTCCGGATCCTATCATCTTATCCAGTATTTTCAGATCCGGACCGTAAAGCGAACTATCTCGATAGAAGATCGGGTTAAATAAGGTTCAACCGAGTTCAATAGTTTAAAGCTCAATAGAGTTTAGACACATATGGTTGGTTGATGGGCATATATCAGTGTCGGATTTAGGGAATGAATGATTAATTCCATGGAGGAACATAATTAGCGTGATTTTCGTATTCATTACGCATGGAAAGGAGAGATTAAGATGAAAAAGTGATTTAGAGCCATCTTGCCATTGGCAGCTTGAAACTTACTCTAAAGGGTCCAATTTATTTTTATAATCCAACCATAATCAATTATCAATCAAAGCAACACACAGTGAATTAATTTAATAATTTTAGGTATGGCCCAAATGTTAATTGATAGCAGGAAAGGAAATGATGTGTCCAATCCATGCTTAGATTTTAGAAAAAAGAGCAGCACAAGACATAAAAGAAGATTAGGTAATTATAATCTAATGAAATTATGAGATTTAATTTATTTATTTTACGTTTTAATTGTTTAAAAACTGGTTTAAAACATTTTATAGGTCCCCGTGACATATTGACATGATGTTGCAGTTGGACATGAGAATGTTGTGGACCGGCACGGGCACCGGCACCGGCACCCACCTATCAATTCATATATCTGCCGTACCTAAACCATAGCTTCAAAGATTCTAACTCGATGCAACTGATGCTTCTTACTTCTCTACAAGTGAGTGAAAGAAAGGGCCGACTCGACATAAGTTGAGGTTTAAGACAAAAAATTTAAATTGAGTATTTTTTATATTTAATATATTATTACAAGTAACATTTAATTAAAGCTTTAATTCTATATAATAAAAAGAATTTTATCTAAAATCTATTTTTCTTACTTTTTGAGATGCAAAATTACTAATTAAATTTTTATATTCAAATTTTACTAAATACCATATTCAATTGAAATGGGGCCTCTGCTGCATTTGTAGGCTCTTGAGAGAGGATGATTTGAAGACAGAGAGGGAAGTGGTGTGATCGTTGGAGATGATTTGGGCAAAAAATCATAGAGAGGTGCGGTGCCATAGAGAAGATAGGGATAGGAGATGGAATGAAAGAAAAGGAAAGCACGTGCGCGAGAGGTATTTGGGGCCTACCAAAGCACGGGGACCTAAGGCAATCACCTGACTTGCCTCAGGGTTTAGCCGGCCCTAGTGACAAAGAAAACTTTGTGCTAGCATGCTAGAATCCAAACTCGGTTAAAAAGGGCTGAGTCCAGCCCAACTCGATCTAGAGTTTGAGAATTCAACCCAACTCATTTTAGTCTGAATTTTTAAAAATCAACTTAAAATAAAATACATGGGTTGCTGAAGCTTTGGGAGATAAGGAAGGGACTGGGTTCTTATGATGGAGAACTCTTTTTATGTCTTGATTTCTGAGTTGAAGCAATAGGCATGAACAGGGAACCGATGACGACCAGTGACATGACAAGAGAGCCAGAGAGGATTGAAAGAGAGAGAGAGGATTGAAAGAGAGAGAGAGGATAGAGATCATTGTTGCTCGGCGAAAGAAGTGAATGAAAGAGGGTTTTCTCTCTTTCAGAGAAGATGTGGGTTGGGGTTAGGTCAAATCAAAGGTGAGGTGGGTCAATTTTAAAAAGACGAGTCTGATCCAACTCAAATTTATTGTGGATTTTTTTTTTCAACCCAATCCGATCCTAAATTTACAAATACATAATCCAGCTCACTAATTTTCAGATCAGGTCATGCGGGTCGGATTAAAACCGAACTCAAATTTCACCTCTAAGAAGTACTTCCACTTGGCCGAAGGGTAGAGAAGAATTTTCCCATTTCCATTTCTCATGTGATGTTGTAACAAGATTACAAATTTGGATTCTTGAACAATATTGGTTTGATGGCTTCACGGTTGCTTCTAGTACTCTCTTTTACTCAACATATTTATTTTAGAGGATAGACTCCATCATCTTCTGTGAAAATAAAGTATGTATATCAATTTATTTGTTTATCTTATGAACCAAGTTTGAAATCTATCCGACTATTTTAAACCTTGATCTTTGGTATCCCAATGTTTTAATAGTCTATAAGAAAATATGTTTACTCATTTAATATCAATCACTTTGGAGAAGTGTTTTAGAGGGTCATGTTAGACAATTTAGGACATGATATTTCTTGTTTTTAGTTGTGGGTCATGCCCACCAAACCTTTTACAAATCCAAATCCTTTATTAATCATTTTTGTAAATTGGTACTCACCTTTCATTTGATTTCAACTGTGAGCTCTTTGTTGGATGAATTATTCCAAAGTGGATGTGTTTGATACAGTAGGAATAGGAATGTACACTCACCTCTACCGAGTCCAAAGTCTTTAGAAAACCTTTCTATCTTGAATATTTATACCGGGCTGAACCATAATGAAGACGGTTGCGGTTGAACCGGCGGTTGAATGAATTAAATAAGAGATACCATTAATTTCATAAACCTCTAATATAACTATAAAGAAGAATGTAATGTTTGTTATGTGTCAGTTGATAGTATATCTTTACTTTATTTATAAATATAAAGAAACAGTTTAAAGTGATCATAAAATAAATTTTAGTCGTTTATTTAATCTACAGTAGAGATAAGTCCTCTATTAAAATAAGAATAAATAATGAAATAATCTAGAAATTAAAATTCTAAATAATAAATATCACTCATGAAGTGTCAATAGAATTAAAATCTTAGTAGGTGATGTCTTATCTTGAATTCTCACCGTCCCATCAAAGGTAGAAATCTTGTATAAAGATTTAGGTCGGCGAGATTTTCTAATGACAAATGAATGGTGGTAGATCTTATAAATAATTGAATTCATTTGATAGGTGATTATATGCATATAAATTATATAAAGTTTCATGATAATTTAAGTCATATATAATCTTGATTTTTTTAAATTTGATGAAGATAGACTATTGATTTTTAAAATTTTAAAATTAAATGATAAGATATGATGATAAGATGGAAGTAAGACTTTGTACACTACTAATATAGTTTTTTTTTTACATCACACCAATTATATTATTGGCTCAATTAATTTGTTAAAACATGGGTGCTGCAATTAATTCCATTGAAAAACCATCAAATACGAATTGATAGAAATATCAATGTTTTTAATAACACATACTATTAAATTTATTTTTTATCTAATTATCATCATTTAAATAATAAAAATATATAATATTTGTTGTTATATAAAATACAAAGAACTTTTTTTAATTTATTTTTAAATTTCCCTGAAAACACGAAGAGTTGTCCACTTCACGTGTCGCATCAATTCCACCGTTGTATTCTTGGACAGTGGACAATTTGGGAGCAGCCTTTTGAATAGGGTTATGTGGGCCACTCAATCATTTCCCCACTTTTGAATTGCGTATGTGGACCACCAATCATTTTCCCTTACGTGATCAACACACAATATGAAGTTCAAATTCTTTTATTATGAACAGTGAAACTTAGATATTATGAGATTGAATGATTAATGTCCACATAAAATTTATCCTATGAATCCCTTTCTAATGAGTCTTGTGAAGACTAATGAAGAGGAGGCATTTCAAAATTGTGAGTAAATCTGAGTAAGCAGAGTACAAAATGATTACACATGGCTCATAAATTCAAAAGTCAACATATAATTGAAATCAAACTCATTTTTTTCAGATTAACACTTTAACAAATTTAGAATAAATTTAATCAACTCCAAATTTCATTAAATTGATCAAATTTATTTGATCCACCAATAAAGTTTGTGAGTCAATGATATGATTTAAGATTTTAAAAATCTATAATTGTATTGCAGGTTTGCATAGATAGAAGCTAAGAATCTCTAATGCTACTTTTTTTTTATATCCTCACCTATTCACTTTATATTAAAGATGAGACTAATTCTACCATCATAAATAAACCTTTCTATTCACACACATTGGATAAGTCAATGAAAAATAATCTCATGGGAAATGGCTCAGAAGAATTTGAGCGTGAATCGAATTCAAGACATCTATTCATGAAAGAAGTTTTTTGACCATTAGTCCAACTCCCTCTGCTTTTTTTTCTTTTGGCATGGATATCCTATATCGAAAGTGAAACTAATATCTAAAGCATGTGTAAACCTCCCAATCATACACATTAATCGATTCACTGACAATTGTCAGTGATCCAATCTCATTTAAATAAATGAAAGTGAGTCGATAAGTGATCCGGTCAGTGATCATGTCAATGATCTGATAAATGAGTCGATTTTTAATGTTCCTTTTTTTTTTCTTAAATGCAAAGCAAAGATAAAATAGGAAATCCATAAAATTTTATGTCTGATTAAAAAAAAAAAAAATCTGTGGAAGAATCACTAACCTTCATAATTTTATCCAATTTTTTCATCCTCAGATAAAGATAAGAATCATAAATTTTTCTTAAAAAAAAAAATCTATACAAAGCTGACTTTTCATGGATGGTTATCAAACCAAAACCGACCTTTGGATTTTGCTTTATCATCTTTAAAAAGCTGCAAAATTCATCCACAGCTTTGTGTTTTGTGTCCCATCACAGATGCTTTCAACGGTCAAAAAGTACTGTGAAAGCACCATCTAAAATGCGATATGGATCTTTGCTCTCTGCCACTACCTAAACTGCCATTTACTAACATTCATCAGCTTTTTTAGATATTTATCAAATGGAGTTAATAAAATAATTTATTTTCAAATTCAATCACAAAAGTTCACGTACATATAACATTTTTATTACATTTGTGTTAAAAGATGATACATACAGCATAGTAAAATTAGAAATTTTCACACATAAATTTTTAAAAAAATGAAAAGTTCTTTACGATAGATTTATATTATTAAAACTATTATGTTTTAATAATATTTAGATTTAATTTTAAAAATATTTATTTGATGCAATTCTATTGTTGGATTAATCATGATAAGATATTATTAAATAATTTATTTTCAATTCTAAAAATTTGAAAGTTAAGATAAGTTAATGAGTCACATTTTTACCAATTAGATAGCCTGTTTTAATAAACTGTCTATCTATCTATCATAACTTGGACTCTTGTAATACCCTGCCCCAGATTAGGAGTGTTTTACCTGAATTTTCGTGTTTTAACCGGATGATCTCGAGGTTTTCAGTCAGGGCTTTGAGGAAAGCCCAAGTTTGGCCCAATCCGAGCTCGTGAGCTCAGAGATCCAGCCCGTCCAGCTGGAGGGGTATTTTGGTAATTTACCACCTGTTGTGATTATTTCTCTAAATTGTGTGAATTGGTGATTATTTTTGATTGATAATACTCTCCTTATGGAATAATTTGCATTTCTAAGTTTAAAATGAATTTAGTTTTCAGAAAATGATATTTTATCGCCCGAAAGAGAGTTTTAATTATTTTAAATAATTTCGGGTAAGAGATAAATTTTGAAAATGGTATTGGGTGTTAGACCATTTTTATATTGAACTAGATATTTCATTTCATCTCAAAATAAGGTTTACAAATTAGTTATTTTTACATTTGTTTAATTAAGTAATTATGGATAAAATATGATTTTTGTTTAAATCAAGGGTTTTTAGTGAGAGATAATTCACGAAATTTTTATGGTAACCTAAGTTTTAAAAACCCAACCCATCTGTAAGGATGGATCTGATTTTGGAGTTTTAAATTTATTACTCTTAGTTCAAAAATCAGTTTTTATTAATCTGAGTACCTTTCTGCAATTATAAAAATCTTCAGAGGGCTGATCTGCAAACTGCAGGATTTTCCTGCCTACGCCATGCAGGCGTGCACGACCGTTCGGCCGGATTTCCGGCCATCATTGAGATCTTCCGTCTCATCCCATCGAGCAGCAAGTTTTCCGGCCCTCCTTACCGTTGAATCATGAGTACTGGCCGTCCCGTCCCATCGCTGCTGCTAATTGTGCAGCTGATTTCCGGCGTCTCTCTTGAGCTGAATTTCCTATAAATTCAAGCCTCTTGGATCGGTTTCAACTCCCAGCAAATCCTTTGCATTTCTCTTCTCCCTCTCTGTTCTGTTGTCTGATTTTCCAACCAAGACCGAGAAACCTGCAGACAGAAACTCTCTGTTTAAGCTGCTGTTTTTAAGTAACAGTGAGCTTAGAGGAAGATTTTCCAAAAATCCAAATTTCAACCCAGGAATCGAAACCAAGGTATCCATTGTATTCCTTTTTAAATTCTAACCGATTTAGAATCAAACAAAACCGATTTTGACCCTGTTTTGATGGAGAAAAACCTGTTTTAAGTTTCAAGAAAAACCATGGGTTTCTTGTACCCGTGAGCTTTCACTGTTAAAATCAGATGACCCTTTGAGCTTTTGAGCTCCAAACCAATCCCTATGGAAAGAGGACTCCCGGAGAAGTCCATCAGACCAGACGGATGTGAAAAACGAATCCAGGAAGCCCTCCCTTTTTGGAATCGCATTTCACCTGTTTTCCGCCGTGACTGTCTGCTGTTGCAGACAGTCGGAGAAGACGACTCTCGGAAGGTCCGAGAGCCGATCTTCGGACAGTCCGAACGTTCGGACGGTCCGAGCAGTGACCCTCGGACGTTCCGAGCTTCAACCCGAAGCCCAGTTCGCCCGAGGTGAGCCAGACCCACTTCGGAAGAACCGAGCCAGCTCGGAAGGACCGAGCCAGCTCGGAAGGACCGAGCATCCTCGGAAGGTCCGAACCTGTATTCGGATGTTCCGAGATCTGCAGACCCACGAGACTTCTGTTTTTCTGTTTTCTGGACTTCGGACGGTCCGAGACTCAGTCTTCGGACGATCCGAAGTCAGGCCTCAAGTTCCGAGGCCTGAGACTCAGTTTTGTGTGGTTCGGATGATCCGAAGCCACTGACCCAAGTTCCGAAGTAATGTTCCGAGGAACACTGTTTTGAAAAATAATAAAATATTGTTTGATGACAGTTTTAATCTTGATTATTATTTATCTAATGTGTTTGATTATTTGTGATGATTTATACCCCCCTTGTTAATTAAAAATGTACTAACCCCTTTTTCTCTTATTATTTATAGTGTAAATACTATTGTATACGCTTTCAGTCCGACACTAGTCGGGAACTGAGTGATTCACTTTCAGGACGACACTATAGTCGGGCACTGAGTGACCTCGAGGCCTACTCAAAATGTCAGCTCTGGTCCTATCCAGAAGACAACCGAGAAGTGACCCGAGGATCTAGACCTTACTCAATAAGTCAATCTGGTCAATGCCCAGAAGACAATATGAGTTTGGACTGAGCCCCTTATGTTTATTATATTATTATCTTGTGGATGATTTAAAGAGGATAGAAACCAAATAGGAGACTCATTCCATTAAACCCGGATATTTTGTAGGAAAATATATGATTTCCAAATCCTACGTATATGTACGTATTTGTTATGTATATTGATTGAGCACTTGTATGTTGTTTGACAGAGACCGCGAAACCACACAATCACGGTGAGGGAACTTAACTCTGCAGACTTTGTAAACAGGTGTTATTTTGAGCAATGAGTGGTTTCGGTTTTGATGAACCCACTCATGTGCCTATATATGATGCACTATGGTAAGAGTGCTGTGATGATTTGATATTACGGTATTGACCGTATGTGTATGTAAGACTGCTTCTACGTACCTGGGCTATTGAACCAATATCGGCCATATGAGAGATGGTTTATGTCTACTGGACCATGGGCGGACCATGCTGTCGTCAGTTGCTGACTTGAGGGTGTCAGTACCGGTTACGTTTAAGAGCCGGAGATGTACTTGCAAGGATGTATTTTGACCGTGTCGGGACTTAATACTGGTCTCAGTGTAGTCGGCAGGCGTTACGGTGGATAATGGCAGTGATTGATAGTTGATGATGTTATTATCTTATTTGAGATTATGCTTACTGTTATCAAGCATGTGATATTAACTGTTGTTAACCTGTTTTACTATTTGCTTAATGTGCACTGTTAATTATCCTTCACTGGGCTAGTTAGCTCACACCACTCACCTTTTCAGGCAATGAACCCGAGGAGGAGGACCCTCTCTTTCAAACTTAGGGCGTTTGAGCCAAGGCAGTGTTTTGGGATTCCCCCGGAGCGGAATGCCCTGATCTCTTTCTGTTGGTTCTCGGAACCGTTATTTTTGTATTAAGTACCGGATGTGGTACTTAATTTGTATTTGACTATTGTAATCGGCTATGTTGCCATTTGAGACGATGTTCTGGATTGATTTATCAATGTTAATATTTGTTTGATCTTATTATTAGTGGATGTTATTGTGTTGTTTTGCTATGTCTTTGGGGCATGCTTATGGTACATGTTTGAGTCCTCTTAGCGGGCTGATGTATAACCACTGGGCCTAACTGTTGATCCGGCCCAGTAAGAGTGCTTGTGGATTAGTTTACTTTCCTTTCAAAAAAAAAAAAAAAAAAATCAGTCGCGTTCCGGGCCCACTGGTCGGGTCGGGGCGTGACAGCTTGGTATCAGAGCGTAGGTTCAACTCTAGGACTGTGATGGGTTACTACCTAGTTAGACTTGTTTTTGCCCTAGTATTGCTATTGTATTGACATTTCCTTGTTTGGTGATACAGATATGTCAAGCAATAATACCGAGTGCTTCCAGGGGACACCTAGCGACCCTATCGTCATAGATTCTGGAGATGACTCCGGTGCGCCAAGTTTCGATGTGGTTGCACCTAGGGAGGAGGTAGTAGTGGCATCCCCCGAATACCACGTGGGTGCTGAACCTGAGGAGGAAGAGGGAGATGTCCCAATTCCTGAGGAGTCGGTGGGGGAGAACGGTTCACCAGAGTATGTTCCGGCCACTCCGCCATTGGACGAATATCAAGATGAGATGTGTGAGCTCTGCAATCAGGCAGGGCACAATTTCATCTATTGCCCCTATCCACCCAGTGTCATTTGCCCTGTTTGCGGACTCCGCGGACATGGAAATGCCAGAACCAATTGTCCTTATGTAGGAGGACCGGGGATCATACCCTGTTTAACTTGTGGGGTGTACGGGCACAAATCTGAGGCCTGCCCAGATAACTTTTATTATTTTGGTGGTGAAGAAGGATCTTTTTCAGGGAATTAGATCAATCATTGTTAGGGGGCATCAGGGAGTTTTGTCTTATAAGGGTTAAGTTTGGTTATTTTGAAGGGTTTTTACACCCTACTAACCTTAGTACTTGTATTGAAATTGTTGAATGAATTCTAATTGAAATTGTTACAACTTGTGTCTTCTACTTTGGTATAAAATTTAAAATTTGGTTAATGATATTTACAAGTGTAAATAACAGATGTCGGGACCCAACGCAAACCGAGCCAACTTTCGTGGGAGGAGGACTGGTCTTCCACCCCGTGACCTACCCAATGAGGCGATACGAGCGGCGGTTGAAGCATTTCAGCAGATAGCTGAAAATATGCGACGTCCGCCAGTCCAAACGCCGGAGGAGAGAGCCACCTCGGCTCTGAAAGAGTTCAAACGTCTGAACCCGACTAGCTTCTCGGGAACAGAAGACCCCAGCGCTGCGAGGAACTGGCTAACCCAGATTAGCCGAATCCTCAATACCCTAGCAATCGCCGATGATTTACGTGTGACCTTGGCGACTTATCAGCTCGAAGGGAACGCCTACGAGTGGTGGGAGGCGAAGAGTTTGGTTCGTAATCACGAGCCGATGACTTGGGAGGAGTTTTCTGCAGCCTTTTTGGCCCGCTATTTTCCAAAGACGGTGAAGGAGGCAAGGAAGAGAGAGTTCCTCAACATTCAGCAGGGTTCAGATACAGTGGCACAGTATGCCATGCGCTACATCGACCTGATGCAGTTTGTGCCGTGGATTGCAGCCAATGAGGAGGAGAAGATCCAGCATTTCGAGAACGGACTCAGACCCTTCCTGCAGCGGCAAGTGGCCGGCCTAGTGTTCAACACTCTGGAGGAGATCATCGAGCGCGCTTCGAAGGTAGAAGCGGTGGACTCTATCAACCGGAGCACTGACAGCTCTCAGAAACCTTCTTCTAACAAGAAGGCAAGGTTCAATCAGCAGAAGAGGCCTTTCTTCAAGAAGAGCCAACCTAGTGTGGGCCAGTCCAGTCGGTCCGACTCTCGGCCAATCGTATGCTACACCTGCAATCAGCCAGGGCATACTTCTAGATTCTGTCAATCCAAAGGAGAGAGAGCTTGTTTTCACTGCAAACAAACCGGGCACCTGTTCAAGGATTGTCCTTTTTCTGGTAAAGCGGCACCTTCACAAGGCGCAGGAGTTTCCTACTCCGTGGCGCAGCCATCTGTCGGCAGAGGTTCTCAGCAGGCTTCCAGAGGATCAGCGACACCGAGGAACGGACCACCTCGGAGCGATCAGGGGAGAGGACGAGGGCGTCCTCAAGGGAGAGTCTACTCTTTAGGGACTCAGAAAGAGGAACCAATGGAGAACGCAGTAATGGAAGGTACCCTTCATCTTTTCAGTCTTTTGGCTCGAGTGTTGTTTGATACCGGTGCTTCGCATTCCTTTATCTCTAGAACTTGTTGTGTTAGATTGGGTTTGAAACCTGTAGAAGTAGTTAACCCGCTAATGGTAGTTTCACCTTTGGGTAAGAAGGCTTTGGCAAACCAAGAGTGTAGATCTTGCGTTTTGAAGATTAGCGGAGTGGAGTTGTCTTATGATTTTCTAGTTCTGGAAATGACGGACTTTGACATCATCCTTGGTGTGGATTGGATGTCTGTTTTTGGAGTCTTGATAGACTGCCCTCAGAAGAGGATTCATGGGGTCTCCTCAACCGGTGAGAGGTTTGTTGAGAGGTTGGTACCCTATGAAAGGATGAGAGTCACTCTCTCTGGCCTTAGGGCGTATCCCGGTAGTGTGGTGGCAAGCATGGGTTGGGAAGATGTAGGTGGTGTAGGGTCTGTTGCTCCTCGGGTGGTGTGTGAGTTTATGGATGTTTTTCCTGACCAGTTGGCTGGGCTACCTCCACGCCGAGAGATAGAGTTTGTTATAGACCTACAGCCAGGAACATCTCCAATTTCCATGGCACCTTATCGGATGGCGCCGGCAGAGCAGAGAGAGCTAGCTACGCAGGTAGAAGAGCTTCTTAGTCTTGGTTTTATCCGTCAGAGCAACTCGCCGTGGGGCGCACCTGCTCTCTTTGTGAAAAAGAAGGATGGATCGATGAGGATGTGTATAGATTACCGGCGGCTTAACCAGGTAACTATTAAGAATAAGTATCCGTTGCCTAGAATAGATGACCTCTTTGATCTTTTGAGGGGATCAAAGTGTTTTTCGAAGATCGATTTGAGATCGGGTTACCATCAGTTGCGGATTCGAGAGGAAGACATTCCAAAGACTGCTTTTCGGACGCAGTATGGCTTGTACGAGTTTGTTGTGATGCCTTTCGGTTTGACGAACGCGCCAGCCATGTTCATGGACTTGATGAATCGGGTGTTTCGACCGTATCTGCGAGAGTTCGTGATAGTCTTCATCGACGATATCTTGATCTATTCGTCATCAGAAGAGGAGCATGAGCGTCACCTGCGGATTGTTCTTCAGACTCTTCGGGAGCATCAGCTGTTTGCTAAACTGAGCAAGTGTGAGTTTTGGTTAACTCAAGTACAATTTCTGGGACATGTAGTGTCTCCAGGAGGAATCTCGGTAGATCCATCAAAGGTAGAGACCGTGAAGACTTGGGAGAGTCCCAAGAGCGTGTTCGAGATCCGGAGCTTTCTGGGATTAGCAGGATATTACCGAAAGTTTATCCCGCACTTCTCTCAGATCGCGGTACCGATGACTCGGCTGACGAGGAAGAACGTCAAGTTCGAGTGGAGCAAAGCTTGTGAGGAAGCATTTCAGGAGCTGAAGGAGAAGTTGACGACGTCTCCAGTGTTAGTGATACCCGAGCAAGGACGAGGTTACGATGTTTATTGCGACGCGTCCAAGTTTGGTTTGGGTTGTGTGCTGATGCAAGAGGGGAAGGTAGTAGCTTATGGTTCCAGGCAATTGAAGGGACACGAGCAGAACTACCCGACTCATGATTTGGAATTGGCAGCTGTTGTGTTCTCGTTGAAATTGTGGAGACATTACTTATATGGTGAGAAGTTCAATGTGTTTTCTGATCACCATAGTCTCAAGTATATCTTCACTCAGAAAGACTTGAATATGAGGCAGCGTAGGTGGATGGAGTACTTGGGAGATTATGACTTCAGTCTCTCCTATCACCCGGGGAAAGCCAATGTGGTGGCCGATGCCTTGAGCAGGAAGTCTCATAACGACGTGGCGAGGATGGCATCCTTGCAATGGAAGATGCTCGAAGTTCTGTCCGAGTACGATCTGGAGCTGATCGAAGGAAGCGGGTCAGCGAGAATCCATAGTTTGGTTCTGCAACCCGAGGTAGTTAGTTTGGTGTTGGAAGGACAACAAAGCGACCCAGAAGCAAAGGAGTTGGCAACTCAGCTTTCAGGAGGAGCAACTCTAGAGGACTGGAAGATCAAAGCAGACGGAAGTCTTACTTTCAAAGATAGACTGTTCGTGCCAAAATCGGACGAGTGCAGAAGGAAAGTGCTTGATCACTTTCATCGATCTCGCTTTGCAGTGCATCCCGGTGGTACAAAGATGTATCGTGACTTGCGGCGACTTTTCTGGTGGAAAGGTATGAAGCGCGAGGTAGCAGATTTTGTGTCCAAGTGCCTAACTTGTCAACAAGTGAAGGCGGAACATCAACGACCCGGTGGAAAGATGCAACCTTTGGAAGTGGCTGAATGGAAGTGGGAGCATATCACGATGGATTTTGTAACTGGTTTTCCTAAGTCTCCTAAGAAGAACGACGCTATTTGGGTAATAGTCGATCGATTGACGAAGTCAGCTCACTTTCTACCGATCAAGAAGACGGATTCCTTGGCTACTCTAAGTAGATTGTATTTGAAGGAGATAGTCAGATTGCATGGAGTGCCTGTATCCATTGTATCTGATAGAGACCCGAGGTTCGTGTCAAGGTTTTGGCAAGGATTGCAAGAAGAGTTGGGGACTAAGCTGTGCTTTAGCACTGCTTTTCACCCTCAGACGGATGGTCAGTCAGAGAGAACCATTCAAACCTTAGAGGATATGCTAAGGGCTTGTGTGATGGATATGCAGGGAAGTTGGGAAGATCATTTACCTTTGATCGAGTTCGTCTACAACAACAGTTATCACTCCAGTGTGCAGATGGCACCCTACGAGGCTCTGTATGGCAGACCATGCAGGTCACCTCTTTGTTGGACAGAGGTAGGAGACAAAGCGCTACTAGGACCTGATCTAGTGCGTGAGACGTCAGAGCAAGTTGAAGTAATCAGACAGCGTCTCAAGACAGCCCAGAGCAGACAAAAGAGTTATGCTGACAAAAGGCGACGACCTTTGGAGTTTGCAGTTGGCGACCGAGTTTTCTTACGTGTGGCACCACGTCATGGAGTACAGCGGTTCGGGCGTAAGGGAAAACTATCACCTCGATATGTTGGACCCTTTGAGATCTTGAAGAGGATAGGTGAAGTGGCCTATCAGTTGGATCTTCCTCAGGCTTTGGAGAGAGTGCATAGTACGTTCCACGTGTCTATGTTAAGAAAGTATGAGCCTGACCCGTCACATGTGATCAGCTTTGAAGATATTGAGGTATCAGAGGACTTAACGTTTGAAGAAGCGCCAGTCAAGATTCTAGAACGTCGGACTCAAGAGCTCAGGAGGAAGTCTATATCCCTAGTGCGAGTGCTGTGGCAACATCGCGACGTGCAACATGAGACGTGGGAACCTGAATCGACGATGCAGAAGCTGTACCCTGGCTTGTTCACAGGCCAAGAAGGTAGGATTTGTTCTAAATTTCGGGACGAAATTTTCTTTTAGGAGGGTAGGATGTAATACCCTGCCCCAGATTAGGAGTGTTTTACCTGAATTTTCGTGTTTTAACCGGATGATCTCGAGGTTTTCAGTCAGGGCTTTGAGGAAAGCCCAAGTTTGGCCCAATCCGAGCTCGTGAGCTCAGAGATCCAGCCCGTCCAGCTGGAGGGGTATTTTGGTAATTTACCACCTGTTGTGATTATTTCTCTAAATTGTGTGAATTGGTGATTATTTTTGATTGATAATACTCTCCTTATGGAATAATTTGCATTTCTAAGTTTAAAATGAATTTAGTTTTCAGAAAATGATATTTTATCGCCCGAAAGAGAGTTTTAATTATTTTAAATAATTTCGGGTAAGAGATAAATTTTGAAAATGGTATTGGGTGTTAGACCATTTTTATATTGAACTAGATATTTCATTTCATCTCAAAATAAGGTTTACAAATTAGTTATTTTTACATTTGTTTAATTAAGTAATTATGGATAAAATATGATTTTTGTTTAAATCAAGGGTTTTTAGTGAGAGATAATTCACGAAATTTTTATGGTAACCTAAGTTTTAAAAACCCAACCCATCTGTAAGGATGGATCTGATTTTGGAGTTTTAAATTTATTACTCTTAGTTCAAAAATCAGTTTTTATTAATCTGAGTACCTTTCTGCAATTATAAAAATCTTCAGAGGGCTGATCTGCAAACTGCAGGATTTTCCTGCCTACGCCATGCAGGCGTGCACGACCGTTCGGCCGGATTTCCGGCCATCATTGAGATCTTCCGTCTCATCCCATCGAGCAGCAAGTTTTCCGGCCCTCCTTACCGTTGAATCATGAGTACTGGCCGTCCCGTCCCATCGCTGCTGCTAATTGTGCAGCTGATTTCCGGCGTCTCTCTTGAGCTGAATTTCCTATAAATTCAAGCCTCTTGGATCGGTTTCAACTCCCAGCAAATCCTTTGCATTTCTCTTCTCCCTCTCTGTTCTGTTCTCTGATTTTCCAACCAAGACCGAGAAACCTGCAGACAGAAACTCTCTGTTTAAGCTGCTGTTTTTAAGTAACAGTGAGCTTAGAGGAAGATTTTCCAAAAATCCAAATTTCAACCCAGGAATCGAAACCAAGGTATCCATTGTATTCCTTTTTAAATTCTAACCGATTTAGAATCAAACAAAACCGATTTTGACCCTGTTTTGATGGAGAAAAACCTGTTTTAAGTTTCAAGAAAAACCATGGGTTTCTTGTACCCGTGAGCTTTCACTGTTAAAATCAGATGACCCTTTGAGCTTTTGAGCTCCAAACCAATCCCTATGGAAAGAGGACTCCCGGAGAAGTCCATCAGACCAGACGGATGTGAAAAACGAATCCAGGAAGCCCTCCCTTTCTGGAATCGCATTTCACCTGTTTTCCGCCGTGACTGTCTGCTGTTGCAGACAGTCGGAGAAGACGACTCTCGGAAGGTCCGAGAGCCGATCTTCGGACAGTCCGAACGTTCGGACGGTCCGAGCAGTGACCCTCGGACGTTCCGAGCTTCAACCCGAAGCCCAGTTCGCCCGAGGTGAGCCAGACCCACTTCGGAAGGACCGAGCCAGCTCGGAAGGACCGAGCATCCTCGGAAGGTCCGAACCTGTATTCGGATGTTCCGAGATCTGCAGACCCACGAGACTTCTGTTTTTCTGTTTTCTGGACTTCGGACGGTCCGAGACTCAGTCTTCGGACGATCCGAAGTCAGGCCTCAAGTTCCGAGGCCTGAGACTCAGTTTTGTGTGGTTCGGATGATCCGAAGCCACTGACCCAAGTTCCGAAGTAATGTTCCGAGGAACACTGTTTTGAAAAATAATAAAATATTGTTTGATGACAGTTTTAATCTTGATTATTATTTATCTAATGTGTTTGATTATTTGTGATGATTTATACCCCCCTTGTTAATTAAAAATGTACTAACCCCTTTTTCTCTTAGTGTAAATACTATTGTATACGATTTCAGTCCGACACTAGTCGGGAACTGAGTGATTCACTTTCAGGACGACACTATAGTCGGGCACTGAGTGACCTCGAGGCCTACTCAAAATGTCAGCTCTGGTCCTATCCAGAAGACAACCGAGAAGTGACCCGAGGATCTAGACCTTACTCAATAAGTCAATCTGGTCAATGCCCAGAAGACAATATGAGTTTGGACTGAGCCCCTTATGTTTATTATATTATTATCTTGTGGATGATTTAAAGAGGATAGAAACCAAATAGGAGACTCATTCCATTAAACCCGGATATTTTGTAGGAAAATATATGATTTCCAAATCCTACGTATATGTACGTATTTGTTATGTATATTGATTGAGCACTTGTATGTTGTTTGACAGAGACCGCGAAACCACACAATCACGGTGAGGGAACTTAACTCTGCAGATTTTGTAAACAGGTGTTATTTTGAGCAATGAGTGGTTTCGGTTTTGATGAACCCACTCATGTGCCTATATATGATGCACTATGGTAAGAGTGCTGTGATGATTTGATATTACGGTATTGACCGTATGTGTATGTAAGACTGCTTCTACGTACCTGGGCTATTGAACCAATATCGGCCATATGAGAGATGGTTTATGTCTACTGGACCATGGGCGGACCATGCTGTCGTCAGTTGCTGACTTGAGGGTGTCAGTACCGGTTACGTTTAAGAGCCGGAGATGTACTTGCAAGGATGTATTTTGACCGTGTCGGGACTTAATACTGGTCTCAGTGTAGTCGGCAGGCGTTACGGTGGATAATGGCAGTGATTGATAGTTGATGATGTTATTATCTTATTTGAGATTATGCTTACTGTTATCAAGCATGTGATATTAACTGTTGTTAACCTGTTTTACTATTTGCTTAATGTGCACTGTTAATTATCCTTCACTGGGCTAGTTAGCTCACACCACTCACCTTTTCAGGCAATGAACCCGAGGAGGAGGACCCTCTCTTTCAAACTTAGGGCGTTTGAGCCAAGGCAGTGTTTTGGGATTCCCCCGGAGCGGAATGCCCTGATCTCTTTCTGTTGGTTCTCGGAACCGTTATTTTTGTATTAAGTACCGGATGTGGTACTTAATTTGTATTTGACTATTGTAATCGGCTATGTTGCCATTTGAGACGATGTTCTGGATTGATTTATCAATGTTAATATTTGTTTGATCTTATTATTAGTGGATGTTATTGTGTTGTTTTGCTATGTCTTTGGGGCATGCTTATGGTACATGTTTGAGTCCTCTTAGCGGGCTGATGTATAACCACTGGGCCTAACTGTTGATCCGGCCCAGTAAGAGTGCTTGTGGATTAGTTTACTTTCCTTTCAAAAAAAAAAAAAAAAAAAAAATCAGTCGCGTTCCGGGCCCACTGGTCGGGTCGGGGCGTGACAACTCTACTCTCTCACCCTTCATGAGATTTTTTATATCAATTTTGAATTAGGCTCTATATAATTGTGTGGGATAGATACGTAGATGATATGGTTCAAAGAAATTTTTTTTTATTTATTTATGTATTGAAAACTGTATAAAATCTAGCGTAAAACACCACAGGTGATAACCACTGCATTAAGAACACACTAACTGAAGCTATAAGGGCTCGACCTGACACCCTCCCGCTTTCTAAAACGGGAAATTACCAGTTAATCTATACCCTTATCTTACCATTATAACTTTGTAAAGTGTGTGAGGAAAAATCAGCCACTTATAGCAATTAGATTTTATAAGTGAAATGGTAAGGCTAAAATGATCAAATTATTATCATCATTATTGCAATCATTTGTTAGATTGATTTGGAGTTAGACATTCGCATCTATCATTTTCTAAATATCTATAAAAAATTGTACGCCTACTTCAATTCTTATTGAGCATATTTTTAAATAGAGAGATTTAATAATTATGAATTTTGATTTGACAAATTTAAATGTTTTTAATGAAAAATAGAGCAAAGAATAAAGTAGAGCGAACTATAAAAAACTGAATGACAAGGTCTGAAAGCTAAAAACTTCGATAACTGAATCTCAAAATTCATTAGAAATAGATCTAGAGAGGCCATTTTTATGCAGTGGAAGGTGTGCAAATTTGATCCAATCTATTATAATCAATTAGTTCACAATAACTGAAGAAGCTTGTACGACTTAATCCGAGTTGATTCAATTTAATAAAATCTTTTTTTTTAAGACTGAGGGGAAACTCCTGAACCTACTCCAAGTAACGCCTTTGGCACCAACCACTCAAAACCTTTTGAGAGAACGCTTCACACCTACACAGGACGCCACCGGTTAACGCCGTTGGGACTCGAACTAGTGACCTTCCACTTCCTGAAACAAAAAGTAAGCAGTTGATCTACCCAACGTTGGGTCAATTTAATAAAACTTTGAGTCGAATGATTCAATAAGTTTAACCAAGTTTTTTCAAATCAATTTGAAAAACTCAATATGATTTCAAGATGAGTCCAATTTTTGAGTTTTTGAACCTATAGAGTGCTCGCTCCACTTCTACATATCGAATAGGCTAGACATGATCAAACCTGAGCGAAGCCCAGCCCACTGAGGTTAGAATGTTAGATATATGGATGGACTTTTAAGCTTTGAGATGAGCCAAGACAATCCACCCTGATAGCTAGATGGGAATGTGTGGGCTTACAGTTGTCTAAAGGCCTGCCGTGTGATCCAATCGAATAAATCTAAGACAAATGTTCTAAGCCCACAAGTTTTACTGTATTAGGTTTCTTCCTCTTCTTTTCTTCTAACATGGGTTTTTCTTATTAAGCATGGTCTAGTTTTATATTCGAGAGAGGGCCCATCATGAACTTCTTATTCATTTTTTTTTTTTTTGAAACTTCCAAACACACTTTGGCCAATGATGTTGTGAATTTTGATATTGGAAAGGCAGGGGTCCATTTTTTAGTGAATCAGAAACCGAAATTTCACTGTTGCATTATATCAAACACTACTTATGCATTGTAAATAGGGACTTTTCTCTTTTCTCTTGGATGAATGGTGCTGCCATAATGTATGTAGCTTCATTACTGACTACTTGCGCTGCGTTTGGATGAGGGTAACTTTTATAAGGGTTACCCCTGAACAGGGGTCACCTTTGAGCAGGGGTCACATTTGAAAAAGAGTTACCCTTATCTTCTTTGGTAATTAAAGTGGTAAAGTAAGAATTTACTCTAAGGATAAAATATCTTGTTTGGTACCTATTAGCAGAGGTAACATAATATATTAATAATTTTATAATAAATTTTATAAGAGTGAATACTCCAAGCCCCATGGGGTATTCAAAATGGTGATGAGAGAGGTAAAAATTTGAATTTTTACCTCCACCCTTTTGTTATCAAACGAGAGTAATAAGGGGTAACAGGAGGTTACCCCCTCTTACCCCCATCCAAACACAGCCCAATGATTATCCAAATTTTGTAGGAACTAGACCATTCCTAGATGTGGATTATATGATAACCTGACACACTGCTATAACACGCATTAATATGATGAGCCCAGCTTCCATTTTGTGCTCCGGCACTCACAACCAAAAGCCACTGTTGTGGCTTTCTTATACACAATAGTATTGGTCGTACTGACGAGATATCGACCAATAGATATTTATACGGTTGATATTTGTCTAAAAAAATTTAGAGGGAGGGAGAGAAGCCAATATCTCGGTACTCGTGATTTTTGTACCCTTGTACACGGCCCCTGCACAAAGGAGAGAGAAAGCGTGCTGTTTTGTGTCTTAGAGTCATGGAGAGAGCCAGAGAGGAGTGATCTCATGCTGCTCTTTTGTGATGGCCCGCTATTCACTTAAGCAAATTTTGGCCCTCAAAGCCCAATTGACCCAGCCCGTTCGCTGTCTTCAAAGGGCCCAGTTAAAAGTCATAAGTTGTAGGCGTGTCAGACTACCAGCATGTATAGCCCACCAAGAACGCCTGGGCTGGGTGGACCTTCGAAACCAGTTTGGAAAGGAATAAGTAAGGAGAGGAAGAAAACGACCGAAGGGGCGGTTGATTTTTTTCTCTCTTTTAATGTTTTAGTAAAAGAAGCAGTTCAGTTGAATTTATTTGAAACTTTAAGCTTTGTTTAGAATCTCCTAACTCTAGTTTTGTTCTTAGTTAATTAATTTAGAGTTTGTATTTCAATTTAATTTAATTTTAATTATTGAAGTTTAATTGCATTGTGAATTAATTCATATCTTGCATGCCTCGTAATTTCTAATTGAATTATAATTTCTTATCCTAATTAGTTTTAAAAGGTTCATTGAATGTCGAATTGAATTAGTGTCGGATTTAAATTTCACGCATGCATATGATTGTTTTCATTGCATTTAATTGTGAATATCAATTAATTACGTAAATCATTGCATTTAGAATAACAATTTCATGTTGGTTTTACTTTTGAGTACCTAATTTCTTCAGTAAAATTAATGTTATCTTTCTTTTCTTAATAGTAATCGCAAGGATTAAGAATTTGATTTTTCGGAGTTTCTATTATCAAAAAACTTTTTACTCAAATTGTAGAATTCAAATCTAAATTACATCTTAAACTGTAAGATTCAACGATGTATGTATATAAGATTTCGGCAATCACCACTTGGTCATCAAAATTTCTTACAATTACGATCTTTTTTTTTCCTCTAGAGATGATGGGTAGTGTGAATTATGAGGCAGCTGCTTCTGTTCAATGGTATACAAATTACAAACTCGAGAATCAACTCAATGTGTCGCATTTTTATGATCAACCTTTTAATAGATGGGTGAGGTTAGATTGACTTATTTAATTTTTGTATAATTTTTAATAAAATCACTGAGTTGAGTTGACTCATTTAAATTTGATTGAATATTAATGTTGGACCGATCTATTTAATAAGTGATTAATGCATGAGATAAGTCCAATGAACCTATTATGTTTTTTAGGATTAGATCAACCCGTTTAGGTTAGAGATGTGCTAAAATTGTTTGATATGAGATTACAAAAGTAAATGCCCTAGTTGAAAAGCAGCATATTTTAAATTAAAATAAGAAATTTCAAGATTAGCTCTTTACTTTCTTGCTTTAGATTATTGCTAGTAGATTAAAAGGTGAAACTTATCCTTTAAATCATCCACAAACCTCAAATACGAAATTAGTCCTTTAATCCTGATTTGATCGTGAACAATTCAGCATTGTTTCTTCATGCACTGGTCACTCCCCAGCTGACAGATGGGCCAGGATCATGTGGGCCTTCTGGATTTGATTGTGTAACAGCCTAACAGGGTACCGTGAATGATGCCGCTTTCCAGAGGAGAAAAGTGAGGTAGTCTGGCCCAGTCCAGCCCAAAGCACCAAATTAGAATCGGATTGGTGAAATTTGTGTTGTGCAGCGTAACCCCACGTCGGGACCCCATGCTTCATGTACTCAACACCTGTGCCTGCTGCTGCACTTTGGATCACACTTTCCTTACTTTCTACTTGCAAACCAATGACAGAATTTTTGAGATCTTACCTCTTTCTACGTCAAAAAAATCAAATCAAATAATACTTGTCAGCTTTTAAAGTTTAACGGGAGAACAATCTTGGTAAAGGAGAAAATAGGAGAATCACTAGAGCCAATCGGATTTAACTATAGTGAAATAGTATAAGGTGATTAGATTATAGGACTAATCTAATCTCTCTGCATAAAGGCGCCTTTACTCTTTAAGTTTCTTCTTATTGGCCAAATTGACTCAGATTCAGCCAATTTCTAAAACCCTGATGTGGTCCCCCCATCTAGAAACTCTCCCAGATGAATCACTGATGCTTGCCAGCATTTAAACAGCAATATGAACCACAAGCCCGAATGGATGAACCACCCATCTAATTGGAATCTCGATCCCCTGAGAGTGGACCTGCTGAAGAGAGAATTGGGTCTTCATCAACTTTACAAATATTTGAAAGGACTCGCTTGGTCGTTATCATTCCATGAGATTTCCAAGATAAATGATTGTAAAACTTGTCCACCATTCAAATTAGGGTATTGATATTTACACTACGAAAGTACAAGACTAACGCATTTTTCAAACTTTACTAGGAATAAAATAATTTTAATGGTGTAAATATCAATACCCTTCAAATTACGGATGATATTCATTTAGCAGGCTGAGTTACCACTTGCTTCTCTACTATTCTCGGATCGATACTTTTTCTTCCCCGACATTACCAAAGAAAATACAAGAGAAACTCTTTGACAAAAGAATCTCTCAACCGAGAGAATCTCCTTGAAAACTCTCTCCTCAGCCAAACGCAGTTTGACTTTACCAGTCTTGAGATACGTGGTCTGCGCATTTGACAACATGCCTTACCACAAAATATGTGAAGCACATGTAATTATGTACAAAATAAAAACACATAAAAAACAACAGTACATAGTTTATCAAACGACTGACAAAATCCAGACAATAACATACTTAATACATGACCATATATTGCAGAGGCATAATACGTACACCCACAAAATCCCAGCTTGAGATGGTTTAATGTCGACAATCCATTCATTGGGTTCAATCCTTCAACAATGAGCCAGTCATGTACTCAGTTGAGTGAGTGCTTTTTATTATGAACAAGGCATTTAGCAAATTGAGCGTTGGAAAGTAAGGCAAGGAGTATCAATTATCAATGCATCCATCCCAACCAAGTAAACGCGCGTGCAATCCACCCCCACCCACGCATGCCATACAGCCCTCAAAAGCCCCAAAATCATTCTACCAGTCAACAACAGCACATACCAAACCCACCCCTTCTCTTTTCTACTCTCTCCCTCCCTCCCCCTCCTTTATTAGCCTCCACTATAATATAATACCTTTTTACACGAATCCAAACAAAAGCACTAAGACTATTCATATTCATTTCTGCTTTAATCATTCCATTCCAACTCTTATCCTGCACACCAGGCCCCAATCAAGCCTCACCCAACCCCACCAGCTACTGTTATTGATCTACTGTTACTACTACCACATCGAAGCAGCAGGTCTGAGTACTTCAGAAGTCAGCCTTCATAGATTTCAGATATTGAATTGCTTCGTCAAGAACCAAAATGGCATCCTTGCCCTTCCCACCTGGAATTATGTTCCTCAGAAGGCACACAGTCTCGCGTATCCTTTGCCTCCTCAACCTCTTGCTAGCTGCTGAATCTTCTCCCACTGAAGACACTGAAACCCCACCCTTCATGCAGCTTGCATGATTGTCATCCTCGCGATCCAACTCTTTCACTGAACTCGCTGTGTCCACCAGTGATGGGTCATGTTCGTCTTCAATCCTCTTGCGTTTAATTGGTGTGACAGAGCTGGCAACCTCTGCATCATCATTCACTTCCTTCTTCTTACACCCAGTCCATTTCACTGGGAGAATGTCCAGTACTAGTTTCTTCTTCATCTTCTTCTTCTTCGTCTGAATATAGTAACGCGTTGATTTCTTCTGTATCTTCATGCATCTCACTTCCTGTCCCACCAGAACCATTGTCTGCATGCATTTCATCCAATCCATACCAGCTTGCCTTCCTGACAGACTCCTGGACAAGAGTATCTATGTTTACCTGTGGCTCTAGATAAGACCCATTAGCATCAATTGGCTTTGGGTTTGAAGAGTATGGGTTTTGGATGGGAAGCCCAATAGAACTGAAAACCAAGCTCGTTCGGTTTCCCGACTGATCAAAAACAAGGAATTGCCTCTGATGAGGCACAGGCTCACCACTTGGAGAAACATAAAGCTTCTTTCCAGAAACAGCTTTTTCAGTTCGAGTAGGAGTTTGCTCGGGGTAACAGGAAAACCGTGCTTGCAGTTCATCTCCACAATATGATTTCACCTTAGAATCATCAGGCATAGCAAAGCCCGCAGCAGTTAAGCTTGAAGGAACAGAGCAAATGCAAGGGTTCGCATACTTCGGGTATGCTGTTGGATAAGCAACACTTTGTTGGTCTGGATTGAGTGAAATGCTCTCATAGTTCAGATTGGGTGGTTGCCATTGATAATGCTGCCAATTTAGCCAAGATCCACTCTCCTTTCCCATTCAACCAGAATGCCCAAAGCAATCACCTGCCCAATGAAGAAAACAAAGAATCCTCATCAGTCCCACAACTTATGCCATTCAGAAGCTTTTGAATGCAACGTTTTTCGGAAAATGCTTTTGCATGCACCCTGAGTAGCAAGAGGAATGGATAGGCAGAATGGATGCATCTCCAATGTAAAGAAAATGAACCATAGCAGGCTAGTTGCCATTTCCCTTCCTTCAACACCCAAACAAAAGCAGTAACGTGTACAATTCATGTTGAAAACAAAAAGGCCTCGAAGAAACATTTGGCAAACTATGTAGAGAAGGGAAATGGCTTCTTGTGGTCAATAGGGTTAACCGACCATCAATTTTTCTACAATACACTAGAACTCAATTTCTTGAGGCAAAGGTGAAGATCCATCACCATCATTTTCCATCCACTTGCAATTTTGATGTTCACTTGTAAATCCTTTCTACAAATTACATTCTCGACCACAGGAACTTAACCCGCCTCCAGATGGGTGTAATGACAATCATTTGCACCCACTGAATTTCTTAGGCCATGAAGCCACCCAAACAAAACCTCCCAAAGGGCCTGTTTGGTACCTTGGAATTCCTTCATTGAATAAGGATCATTCAAAAATTCAATACCACATAAAGTTACTAAAAAGTCTATACTATTTGATAGAATTCTGCACACACTGAAATTCAGTGAATAGAGACATTACAAAACATACCAACAGATATTGTCAACGTTCAACTGCTCACAGCAACACCAACAGCCTCTTCCAAAAACTACAAACTCCAGCTTAATTCAACAACAGAAAAAAACAAAACAATCTACGTAACAGGTTTGAGCAGATGTCGAAAGTACTCAGCCTGAGATGCAACAAAAAGAAGCCATGTAAGAACAACAGAAGTGTATCATTGAATGCAAAATAATCAATGAACATTCTAAGAAATCAAGAACATACCTGGCAATCCTGTAATGGTTGAAAGCATGCTATAACTCTAACTATAATAGTCGCACTCCCTGCAATCCCATTCTCATGTTTCAATGCCCGGAATCTTGTCTGGCTCGCTGCTTGGCACACCATAACTCCGTTGACAGCCTCCAATTAATACCCTTAATCCCACTCACAAACTAAATACTACGAAGCCCAAAAACAAACTGGGAGCAGTCGAAAGAAGAAACAAAAGCAGCTCAAAAGGAGAATAATTCAGACAGAAAAAGGTGTGGATTCTTATTTCAGATGATCCAGAGAATGTAGCAAGGAACCAGGACAAAGGTCTTCGTTGCCATGGATTGTGAAAGGAAAGATGAGCACAAAATCAAAACCTACTATTGAATTATTTGTAAGAATGAGAGAATTATAGAATAACTCTGCAGTACAAGTTCAAAGATACAACTTTCCGGTATACGTCAACAGAAAGACTCAACCACCGCATACTGTAACCTTTATCAACAGAAAAACCCTGCACAATCGGAACAACATCTTAGATCCAACCAATAATTCTAGACTTCAAAGACACCTTGAAACTTACAAAGCTGCTTGGATGCATAAAAAGGAAGGCACTTTCCAGAAAACTAATAATCATTTTTACTAAATCTTACAATACTCCATTTGCATACATGGAAAGGAAAGTTCTTTCCTAGAAAAATAACCATATTTTAACAACAAAAAATTGCTCGACACTTAAGTATGGAAAGGAAAGTAAGTTCCTCGAATATTCTCTTCTTTTAACTACTACAAATAGAAACGTTTTTCTTCCGATTGGATACATGGTAAAAGAAACTAATTTTTACAGGAAAAACAAGGCTACGATATACCGTTGGATGCATTTTGAAGAGAAGCATTCTCCTGTAGGATAACCATCTTTTATACCCTTCAATATCCATGGCTCACAAATCATTTTACTCTCGAAAAATCAACCAATTTTCCAATTTTAGCCAAATATTGTTATTTTCCATTTCCACATATCCAAACGTTAAAACAGAGCTTAAAACATTTCTATTTGCAAGTGAAAACGATTGTCGTTCTTTTTCTTTTCTGAAAAGTAAAAACGATTATTTTCTACACAAAAGGTACTTTCACTTCCATGAAGATAAACAGCAATCGATAAATCGAACTGTACATTGAGTAGGAAAACAGAAAGATTCGACGATCTGAAACTTACAGTGAGATTCTCTTATTTTTCAAGGAGAAACCAAAGAAAGAATCAAGGATCTAGAAACTTACAGTGAAATTTTCGCTCAGGCAGATCTCGAAATCCCAAAGAGAAATTTCAGAAGCCTTGAAGAGAATCGCAGGGAGAGAAAACCCTAACCGACAGCTGAGAGAGAGAGAGAGAGAGAGAGAAGGTAACAGAGGGTAGAGTCAAATGTAGCGAAACTAGAAGAGCATTTGGGGATTAAATAAAGCATAAATGACAGAAGTGCCCCTGGTTGACTCGGCTACTTTGGGTTCGAACCCTGGGTTAGGCTCTATCCCAATCGACCATATTTAGTTCATTTAATTACATAGTTACCCTAATGGATTCCCTTTCGAATTGGTAGTCCACTGGAGTATTGTTGATGTCGTTTAAGGAATGCCTGGAATCCTGGATAGTGTTTGTAGCTTGCAATAATTTATCATGGAATGAATTTTAGGGAGCACTTAGACATCCGGATTTTCTGCCTGTATACATTCAAAATCGAATTTTTGAATCAAATTACGATTTTATCTCTTTATTTTCATTCATTCGAATGGCTAGTTTATTTTGACATTCATTCAAATGATTATTCAAGTGTAATTTCAATTTATTCGAATGAATAGAGCTCATTCATTCGAATGATTTAAATAATAAAATTTATTTTAAAATTTTACACTTATTTTTAAATACTGTGTATTTCCAAAATTTCTCAAATTAAATATCTAGACTAATTACGATAACCTGATAAAAATACTTTAAGACTTGAAGGTCTTTTGACACCCCTAAATATTTAAAACACAGTATTTTGTAAATAAGGGTATCCCTAGGGTGTGCCAAAAACACATTTAGGGGTGTCAAGAGACCTTGAAGTCTTAAGGTATTTTTGTTAGATTATTTTAATTAGTCTAGATATTCAATTTGAAGAAATTTTGAAAATACACAGTGCTTAAAAATAGCTGTCTATATTTTAAAACATAGACCGTTATTTTTTAAGCACTATGTATTTCCAAAATTTCTCAAATTGAATATCTAGACTAATTAAAATAACTTGATAAAAATACCTTAAGACTTCAAGGTCTTTTGATACTCCTAAATATGTTTTCGGCACACCCTAGGGATACCCTTATTTGTAAAATACTGTGTTTTAAATATTTAGGAGTGTCAAAAGACCTTGAAGTCTTAAAGTATTTTTATCAGGTTATCGTAATTAGTCCGAATATTTAATTTAAGAAATTTTGAAAATACATAATATTTAAAAAATAAGTGTAAAATTTTAATAAATTTTAACTAACTACTGAACATCCATTTCATTCGAATAATTAGAATGACGTTCCGTAGTCAGTTTTCAGTAGTTAGTTAAAATTTATTTTAAAATTTTAAATTTATTTTTTAAAGTATTGTGTATTTTTAAAATTTCTCAAATTGAATATTTAGACTAATTAAAATAACCTGATAAAAATACTTTAAGACTTCAAGGATCTTTTGACACTCATAAATGTGTTTTCGGCACACCCTAGGGATACCCTTATTTGTAAAATACTGTGTTTTAAATATTTAGGAGTGTCAAAAGACCTTGAAGTCTTAAAGTATTTTTATCAGGTTATCGTAATTAGTCCGGATATTTAATTTGAGAAATTTTGAAAATACACAGTGTTTAAAAAATAAGTGTAAAGTTTTAAAATAAATTTTATTATTTAAATCATTCGAATGGCCTCATTCATTCGAATGAATGGGTCATTTGAATGAATGAGGCCTATTCATTCGAATGAATGAGGCTCATTCATTCGAATGAATGGGCTGAGCAGTATTCCTTGTTATTGCTCAGTCCCATTCATTCGAATGAATTGAAATTACACTTGGGCATTCATTCGAATGAATGCCAAAATGAACTGGACATTCATTCGAATGAATGGAAACGCAGGGGTAAAATCATAATTTCACCAGAAAATCCAATTTTCGAGTGTGTAGAGGTATGAAATCTGAGTGTGTGTAAGTGCTCCCGAATTTTAAGGATAAAGGAAAGATTTTATAGTTGATATAATTTAAATGAATTATATAATAAAAAATAGCATCCAATCAATAATATATAAATATAATATTATAAATTAAATAAAAATATTAATTGATAAAATCAACTTGAGAGGTTCATATTTGAATTTAGAGTCTAACAAAAATCGATTTGATCGAAACAATCTTATTTTTTAAGATCAAAATAATCAAAATTTAGAGAGATTAGAAGATATGGACCGATAGAGATGATTTTGTCTAAATTCCACATTCAAACATAAACCTTTGCTTTTATTTTTGGAAAGAGAAGGCCTAATCTCATTATAGGGATAATAAAATGCAATTGTTAATTTAAATTTTCTTAATTTGAAGTTCTTCTAATTAGCAATTGTTATTATTGTATTTTCCTCTTTTATTTAGTTCTCTTTCTATATTTGTAT
Source organism: Chimonanthus salicifolius (assembly GCA_013350335.1). Lineage (NCBI taxonomy): Eukaryota > Viridiplantae > Streptophyta > Magnoliopsida > Laurales > Calycanthaceae > Chimonanthus > Chimonanthus salicifolius. The sequence goes on along the minus strand of CM023537.1, from coordinate 11,984,646 downwards.
TTCATTTTTCTATATAAATAAAATCAGAATCTCTCTTTAATTTACAAGAAGTCAAATTATTATTTCACATAAACTTTAATAAATTAGACATCCACCACCAAAGCTCTACAAAACAAAATATCCTTCAACACAAAATATCCTTCAACGCCACAGAGAGCATTCAACCAAGTCAATCATCGACAAGCTAAATTAGGTCCACATGTCTAAGAGTTTCATCTTTAGCTACAATGCCTTTAATGTGCTAAAGCGACTGCAAACCATGATACACAACTCCACTGAAAAAATGGGTCAAGCTAAACGCAATCTCGTTAACCAATAAAAATGAACAGAGGCATCATAAAGTAAGTTGTAAGAGCATTCGTCTCTTTTTTACATTTTACACTAATGACATGTAGACAGAAAGATAAGTTAATATCTTTAATCTTTGTCAATTTCATTCTATAGATTCAAATAATATATAAATGTGACATGTTGAATGGTCATAGAATTCTTTTTTGCAAACTCAAATTATGTTAAGACCTTTGAGAAAAAATATTAAAAAATATGCAAAATATCTCTTTTGAACACCATTCTTTTAATCCTTAGCTCAACACAAAGCTCCATCCCTTTAATGTAAAAATAAAAAACATACAAATTTAATTTTAAAAAACTTGGAATTCAGAATTTAAATTATTAAAAAAAATAATGTGAAAGATGAATTGTAGCACCTCCATCCAAAGGTCCCACATCGGTTGGGAACTTGGGTTGTAGGGGCTTTATTTGAGAGAGGACAATCCTCCACTATTGTGAGGTCCTTTTGAGCCTAACCATGTGGGTCAAGGTCTAAAGCAAAACTGTGCTGGTCGGGTAGAGTTCAAAAAGGACAATATCAACACTCGGACTGTGAAGGACTCTCTACTTGATGTGACTTGTTTGCATGTGTGTACCCCTGTCAGTGTGATAAGACAGAACCGGGGACGGCTTCTGATCTTAAGGAGAGTGAATTGTAGTACTCCCATCCAAAGGTCCTACATCGGTTGAGAGCTTGGGTGGTGAGGACTTTATTTGAGAAGGACAACCCTCCCCATTGTGAGGCCTTTTGATCCTGGCCATGTGGTCAGGGCCTAAAGCAAAACTGTGCGAGTCAGATATAATCCAAAGAGGACAATATCACAATGGTATAGAATCCGGTCATCACATGAATGGCTGTCATTGACGACGAAGACCACATTCCTACTCTCTCATCATGGGAGGTGAGGGATTGCAATTCATCATTTTAACTAATATACCTTAATTAAGCACACTTAAGTTGGGCCCATATATACAAATCATCATTTATGTTTTCCTCCATTCATCAAAAGTGGCTAAGTAATGCTCATATTTCTTCTCTTTCCATCGTCTCTTCCCTTAGTGGACAATTGGACGTAGCCATGAGACACTTGGCATCAGGCTAGTGGAGAAGAGATTTGACCATTCACCCGCTAATCACGGATACAGAAGAGTTCATGATTAAAATTTATAATTATATTTAAAACCCAATTACTAACAACTTAAGCATCAATTGCACGAGCTATCTTTTGGTTAGATTACCTCATCAACCTACTTTATCTCTTTCAACTCATTGCATTCATCCATCACGGGTTTTTTAGTTTTTCTCATCTTTTATTAAGAATATCAATATTTTTATAGTAAAAAATTGAGGGCATCAGTGTTTTTTGTAACGAGAGACATTGGTGTACATTTTTAGTATTTAAACGGTGATAGGTGCACAAAGAGAAGAGTCTAGTGTCTATTACCATAAAAAATATCAGTGTGTCTTTGTTATCATTTAAATAATGACAAGTGTTCAAAAGAGCAAATATAATCATTGCCTTTTATTATGAAAAACACCAGTATTTTGTTAAATCTCAATATATTTGTGTATTTTTCACCACTTAGATGATAATGACAACTTCGATATTTTTTGTTATCTATCAAAAACATTGATATCAAAGTCAATTCCCTTTTATTAAATAATCTACTCTTCTTAATCATCTCTAAGTAATTTTACTTGATTTTTTTCACCTACAAAGTTCTAAAAAAGTAAATTTTTAAAAAACAAACTAAAGCAGAGTTTAGCAAGAAAATTCTTATTCATCATAAGGAAAAAAAAAAAAAAAACAATGAAAAAGGTTCAGTATATACGATCCAAGTATGAAAAACATTGCGTATACATCCAACTACGAACAAATGAAACTATCATATTTTCAATAAAATATATTACCAAAATATTTTAAAAACACTAAAATACAATGAAAAGTGCATCCTATATGTTCTACTTAGAATTTAGTAAATTCACAAAAATTGAACAAGAAATTCTCCATTATGAATCAAGTAACTGTAAAAAAAAATGATTAACTTTTGAGTGAGCTTATATTTATATTATGTTTCTTCTTCTACTCATCATCATTTCTCCAATTGAATTCGTATCTAATTTAAAACTCTTCAAAAAATATCTGTCATTAAATTAAGCTCAAATCCTTTAAATAGATGGAATTATGAAATCTTTAGAGGTTGGCCTGACAGCCAATTGTGTTTTTTCATGTTGAATTTCAAAGTCCCACTCCTATTAAACTTATTCAAACTTATTCGATGTTTTTGGATTAAGAAATTTACGTATTTAATTAATGATTCAAATGAGACACTTGAACACTTTATTAAAAAGCATTAACAAGATAGGGCATATGGGTCAATATATGTTTGTATACAGGAAGACTTAAAATATCCAAGAAAGGTCACTGTGATGGGTGTCAGTTGAAGGGTCGAATCTGCAATGGGCAAACTGGCAAAGGACCCACTCGCAAGTTGCAGGGGAACAGGAACATTGGGCAATAAAGACATTTAAAAGAAGAAAGAAAGAGAATATCTAAACATCACGCGCCCATTTTTCCTTTCTATTTCTTTAATCTCAAGCCCTACTCAGTCCTCAGTCCTCAGTCCTTCGTCCTCAGCAGTTGCCACTCATCCATCGAACGTGCAGAAGGAAATTCTATTCTACTGTTGGTAGGAAGGATTTGACACCCAAACTTGGATAATAATATATCAGAGGCTATGATTTGATTCCACAACCTGGAGAATCAATCTTAGGTGGTGAAAGGAAGAAGATCTGCTCTCGTTAATCCAACCATTTTGATATTGATTATGGGTGAACAGTATTCCTCTTGTTTAGAGTTTAGAACAAGAAGGTTGATGCTTTGGGAGGCACTGGTGACTGACCCTCTACATAAAAAAATTTAGATGAGATGTAAAGAAGCAAGGGATGCTTTTGGTTTATGTTTAAAAAATACTAAATCAGTTTTTTAGTTATAATACTAGAGTTTAAAATTTGTAGTTAGATGGTCTCGGGCCGGGCTGGTGAAGACACGTATGTTGCGACTCGCGACATCGAAGTTGCCGGGTCTCACCTAATCAACAGTAATAGGCCACGGCGAGGGCCCATGTTTTTCTAAAGCACCTGACGTCACAAATGGGCCAAATATGAAGCATCACTTTCTGGGCTGGTCAAGACTCTGATGATCAAAAGAAACCTCAAGGCCTCAACTGAATGGAAAAGGAAAGATCAAAGAGATGAAACATTTACTTAGTCACACATTACTATAGAATCCATATCATGCGCAATTGTAGATGGAAGGAAGGTGAGAAAAAGCAGTGGACCATGATATGCTTAAAGGTCCAAATGTCCAATTGCAAGATGGTAACAGTCAGTCAATTGGAGCAGTGCTTGAAAAAGATTGGTCGAAAATCAAATACAGAATCAATCACAGTTGATGGAGATATGAAGTTGTGCACTAATTAAATAATAGAAAAAAGGTTGATTCATGGAGCTTTTTCTTAGTTAGCATGTCATCGTGATTGATTCTGTTATTGATTTCACACCTCATGAATACGGCTGAAATGCAGAGGTTGAATCGGATTTTAATAAATTCAACTTCAACGCTTGTCAAAATTTATTGAACATAATTCGATCCATCTAAATTGCTGATCTAAATTACTCAACCCGACATGACTCAATCCGAGTGTTGTTTTATAACTTGGTGCAATCGGATCGGGTACAATTCGACCCATCTAAATTGCTGATCTAAATTATTCAATCTGACCTGACTCAATTCGAGTTTTGTTTTATAACTTTGTGCAATCGGATCCGATAGGATTACATTGGGTCGGATTGCGTTGATTTTAAATTTTCAATCCAATTCGACCCGACCAGAAATATACAAATATATCATCTAAACCCATTGATTTCTCGGATGTGGTCATATGGGTCAAGTTAAAACTCGACACAAATTTCACCCCTAATCATGAAATAAAAATTCTCACAGCGTACCACACCAATCAAAAGAGTCAATCAATCTCACTCGTGTATTATGCAATCATTCTTTTTATCTAAATGGTGTTGTAGATAGACCAATCATTCATCTAAGTCTTTGTGCTTTTTTCTTGAAAGTAGAAATATTTATGAAAATGAACTTTTGCACAAAAGTAAGGTAATTTTATAAGAAACAAAGTGCTTGCAAACTCACTTTTCTCTCTATATTTGCTTGAATATAGAATTCTCAATGAAAATGTATTATATATATATATATATATATATATATATATATATGCAAAAGGTAGATATTCTTATAAAAAAAAGATCATTTTCGAGAATAGAAAAGTTGATTTTCAATTTTCTTCTACACATGGAAACACAAAAACATACTAAAATATCCATTTAATCCGACCATTCGTTTTTATTATCGCGACAAAAGTCAATTTCGTGATTGATTTTTTTTTTAATTATTAATAAATTCTTTTGAATCTGCCATTAACACACCATTACTTGTGGGGTGTGTGGGTCATGAATTCAACCCGGGAAAAAAAGCATGGAGCCATTTGCTTGTGGATTCTCCAACATAAACATCCCACGCTTGGAAAGGCAGACAATCCACTCCACCATCCAACACTAAAATAATGCATTACTCCCCCTTTATAAAAACCAAAAGAATTTACAAAAGGAAATGGAGGGAATCCATGTTCATATATATATTAATTCTATATCACCCACTCCCATTTCTTCTATTATGCAATCTACTTAAAGTGTCAACCCTAACCTTTTTGTTTCCCTTTCAGTATATGGGCTGAGTTTAGTGGCTCTAGGTGAGGTAGGGTATGGTCAACTTAATAATACAAATGTCACTTAGTCTTCTACCAAAATGCAAGTATGATGGAAGCTGCAAAGGGCATTGAAGGTTTTTATTTTATTTTTCTAGACTTTGTTTGATTTTCAAAGCTTCCCATGTTTAGGCCACTATATTAGTATGATGAGACATCATTTAGAAATAGTTGTTGCACGTTTATGTCCCTTGGATGTCAAGCAACAAACATTGATATTCATTCATGAAGATGTGAATTTGACGGTATATAATATGTTTGTCTAGTTAGTGTTTTTTTTTTTCAAAATTATCAACTGATTTACAAATTCGGAAATTAGCTCGCGAGTAGCGAGTTATGACTCGGGTTCTCATTATTCATTATATTTAGAGAAAACATTTGTTGCTAGGGTTAAAAAACTCGAAATAGAAGACAAGGGTTGAAAAGAATTTGAACTTTAGAAGGAAATAACTTTATGTTACAAAATGAGAGTACTCTCTATCTTGTAATGCATTTACAATGGTAGAAAGTAGGATAAGACCTACAATTTACAACAATGTACAAGATAGGGACATAGAACTTAGAAGAGTCTCATTAATTATAGATAATGGGAATTGACCGGGTGCACCTAACAAATAGGAAGAGGAAAAGAGGAGAGATTGGGACAAAATGAGCATTTCACTTTATTTCGGTGTACTTAGAATAAAAAATTTGGTGCACCAATCACTTCCCATAGATAATACATAAAGATCTAGTACTAACAAAAAGTTGTAGACAAACCCTTGTGGAAATATAAAAAATAACAAATAAATTTTGATAAGTTGCATACTTGAATGCCTGCCACCTTCTTTAGGCCATTCTCCCAAATGCATACAAAACTTAATAGGTTGAGGGAGCTACCAACTATAGAAGAGTTGGAAAAATAATAGGTTAAGAGGGTACGTCTCTCACCTAATTTTCCTTCAATTTTAATAAGGGACTAAAAATTTTCCCACCAAGTTTAAATTTTAAGTTTAGGTCCAAGTTAAAAAAAAAAAAAAGATATTTAAAGAAAGAACTTGAATTCAAATTTTATTTTAATTTTTAGAAAATACTACAATGCTTTTCGAATCCAAATATCACCTTAGACACAAGATAGGGTGAAAGTAAAAATGAAGCAACAGCTAAATGGAAATTCAACCATGTATGATGGCAATTCTTTGTTGACTATGGACTAAAGCTTGAATTATGTGCCCCTTGAAGAGGATTGCTTGCTTTATGTTTTCATCAACCAAATTATTTCTAATCTAAACTTGAATTTCATGTGTTATGTAAATGCCATACAAGGTTCTTTCAGAGGTGAAGAAATTATCAATTTTGAACGGTCGACAGTGAATTTGTGTAAACTTTCAATCTGAGTCATTAGTTGATTTTTTTTTTTTTGTTTAATGTCGAAAGAACTTTAATAAATTCAAAAAAGAAAAGAAAAATAAAATATATGCAGAAATGGGTAAATCATAAATGGAGCTTCAGTAGGCGACTGAGGTGGAAATGTCAGTCAATTGCTACTCAATTACTATGATCATGCTTGGAATCAATAGTTTGACATTGATTACAAGAGAAATAGATTTTCCATTTTTGTGTACGTGTGTTCATCTCATTCTCCATAATTTCAGGGGAATGTTTATAAAGGAGATGGGCCAGTGGAGAAGATGAAAATGGATGCCTCTCTCAAAACAAAAGGACTAACGTGTATTCTTCACGTTTGAAAGCATGTATGCACGATTGCACGTTCACAATGAGTGAGGACCCCTACTGCTGCTTTCTTCTCCTTTGATTGCTCCATTGACAACTTTTCCATGGAAAAAAGGGCTTCTCTACTAGCAAACGGGCCCCGAAATCCGGCGAATCTATCACAAACGGGTTTGAACACAAATACGAGCTAGTCGGGTCACGATCGGGCAAAATTATTGAGCCCGTTTATATAAACAGTCGGGCTTGAGATTTTGCAAGAAGACGGTGAAAGTCCGATCGTGATTTCAAGCCTGTTTAACTATTGTATCTGTCAATGTCTGCACTTAGATCTTTTTCCATTTAAAAAAAATATTTTAAATTAATTAGAAAATGACCGTTCATATTGAAAAGAAGTGGATCAATTTTGAACTTAAAATTTAATTTTCAACTATTTAATTTTAGTGATCATAGTTATCAGACGTCCTTAAAAATCACCAAGACAAGAATGTCTGATGAATTTGACCACTGAGATCAAGTGAATAGAAATTAAATTTTAAGCTCAAAATTGGTGAATGTGTAGCTCATCATGTTTATTTTTATCATAAACGATTGGATTTGTATAGTCTCAAACATGCAAACGCAAATTTAGTTTTTTTTTCACATGTAAATTCAAAAAAAAAAAAAAACTTATTTTTTTCAAACGGAGAGAGTTGAGCTTTAACATGCAAGCCCAACAGACTTTAGGTGGACTTTAGCTTTTGTACAATAAACGAGCTCAAATTGCCATAGAGCATAGCCCCACCTACGAACACCCCTATTTTGTAGTCCAGGGGTATAAAAAACGGCATGGCCGATAATTTTCTCTCTCCTGTTTTTGTTTTTTTTAATATCGGTATTATTTTATTCTTTCTGGATTAAAAAATATAAAAAAATGAAAAAGAAAATATTTTAAAAAAAAATTGAAAATATAAATATCGACTGATATATTGACCCAGACCCATCACCGTTTTATTTTGTTTTTCTTTTTAAATACTGATATTAATCATATCGGACCGATATGATTTGGCGATATATCAGCCATATCGGCCGATATAAAGCATGTACGTTCGATATAATATATGTTGGCCGATATGATAAGGGACTTAAAATCCGAATTATATCAGCCGATACATTTCGTATCGGCCTATATATGTACCCGTGCTCTAGTATGTACTAGCTTCAAGGGTGTATGTTGTATTCTATCTTTAAAGTTGATGGAAAATACTGTAATACAGATAAAGTGTGATATACAATATTGGTAAACGGAAATAAATAAATTTAAATTACATATATATCATACAAGGCAAGATAAAATTTAACATGATAAAGAAAAGAAAGGTGGCTTACTAATAAGATATTAAGAACAAGAATGATCCTAATGACACTTCTCAAAAATAAGAGAATTATAATGTATACAGTAAAATTTTGAAAAACAAGATCGACTCTCTTAGCATCACTTATACAAAGTTGACAACTTCACACCATTGTCAAAAATCACGTTCTCGAGATATTAAAAATTACTTTCCAATTTTAGAGTTTTTGTTGAGAAAATCTTGCAAAAAATATAATATTTAAAAAAGAATAATAAATATAAGTAGAAATGAAATTCAAAATTAACAGAACTATTAATAAATTTATAATTATATAACAAATTATACTATAAAAAATAAATTACTTTTAAAAGATTAATGCTTGAAAAATGGAGGAAAAAAGACCAATATCTTTTTACCTTAGAGTGTGGTGCATGGGTAATAAATAAAATAATATTTTTCAATTCATATAGGCTCGGGTTCAAATTTGGGATCCTATACTCAACTCGATCCGAATTTATTTTGAATCAGACTAATTTAATTTCTTTCAAATTATACATGACTTAAACTCAAATTTTTCATTCACAAATCAGATCAGAAATTTTCACCCCTAAAAAACAGATGAAATAACAAATGGAGGAAAAGTTTATAAAAGATGAAGATTCCTCTCAAGCACTATAGTTCTTATTTGCCACTAAAAAAATCCATTTGAAAAAAAGATCGACAAACATAAGAAGGGCTATATCTCTCTTTTGGTATCTACATAAAAAAACCTTTTTCATATCCAATAATAAAATAAAATATTTTCACAATTCAAATAAAAATAAGTACATAAAAAAGACAAATTCTATATTCTTTATTATAAAAAATGTCGGTGTCCCAATCATTTCACAGAATGATAACATTTTCTCCAAAGTCAAACAAATGAAGAATATGGAAAACAGGGGAGGCTATGATATTGCCTACTTTGATAGGATTCTTGAGAATTTGCCAATATTACCAATAAGAATGAAACTAGTATGCTCTACTAGTCAACTATGTAATAATGAAAATTACTCTCTCAAAGTCGATCGATTGAGAAATGAAAAGAGTACAAATTGTTCTAAGGCGAATAAAAATTGAACTCATTTGGTTGACATTTGAACTTAAATGTATCTATATCGTTATCTTATATTAATAGTGAAATTAATTTTATAAGTATATAAAATTGTCTGCAAACTCACATGAGTGTAGTTCAGTTGGTTATCTCTCACTTCAGAAAGTGGGAGGTCACGGATTCGAGCCTCCATGACCTAACCTTGGTGTGCCTTAAGGATAGGGGTCCACTCATAGAGATTTTACGCTGGGTATCCCACGATTTCTCACACGTAAATTCCAAAAAAAAAAAAAATTATCTTGCAAATCAGATAAAGTCAAAATCTTTAATTTGTTTCTAAATATAATTGTATAGTATATACAATTATATATTTTTCAACTTTCATGTAGGGTCTCCCAAGGTATGACTCATTATCTAGACTAAGGAAGTCATGTAATTGATTAGACTCACCATCTACTAAATATCTGTATATATGAAAAACTAAAGGATAGCGATTTTCACACAGTATTTTTGTTTAACTAGACACAGAAATTAATGGATTTTTTACTTTACCTTTCACCTGTCGTACGGATAACTTAAAAATGAATTACCGGTGAGCCAATCCCTCCAAAATGGTGAGCTGATCTGGTTCATTTATCAACAGTGGGTCCTTTTGCAGTTTGGTTCAGATTTTTAAACGAAGTCATTTCTCGACCGATTTCTACGAATAAGGTATCAAAATTCATCTACTGTGAATTTTATTAATCCATGACTGATATTAAGTGAAAATGATATAGTTTTGGACTTAAAAAATCGTATCCAATGAATTAAGAGGATATTAATATAGTTCTTTTTATAATTATGTAGTTTGTAAATTCATAATTTAATAAATATTATAATTTATTATTTTTAGAGTAACCTTTTTTCTAATTGTCAACTTTGTAATTTGAGTTCACTTACCTGTGTGAGGCTGTGAGCTAATTTAATTTTTCAATCAGATATAGTTTGATTTATTTTATATAAGTCTACGACCTCGATCAACTAATTTAATGACATAATTATTGTTATGTCCACTACATTTATTAAAATATAAATATTGATATAATTAAGAAAATTACTCATTACTCACATGACTTTTGATCATAAATAATAAAAAATAAACTCTTTGGCAGATATTTTAATTCAGTTGAGATATCGGTCAATATCATTCTCTCTTCAATTTTTTCTTTCAAATCTTGGCCAAAATTTTATTTATTTATTTTTTAGAATAAACAAAAAATAAAAAAGCAAGTTTTAAAAAATTGTGGGAAAAAAATTTAAATATCAGCTGACATATCCGTTATTTGACCGATATGAACAAATATCGGTGGTTTCTCTCCACCTCCTTGGGTTAAGAGAAGTAAGAAGTTAACAACCACCAAATTCTCTGCAGAACATAAGGTTTTAAACATTAGATTCAATTTAAAGAGGGATCAGTGGCATGGAGTATGGACTATGGAGATTCGTGTGATCTTAGTTAAAATACATAGAACCAAGTCGACACGGGCGAATCGGCAGATTGTAAAATCTCCGTTCTCGAGAATCCAAAAGGAGAAATCAGAAAAGATGATGAGTGGGGATCTTCCAACTCCCGACCACAAAATCTCTTGCTCAGTAAAAATCCCACGTTTTACTGCTGTAACTCTGGTGAGCTGACGAAGATGGTGAAAAAGTTTTCACGCCTTCCATCATCTCCATCCCCATCCACTCATCCCCCATCACATCCATCGTTCCGCCCAGATCTTCCTCCTTAAATATCCCGCCCTCTCTTAAATAAATAGCTAGAACAACTGCAGCCGTCCGATCATCCTCTTTAAATGTCCACGTGTACAGCTACCTGGACCTCGTGAAATTAAAAAGAAAAATTACCAACAGTATAGGATTAAACCATCATTGGTCGTCCAAACGCCAGCGACGGGAATCGGATCCCAAGGATGACACGTGTCTTTCCACAGCAAGCACGCGCGGCACGAGGATCGGAGCGTACCAGTCAAACGCTAGTTTAAATGCCTTGGCTGCACGCGCGGTCAGCGTACCGGCTTTGGCACGTGTCATGTGGGGACCACGGAAGGACCTTCCCCGCAAGACGCCAAGCGCGTGCTTTTTCTTTTCCAAAAGATCAGGTTCGCCCGTTGGACTTGGCACTTTGGCAGGAGCAGGACTCGACTGAGTCGACTCAGTGAGTCATAATTAGATGATTTGAGACGCTCTATGAAATTTAACTCTTTGTTTTTTCTAAAAACAAGAACTATTGAGTATTGAGAGATTGTATTCACATGGTTGATCATTTAGAATTTTAGATAATTTATGTGGTGATTTCTATAAATTTGGATATTTAACATTTAAGGTTTGTAATTTGTCTAATTAGTCTATCACTTAATTTTAAAATCTAAAATTTTAATAATTTTGACAAACAGTTTTTCACACATTGAGAGCCAATCACATAGTTATTTTTTAAATTCAATTAATCTCAGTATATATTATTAATATGATATTTTAATGTACATAAGAAATTATCAAATATATATATATTTTATCCAACTCCTTAGTCTGGTGATGACATATGTGCGTAAAAAGTTGATCATGTTTATAAAAAATAAAATTCATTATCTGAAACACGTGTTGGAATATCGGCCGATACGATATGTATCGGCCAGTAAAAAAGATTATTAGCCGATATGACCGGTCACCATATCGACCGATATGTATAAAAAGCGATATTTAAAATTTATTTGAATTTTTTTTAAAAAAAAAATAGTACGATTTTTTATGGTTTTTCACGATTTTGAATATCGGAGGAGAGAGAAATGCAATAAAATGGAAAAAAACGGATGAGAGAGAAATTTATCGGCTGATATTTCGGCCTATATTTGCATATCAGCCGAAATATCGGCTGAAGCGTTTTTTGGACCCCTGATCTGAAATATAAAAAAAGCATATATGGTTTTATACAAGGGTTCAAATCTCAGTATCGGATGATATTCGATACTCGGCCGAGAACTTTCACTCACCTTTTTTTTTTAAATTAAAACTTGAGATATTGGCCGATATTGGCGATATATAAAGGTTTAAAAAACCTATATATATCGTTAGATATTTAAATCCCTAGTTTTAAAAGTAGAAAACCTAATATATATATATATATATATTGTCAAAATTTTCAAAAATGACAAAGGTTTCTAATAAAATACAAAGCGAATGTGGTTGGTTTTTTTTAGAAAAAACAAACTAAAAATATCTCTAACTATTAAGTCAGTAGTAAATATTCAATATAAATGAATAAATTAATATTCACATGATCTAAAATAAAATTTTAGTTGTTTTAAGATGTTGAAGTCTAATAATAAAGATTACTATGAGACATGTTGGTCCATAAAAAATCCGGGCAGCCCACCATGAAGTAGACTTAGTTAGGTCACAGGGCCTCGAAGATAAGTCTCGAACCACAAGTCCAGGGGTATAAATCTCGGCCGATACGATAACTATTGGCCAGAGAAAAAAAATTCCGCCGAGATCTTGGCCGATTTCTTCATTTTTTTAAACAAACAAGAAAAAAGAAAACGAATATCGGTTGTAGGCCCAGACGGATATCTCGGCCGATATATATATATTAAAAAAACAGCCTCTTTAGAATCCCCTAAGAAGAATTATTTTTTATGCTTTTTGGAGAAGTATCCCAAGCCTAGGGCCGATAACGGATCAAGTTCCCTTTGCTGAAGATGAAACCAATTTGTATTCTCAAAGGCCAAGCCTGTTCACATCCAGTCAAGCCTTTTTATCATTAAACCCAAAGCCCAAGTGTTGGATCCTGTATTCCTGTTTGTAAAATAATTTTCTTGGACAAAGAGTCGAAGCGCACTTACAAGGCCCAATTTCAAAATTTCAATGAGTTATGTCGTCTTTGAGTGATGGAGGAGATTACAATATATTCCTAATATAATCATATAATATAATAACAATACATGTAATTGTTATATATCTATATATAAATATATAGTTTAGTCCAATTTCGAAGCGACTAAAAAGACAAATAGGCTTTAATAGGTTTCCCTAGAAGCCCAAATGTATTCTATAGCATATACGTTCAAGCTCGTTTCTTTAGAATGGGCTTTGGTTGGTTTTGGGCTTAAATGGAGCCCATGAGCAGCAGTATCCAAACCCCTTGTCCATAGAAACTATCCTTGTGGATTGGTTGAGCAAGGAAACTAAATTTTGGTGAAGCCCAGATTTTGGATCCAGGCCCAGCCCTTGTTCAATTAATCTTTTGGTTGTGGTTCGGGATTATCTTCGAGGCCATCTGACCTTAACTAAGTCTATTTCTTGGTGGGCTGCCCGGAATTTTTTTGGACCAATTAAGGGTAAAAAAAACGGTGGACTTGAGATCTTGGCTTATATCAGGCGATATTTTTCTCTCTTTTTTTTTGCCAAATCTCGATCATGTCACGAGATCTTGCCTGTACAGCCGACACGAGATGTATCGGCACAGATTTGGACCCTTGGCCACCCCTAAATTTCCCCAAAACTCAGGTGAAGTGGGGCGGGGTGAGGAAATGTAAATATCATGAAGTGTTGAATTTTACTGAAAATTACATAAATACCAACAAAACTGATATTTCGTATCCAAATGGTCCAAGAGGGTGATATTTCAGCCAATATTTTAGAGTCTTTTTAATATTATTTAAAATTAAAAATATAAAATTTGAGGCCAATTTTTTTTTTTTATCTATATCATTTTTGTGATATTTAAAACTTAAAATTACCCACGATAATGTTCTTAAAAATGCACCACCTTTCCTATCTTAGAAATCAGAAGTCTTGAATTCGATTCTCATTCTACTTTAAAAGGCCACCTCCTATAAAATCTTCTATAGTGTATGAATAGAAAGATTTGTATATACTTAAAACTTCATTGTATTCTAAAAGGCCTAAAATCCTTGTTCACGGTACAAAATAAAGATGAGCCACCCTTCAAACCTCAAAGAAAGTGAGCTAGATCTTTACAAACTCCAATGTATAGGTAGAAATTCGGGTTTTCTAAGATACTTACTATTTTGGATTCTCTTATGAAAAGAAAGAAAGAAATGTTATATAAGTATTTATGGAATTAAATAAAGAACCCTTAATGTGATTGATATAGTTTTAAGGGTATTTGTGATATTTTCCTAATATTCTAACATTTTTATGAAATTTAGATTTTTTATGAAAAGAATTAATGTATTGTAATAGAAAATACATATCATTATGGGATAGTAGAGAATATAAATTTCATGTCAAATGTTTCTTTATATAGATTTTCTATTTTTGAAAAAAAAAATATTTTTAATTATTTAAGATATACACTAGTATCAAAATTTTAGATCTTAAGGGTCTAATACTCTATGAAAACAACCATTGTTTTAACCACAACATGCTTATACTCGGTTTTCTATTTTATATATTTTTCAATAATTTTTATTTTTTCTAAAAAAAATCAAAAGTTTTGCAAAATGTGCTTGCATATCAGCCATTATTCGGCTGATATGATACGCTCCACATTTTTTTCTAATCCCTTATTCCACTCATGTATATGCAGAGGTCAAAAATTCGCCTAGCCAATATTTCGGCCGATATGCAAATATCGGCTGATAAATTACTCTCTCCTCTTTTTTTTTGTAAATATTGGTATTATTTTATTTTTTCTGAATTAAAAAATATAAAAAAAACAGAAAAAGAAACTTTTTTTTTAAAAAAAATTGAAAACGTAAATATCAGCCGAATTCTGGGCCGATATCGGCCGATATTTCGACCCGGGCACATCACCATGCTGATATTTTTTTTTAAATACCGATATAAATCATCTCGGCCGATATTGGACCTATATGTATCACCGATATATCGGCCATATCGACCGAGAAATAGGTTCTAGGCCGATACAATACGTATCAGCTGTTATTAATCGGCAATTAAAAGCCGATATATGTACCCTTGTGTATATGGGTTTATATGAAGTAATTTAAGAATGAAATAATTATTTAAAATAATATTTTTTTCCTTTTAAATTTAGATTCAATAGTATTTAATGTTCATGTGATGTATCTCCATGAATAGAAAAAGCACATAAAGGTTCCAAAGGAAAGAACACCTTGGGCCCAGTACAGCCCACCTAATGGTACAAAGTCACAAGAGGTTTACAACTCGCCTCGGATTTTGTACTCCAATCTTTGTGAAGAAATCTACTGTATAGTTTGTGGAGCATTACTTCTACTCTTAACTATTCTTCTGCCACTGACGAAGGCGATAGCATTCACAAATTTGCCTTCAACTATAAGATTGCCATTCTCATACCTCACCAAAAGATGGATAGCTCTCCTAATTGCAAATAATTCATCTTCATTCGAGTTCATGATCCCTACAGGTTTTGAGAAGACCAACTACATCCTACCTCTATCATCATACGTCACACCTTTTTGCCAACTGGGTCAGGCTTATCCATTTGTTGCATCATCGCTGAGCTCAGGCTTCGTCCCACCCAACCCTTCAACCCCCATCACATAACCTCTTCATGATAGATAGAAGTCCTCCGAGGAACAACCGTCAAACACCTCACAAATTGATAACCAACCTACTAGGTTCTACATGGTTCTAACTTCTAAGTAGAGAGGTGAGTTCGAGCCAATTTTAATTGTATTCGTCGAGTTGGGAAGGAATTAGCTAAAAATCACCAGAGGAAATAAAGAGCAGACTCCTGGCCAATATGGTTGAGTTGGAGCTGTATCAGTAGTAATTGGGTTTGAGTTGAATCAGCAGATTCTTAAAATGGAGAAGAAATGAATTTTAAATTCTTCAGTAGGTTCGTAATTTGCAATTTATCGATTCGGCACTTCATAGAAGTAAGGTTTTAAATATCTGACTCAGTAGGGACTGAGATCGAGTTATATACATCAGGTTGAAAAAAATCAGCTGAAAATCACTAAAAATTGGGTGAAATGGCCAAGTCATAAATAATACAGCTGAGTCTGGGCCGTATCAGTATCATCTGAGTCCGAGTCAACTCATGCTTGGCTGATCTTCGTAATCTATATAGAAGATCTCGAGTACCTTAGCTAAAGTTGGGATTAGCATTTTGCTACTGGGCCGAGCCCACTAAGCCTTAGCTCGGCCGATGTAATATATGTTACATTCGGTTTCCACGAGACTTTAAATCTTAGGAAATTAACCAAGTTGGCCAATATTTCTAAATTTTATATTTTTTACAAAATAAAAAATTAATAGATTTAGTGTGGTGTCAGTCAATCAAAATCAATCAATACGTTTCTTTTTAAAAAAAATATATTTGCAGTTAGCTTTAAATTTGTTATTAATCTTTACCTATTAACATAAAAATTGCTGTTTATATATTAACCATGGTAAATCAACAAAATATTCAAACGTTTTTAATGTCCAAGTAGTACCACTTCGTGTAGGATTCACTTAATGTTGAAAATTCAAAATTATTTTTTTCTTTGAAATTTTTTGGGAATTACCTGAAAAATTACATTTGTCAATGCACATCATTGACATTTAATTAAATATAATTTGATTTATTTTTAATTATAAAAATAAAGGACTAATATAATTTAATAGATTCATTTTTTACGGTACTGATAATCTATCAAGCAGGGGTTTAAAAATCGGTATCGGCCGATACGATATGTCGACCGATATATCGCTATCGGCCGATATATAGGCCGATATTTTTCTCTCTCCAACCGATATCGGCCGATATAATACGGTCGATATTTCAGCCGATATAATACGGCCGATATTGTGAATATCGGCCGATAACGATATATATCGGCCGATATTCAGTCTTTCAAAACCGGTACAAATCAGGCCGATACGATATATATCAGCCGATATTTGTACCTCTGCTATCAAGTACACAACCCATTAAAGGTCTAACATCCATCAGAGTACCTAACAAAATGTAATTAAGCAGCTAGTCAAGCAGTCAACACACAGGCCCATATATGTAGATGACCTGGCCCAAAGAAATAAAGTCCATCATTTCTGGCCCACCTAATTAATAGACTCCTATTTTACGCCACGTCAGCTACACACTGTCAACCTTATGATGATTCGAAGTTAAGGTCCTCTCTCCCTATATAAAAGTGGAAGATCTTATGGGTGGTACGATAATCACCACATAGTGGAAGTTTGAGGGTTTCTACGTATTAAAAAAGAAAAAAGAGGAAGACACATTTTCTTTATATTAGATTAGAGTTCTCAAATTTGATTGATAAATAAGATTTGTGAATGATATTTTATATTTATTAAAATTAAACTTATTTTTAATGGGAAGAAACATTAACTTGAGTACTAATTCTCTAAACGATCTAAATTTAAATAACTCATGATATTTTTATATAAAAAAATCTCTTTATAAAAGATATACAGCAGTATATATACGAATCACTCTGCACCAACCATTTTTGCCCTTGAGGGGTAGTTGATCCTAAGTCTAGTAAAGTCAGTGAAGGCCGACTCCAATGCATGAGAATAGATAGCATTGGAAGATATTTTTAAAACAATGTTTCATAAAAATAACTCTAATAAATTTAAGTAGTAGATTTTCAAAAGTTCAATGATCAATAATAAACCTAAGATCAATTTTAAATGAATTTCTAATTCAATGAAACAAACTCAAAATGGATTTATATTTATTCAAATTCAATAAGGTTGAAAAAATGCCAATTTAGACCCAATTAATCTGATAAAGAACTGTGAGACTAATCCCATGGATATTCGAGACCACCCACACACCTCATGTATCAAGTATACTTGAAAATAGTCGAATTTAAGACTTCTAATCTAATCCTACAAGCTTAGAACAATCAAGCTACCTACGTAAATTTAACTCCATTTCCATTGCACACACCATATAGTGAGCAACAACAATTGTTCCAAGCAATAACTAGACTCCTGTTTTATTCAAGTCATTCAACTTATTATAATACTCCTTCTATCCTAAATTAATTGTCTTTTATGAATTTTAAAATTGTCCCAAAATAGTTGTCTCATTTATATTAGAGTGGTAAAAATTGTGTTGAAATAGATAAGATCACATGAAGTGCTAGTCTTATATAGAAAGTTCTTTAAAAAATACAAATATTTTAAATGAGACAACTAAAATAGGACAGAAGTAACGTATAAAGTAAGAACCTTAAAAATTACTTTACATCCAAGGAAAAGATTCCTGTAGTTCCTTACAATTTTCTTTGTACTGTAATAAGTTGAGTATTTAAGTCCAAGTGGCAACATATGATATACATGCAAGTTTTTAGCAGAAAGATGAAAGATAAGGAATTATAAAAGCGTAGCAGAAAAGGTGTTTGATAGTTTCTAGATTAGATTAGAACAAAGAGGTGAGACAGAATAATTCACTCATCTTTTTTTTTCCCTTCTCTCTGAAGAGAAACTGAAACATCTCAAGGTCCCCCCCTCCAAATATAAATGCCAATTCTTTCTCTCTCTCTCTCAAAATTTTATATTGCCCTCCCAAGTTTTGAACTGACTTGGTAGCTCTTCTTAAATCAGAGACTTCAAATCCCTGATTCCAAGTTTGCAACCAAAGACAGAAGTGAAATGTACATATAAAAGATACTCATATTAATATCATGAATAATACCATGTCAATATCATAAATAACAAAGAACTTGTATGAAATCCCACTTCCTATCCTCTCTCTCTCTCTCTCTCTCTCTCTCTCTCTTCCTCCCTCCACCACCCCACCAACAAAAGGGATGCTTTTCACTAAATTCTCTTCACAAAGAAAGCTAACAAATATAAATATTCCTCTCAGGATTTCTTTTCCTTCCTCTTTGTTTCTTTAGAAATGAAAGCTACAACATGCTGCATCTCAACCCAAAAGAGATAAGTCTTGTAGTTTTCCTCTCTTCTTTTGTCTACCTTTGTTTTCTTAGCCGCAAAATTCTGATAATTTAACAAATAGTGCCCGTTTCATTCATGTTAAAAGCATGAGAACTGATTGATTCCCCAACCTTTAGTTATTCCTTCCACTCATTCTTTCCACTCCAGCCTCTCCCTGGCCTTCTGTTTTGCCACCTTCTGATCACACCAAAAATCCCATTCACCCACCCAACCAACATGACCTGTTTGAAGCCCCAGTTCTATAACAGATCATGACTTGGTGTTTATCTCAGAAAAGCTGTTTAATTTCCTCCTCTTTGAAGCTGGAGAATTTGTGCATGACCCAACAGTTATATCCTCACTTTTGTAACTCAAGCAAGGAGCATCCAACACCCCAATGGGGCTCTGTGGCACTGATGAGACCGACCCGCTAACTCGTTTTACAGACCCATTGCTGATTGATGCCAACTCTTGGATCATCTCATAACACTTGAATACTCTCTCCTGCAATCCAAAACAGGCAACTCAATTGTTCAATTGTCCTAGCCAAGCTGGTGATGATTTTTTTTTTTAACAAAATAAGAAAGGAAAATTCACTTTTGGGTCTACATTTTTACCTTCTCTACATGTATGTAACAAGATACAGCCGCATCAAAATTCACTCCTTGGGTTTCTCCTAATACTGTTGTTGCCACAGCTGCAGCTACCTCAGAAGGCCTAAATTCCAAAAATTCAATCCCTGCATTGAATCAATAGTAAACCAACAAGTTGAGTCCACTGAGTTCATTTTGCCTCTGCAGAGCAAAATTTAATAAATGGAAACATGTTTAAACTTGAATGAAAAATAAACAGACCTCTAATTGTGCCTAAGATAAGTTCAATGGATCGCTGAATCAATGATCTTGGTGGTGATTTCCCATCATTCATCTTCTTAAGAAAGTAATCTATGAAGGAGAATGGAGTCACAGCTTGCATCCTCCATTGCAAAGTGCTCAGCACCAGAAGCTCCATTCTCTGTATAGTTCTAGCTTCGAAGACAAATTTGGAATCACAGACCTGTTAAACCACATAATAAATTTCGACAATCAGGGAACAGAAATGGAAGGAAATGGCACATCTTCCTTGAAAAAGTCTAGAAATCATTCCCAAGGCACATTGAGCTGTATGCATTTAATACCATTTAATCCAATAGTGTAATATTTCTTCACCTGTAAATCTAGAGACAGAGGCACTTCAGTTTCCTCCATCTTGGCTGCTAAAGACAAGCAAGCCACCGATAACAGCTGCATCATCCAGGATTTACCTTGCTAAAAATACATAAAAGATAGAATCTCAACAACTCACTCAAACAAGAGAAGAGAAACATGTTTGTAATAGAAATCGCAAATCATATGAAAAAAGGAGTATTGGGTTCTTATCTACAACTCACAGGGAGCTCATAGGCTGAAAGGAATCTGTCCAAGTAGTTTATGGATAAGTATGCACACAGGGGTCCAAAACTGTAATAGGCATGAACCTGTTAAACCCAATATAATGTAACAAAGATTAATCACAATGAAACAATTTCTATGAATGGAAATGTAA
Organism: Chimonanthus salicifolius; assembly: GCA_013350335.1. Taxonomy (NCBI): domain Eukaryota; kingdom Viridiplantae; phylum Streptophyta; class Magnoliopsida; order Laurales; family Calycanthaceae; genus Chimonanthus; species Chimonanthus salicifolius. The sequence continues at coordinate 11,963,850 of CM023537.1, read as the reverse complement.
GGACAAAACTTGGAAACCAAACAACCATCAATACCAAACACAACAGCAACCAAATGAGAGGGCAAAAATGAAGCCAAATCCAGATAAGAAATCATGCCCGAGAAATGAAAAAAAGAACAAATCTGATTTCAGACTAAAAAAAGAGGCTTTAATATTATCAATGATAGCTGTTAGTGGAGCCGAATGCTCTATCAATTTCAGAGAAATTGGAACAGCATCAAAGCAACAGGCACAGAACAGAGTCAGAGAAACAAAGGAGCTTTTATTTCATTCCATCAAACCAGAGGCCCCCCCACACCATAAAGACATGAAAAGGAGAAAAACCCAACAAGAAGTTCAAAACCAAAGTCCAATACCAAGAAAGCAAAGTGCAAACCAATCCCATTTCAGAAGAATACAAACACCAACAACCCACCTTCCAAATCCAATCAACAGCATCCCTTCTTCTTGACAAATCCAAGGCCCCATTCTGCAACCTGCTCATGTAGTCTGCCTTGGGCAGATGCTGGCATTCTCTTTCAACCATTAAAGCCAAGCACTCATCAGTCTGATGAGGAAAACCCATCAAGTAATCTACCAAAAGGCATTGCCTTTGATGATATCCATGTTGGTATTTCCCTTCCAGCACTCCCTCTTCAACATCATCTTCACCATCAAAACCCATGATGCTATTGTTGTCCTCTGGACAAAGGAGGCTAGACCCAACACAGTCATAGCTAATAGCCATTGATAGATTAAAAAGAAAAGTATATATATTACATATATCACAAGATTTCTACAGAACTCAACAAGAGTGAGCAGGAGCTGTATCAGACAATGGCGCTGAAAAAGAAGAACCTTTCCATCTTCCTATTAACTAGAAAGATGGGAAGAAAAAGAGCTTCAAATACAGAGAGGGAAATGTGTGGGGGGAGAGCAGTCAAGGGAAGAGGTGGCTTTTGTAGGAAATGAGTGTATTTAGGGCAAACCAGTAAGCAACTTGAGAAGAGACCAGTGAGGGGGCATCTGATGAAAAAAGAAATGGGACAAGATAAAATAAAAGCAAAGGAAAAAGACATTTTGTTCTAAACTATTTTGTTTTTGCTTTGCCTTGGATATGCTGATTGCTGAGGGGCTGATTATGCAGTTGGGGGCCATGATATGAAATGTCTGATGTATCATGTATGTGTTTAATGATGATGTAATTATTGTAATGAAGAACAAAAAAAAGGTACTATTTAACCAAAACCTTTGATTCTGTACATGATTTAGTAGAGTGGAGTAAGTAATGCCGTACTTTGTACCCATGTTTACTACTTTAGAAGGAAATTAACACAATTACCACTTTGCCACATTGACCATCTTCTCCCTCTATCCCTCTAAATAAATGTAAGATTTGAGATGAAATGGATGGTCACCCTTCTCGTGTTAAATATATGTAAAATATAATAATAAATCTTAGTATTCTCACGAAGATATATAAAGTTGATGAAAAAAATTCTATCGAGTAACTTAAAGTGGTTTAAACATGAATTGAATCCAATAAATTTTTAGACATACACTACTTCATTGCTCATTGTAAAAGAAGAATAAAATATTTTTAAAAATGTTATTTAAAAAAAAAATGAAAACACTGATGTGATTTTAAATAATATAAGATATTTTTATTGATGTTAAAAATAGTTTATTTTCTACTTTATTGGAGTTTTGACAAGTTATGTCAACAAATGTGAATAAAAAATAATGTAAACTTAATTGAAAAGAAATTTTATTTATAAAAGTCCTTACTGTATAGAAATTCTAATAAGCCCCTCAGGCAATTTTTTTTTACTTTATATTAATGAGTTGTCAAAGCAGCTAAAAACAAACTTATGTTTTGAGATCTTTCTTCTGCCATTTTACAGGTGTACGGTGGATATGTCCTGCCAAAGTAATTTTTTCCTCCTTTTATTTTCGCGGGAAACAAGTCAAAGATGAGGGAACGAAAGAGCGAGTGACAAAAGTAGCTGTTGAGGGATTGAGAAATTGTGTGTTTTTAAGTAGTAATGATTTTATCAATAATTGAAGAAAAATATATTAAAAATTGTAAGATGCGTATAAAATGATATTAATACATATTTTATAAAATATCAACTCATATAACTATTTACATCCTGAGATTTTAAATTTTAAATTTTTAGCTAATATAATCCGTTGGTATTTCATGACTAGTATCTTTAAGTTACAAGTTTTCTAGAACAATATTTCTAAAAATTTCTTCTATCCATATATTTTTCTACATAATATACCCAAATATATGAGATTATTGTACAATAAATTGTCAATTAATCTCGTAAAATTGATTTTATCTATTTTCGTCAATTAAATCCTCCAAGAAAGCATGCATTCTTGTCTCGTAGTGTCCAGCTAAGCTAGATTTTGGACGCATTGTGTAATTTTGAACGGAAGGTAAGGGTAAATATGTAAAATGGGATGTGTATAGCGACCAATCGAACTCTGCCTTTGTTCTTTTTCCCTTGTGGAGACGCGTGCCTGTGCGCTCTTATTTCAGAGGCAGAAATGACTGCAAACAGTAAAGAGAGAGGATTAAGGAGGGTAAGGCAAATTCTTTAAAATTTTAAATGTTTACTTTGTTTTAAACTATATATTTTAATTATTTTTAGACAGCACTCAGAGACACTCGACTTTTCTTTTCTTATACATCCGATTCTAAATTTTTAGGTGAAATTATGAGTTTGCCCTTCCACTTCCGATTCCGCATATCACTGAATGAATGGTTTTCCATTCGTTCGAAGGATATACACTGAACCAACGGAGAAGGGGGAAAAAACCGTGGGCTCCACCGTTGATTGAAACCAAAGGTCATCCTTAACAGTAGATAGGTGGGCCAGGGGCGATCATGGTGGTGTCGATCCTAGGTTGAGAAGTGAATGATCCACTTGGATCTAACAAAAAAATCCAAATCATGGATTTTCGGACGTCCCAAACAGCAGCCAAAGAAACTGGCCATAGGAAGGTCTCACCATACTCCGATCAGAGATCTGATGGTACAGATGGATAGACCATCAAAAAATGGAATGGGTATGATGGGACCCACGGGCAGAAACCTTCTCCATGACCTGATCTAAGGCCGAGAAGAAGATCCGGCGGCACCAAATTTTGTCAGATTACCCCTGCTTACAGTTATCTCTACTCAAGGGTAACCCCTGCAAAATTTACCCCTCATTCAAATGCATCGTATTGAAAATATTGACAATTTTTTAAAATAAACATTCAACAAAATAAAGTGTTAATTACCCCAAAAAAGATTATTATGAACCTCATACTCTTTTGGAGTTTCGAAACCCTTTCGAAATTTGGACAGAATCACTTCCTTAAAAATAAGACATTTTGACAATTATGTTTCATAATTTTTTATTTTATTTTTTATATTATATAAATTTAATAAAAATTATTAATTCTTATAAAATTGTTATGTCATATTACCCCTACTTACAGTTACCCCTACTCAAGGGTAACCCCTGTAAAATTTACCCCTCATCCAAATACATCATGTTGAAAATATTGACCCATTTTTAAAATAAACTTCCAAGAGAATAAATTGCTAATAAATCCGAAAGAGATTATTATGTACCTCAGACTCTTTCAGAGTTTCGAGACCTTATAGAAATTTCTACAGAATCACCCCTTAAAAATAGGATATTTTGACAATTATGTTTCATAAAATTTTATTTTTATTATTTATACTAGATAGATTTAATAAAAAATATTAATTCTCATAAAATTATTAATATGTTAGTTTATCCCTACTTACATTTACCCCTAGTCAAGGGTAACCCCCATAAAATTTACCCCTCATCCAAATGCATCATGTTGAAAATGTTGACACATTTTTAAAATAAATTTCAAATAAAATTAAATTGCTAATTACTTGAAATATATTATTTTTTAATCATATAATATATATTTTTTTGAAAGATTTTAATTTTATAATATTTAATTGATAAAGAGAGGAAGGTAAGGGGTATTGAGGGGTAGGGTATTGTGAATACCCCAACCTCCAAAGAGGTATTCAAAAATGGGATGAGAGGGATAAACTTTCAAATTTTTACTCTCACCCCCTTGTTACCCAACGAGGGTAACAAAGGGTAATGGAGGGTCACCCCCTCTTACCCCCATCCAAACGCAGCCCTATTAAAACTCACAAATGTTAAAAGTTGTTGAAATTACGATGCACACGAGAAATCCTCTAAAACACAACAATCTAATAATTTTGGATTCAATTAGAAGTTTGAATGAGTCAATTAGTATAAAATAGTTGTTATACTTAAAACTAGGGGTTTTAATATGTATCGGCTGATATTTATCGATATTAGGTGATATCTGATAAATATCGCCGATATCGTCCGATAGCGATGGTCTTAATTAAAAAAAATATGAGAGAAATTTTGCGGCCAATACCTATATTTCAATCCCTGCTTAAAACATTCAAATCTATAATTTTAGCCATTTACAAATTATATTTGTTCTTTTTTTTTCCATCCAAATAGTTTTGAAAAAAAAATACCATTTCCTCCAAAATATATACGTATTATTAGGTAGCTTGATGAAAAGAAGTCTTGTCCTAACTAAATTGCATGACTTGTAAATGTGGTTCAACTCGGTCTAACTTCACAATTTGATCCACTTTTTAAAATGTTAACCACAACTCCAATACATATATATAATGCAAACCTGTAGCAACTATCTTTAAATTTAAGGAAAAAAATTAAAAAAATAAGTCTTTTAAACTTTACCATCCAGAAAAATTCTTAAAAACTCAGTGAAATTTAATTCAACTCATCTAATTGAGTCAACTCAATAAACACCAAATCATGCCGTCAAACTCATGAGTTGAGTTAATAAATTAATAGGTTTGCCATTTAAGTCGAGTCGAAAGAGCCCAATCTCCTCAGTTTTGCAGAGAGGTCACTGTTCACAGTCTGAGTTACCGGTTGCCGGCAAGTGGAGCATACTGATTTCTAACACAGTAAACCACCAATTTCATAATATTATTAGTGGGCAGTAAGTGGGGCCCAGGAGAGCAGATAATTTGGTGGACCACTGTTCTTTTCCCAAAAACGAGTTGCAATGGGCCCTCTAAATTATTTGGTCCCCACATTTATTAGAGAGCGAGGAAGTATGAGGTTTTGGAATTCGTATGGTGGTCTTGGGACCCACCTATTCAAACCTCATGTTTTTTCCTGTGGCCCATTCTCATCTCCATAGATTTGGGATCCTAACCTAGTCACCGTCACCACCAATCAGACATCATTTTGGAATAGGGACCCACATTTTTCACCTATCATTTTGCAATTTTGACTCTACATAATTTGTGTATACAACTTTTTATGTGAATTTATAATATAGTCAGCCATCTTAACACAGACAAAATATGTTAGAAGTAGGGCTGCAACTCAGGTCGGATGGGTCGGGTTTCTTAAAACCCAACTCGACCCGCGTTGATGTATATGGAATCCGACCCAACCCGAATTCTCAACGCGAACTCTAGAACCCGACCCGACCCAACCCGAATTCTAACCTGAATCAATCCGAATTCTGACCCGACCCGCATTATGAACCAATTTTAGCCGAGTCAGGTCTGGTAGGGTCGGGTTAACTTGTAAAATCTCCAACCCAACCCGACCCGAATTTCATGCGGGTTTTTATCTTCTCAACCTGACCCGCATGATTTCTCGGGTCGGGTCATGTGGGTCGGGCCAAAACCTGACCCGAGTTGCAGCCCTAGTTAGGAGACATGAGATGGAGTGAAATTCTCATTTTACTCTTATAGGTGTACCGCTCATCAAATATCGGTGTACCGATAACACACCGCTCTGCATGTATATGTTTTGCATATCGGTACACTAGTACTTCGATGATAGGTACACTAATAAGAGTAAAATGAGAATTTTACTTAATCCCATATCTCATAACAAATTTCGCCCTTGTTAAGATGGGCGTCCTTAAAATATGGAGGCACAATTTAAATACTTGTCGGTGTTGTAGACAACAAATATATCCTCTTTCCTATATCATTTTAATTATATAGTATTGATTGACTTCTATGTATTTTGAATTATCATTGATATTTTAAAATTTCAACACAAAATTACCATTTAAAATAAGATAGAATTTTTTCTGACCGAACTTTTTAATTCATTTTGTCTTTTTACATGATGTTGGTTAAATTGTTGAAAAAAACAACTAAACTTAGAATTAATTGAAGTTCTTTCCTATAAATATTACAATTATTTTTATAGTGATAAGAGAATAAATACATCTAAGCTCACTTAGAGGCTTAGAGTTACATTACTGCAAGTTTTCCTTCACATGACTTATGTGGGGAGATTTGTAAAAACAATGATTCTTCTAACGTATATTAAATTCTCACATATTTGAAAAAAAGATGTTAGGGTACATATTCAAAAGAGGATAATTAGTATTTTACTCTTATTTAATCATTTTTGTAATACCCCATCCCGAAACGGGCGTGTTACTACCGATTCTAAACCGAAATATCATACATTCCAAACTGCCGGCATTTTTTTTTGACTAAACATCAACCACCATAAGGGAAAAGAGATACCATAAGTTCAGTTAACACAACAATGCAATAAGTTGCAAGTACAGTCATCCACAACGATAACCAATATCCAAAATAAACACAAGGTTCTTTCTAAATAATAAAAAGGGAAAGTAACTAAGCAATCCGAAAGCATCATCGCCTAAGCCTGGTCTTGGGACCCGCTGGATCCCGCATCCATCGAGCCACCTGAAAGGCAAGGGGGTGAGTACTATATACTCAGCAAAGGAACACATGCATATAATCACACAACATATATCACATATTGCATATCTACCACTAAGGAATAACAAAGGTCCACGTACATGGTTCCCACACAACACACACTCGACCCACCGTACGGCCACTCGGTAGGTACTCGACATGGCTCACAACCACCTTACCTAGACAACCTCAATCCCTTAACCAATGAGTAGGCGAGCACATCCTCAGCCTATTCGATCGGCTAGGGATCACACACTATACCGGCGGGAGTTGTCCCTCACCGCTCCGTCCCTTCGACCTAGGCGAGCACCTCCTCAGCCTACTCAGTCACATAGGGATGACAACCTATGCCAGCGGGAGCTGCCCCTCACCGCTCCGTCCCTCAACCTGGGCGAGCACCTCCTCAACCTACTCGGTCCACAGGGATCACAACCTATGCCAGCTGGAGCTGCCCCTCACCGCTCCGTCCCTCGACCTAGGCGAGCACCTGCTCAGCCTACTCGGTCCATAGGGATCACAACCTAGGCCAGCGGGAGCTGCCCCTCACCGCTCCGCCCCTCGACCTAGGCGAGCACCTCCTCAGCCTACTCGGTCATTCAGGGATCATCTCATCCGTCCCACATTCGGGTATCGGAACTGCAAGAGGCTTCTAAGGTTGCCTTGGGTGAACCAACATTCAGCCTGATAGCCTATCTAGGTTTGACACGACTACTTCCCCAAAGGATCCCTATTGGGGACTTCCAGGCACCTTGTTTCCCAAGCCAGGTTACACCTCCCTCAAAGGCGTATCTGGTGACCACAAGACAGACCGACCATTTTATTCAAGCTAGGGGCACGACTACCCATATCCAATCACCAGGCAGTACGCATCCCATCACGCGTCCGCCGCATGGCCCCATATAACCCTAATGTTACTTAACGTCCAAGCCCCTTCCGACATTCTACGCATCCAACAACTGCATGTACGATTAACAATAGACATGTGCAGGTACAATTAACAATAGACATGTTCTCAATAAAGCAACATCAAATCCCAGTCAATCATGTATATTACATTCTACCACATACTAGCATGTTGACACTTCATCATGTTATTAATCAATCACATCCAATTACTTAATCATGTACAACTGGTACAACAGTCAAGCCCATCTATCATTCTTACATCATCACCGGACGCGAATACACAGAGTGGTCCCCTCGCCACATACTTCTCTGAACGGTTCCCTTGCCGAATGGCAAAACCAGATATAAGGGGTCCCATTCTGCGCATTCCGCATCCACATAATTCGAAGATAAATAAATGCAGAAATGTGTATGCTAAAAGTGTGATAGTTCCCTCACCGGTGTGCGTTTGAAAATCAATCGTGAGAAGACGGGTCCGTTGGTTTGAAGGGGGCTCGATCTGAAGAAACAAGAGTACAAGAATAAGTAAAGGAGATAAAACAGGCTAAACTAAGCTCGAACTGAAAATGGGCTCGAAAGGGGCCGGGCCTAAAATTGGGTCGGGCCCAAAGCTGGGCCTGGGCCTGAAACTGGGCCGAGCCCAAACTGGACTGGGCCTGAACTGGGATGGGCCGAGGAGGATCAAGGGCGAGCCGAGCTGGGCCCGGCTCAGCGGGGCCCACACTCGGACTCAAGCTGAGCCAACTCGGCTGCTCAGCTGAGTTGACTCGGCTACTCAGTTGATGGGAGAAGGAGAAAGAGAAAGAAAAAAAACGCAGGAAGGAGAGGAAGAAGAAGGAAGAGGGAAAAACTGAAGGGGGGATGAGAAATCCACCGGAAAACCGGGTAAAATCAGAGGAAAACGGAGAGAAAGGAAAGGAAAAACAAAGAAAATCGAGGTAAAATCTGAGAAGGGGAAGAATCGACGGGAAAGGGAAGGTGGAAGAGGAGGGGAAGAAGATACCTTGTTCGGCCGGGCGGTGACAGCGACTCCGAGATGCCGGTCGTCGGAGCGAAGGGAGAAACGGGCCGGAGACGGGAGAGGAAGAAGGAAAATGAGAGAGGGGGTGGCGGCAAGGGTGCCGCGGCACTGTAGCTGCGTGCTACAATGCTCGGTGAAGAGAAGAAGGATTTATAAGGGGAGGGTTTTAGGGATTTAGGGTTTCTTTTATTTATTTATTTATTTTTTAACATAAAATTAGATTTTTCAAAAACAACATTTCAAAATCCAAGGGGAAAAATTAGATGTTAAACCTTGGGTGAGGAAAAGTGTGTGATTACAATTATTTTCGTATGACAAGGTATTAAATAATTTAAATGACTAAAATGCCCTTCGAGCTTCCGAGCTCGAGATCGGGCGATACAAGGCCTATAACGGGATCCATCCGATCCCCACTGCTACTGAGACCCTAAAAATCCTGAAAAATCAGGGTCGGGTCACTACAATTTTCTTATAATAATTTTATTTCTAAAATTTAATTATTTATAAAGATAGAATGTGGATAAAAGACCAGTCTTCTATCGTCCCTGTGAAATCATTCCTTATTTTTGACACATTTTTCATATTTTTTGATAAAATCATATTTCATCAATCATGCCTTATGTTTATAAACTTTTAAAGACAGCTAATTCAATTTACCTCAAATCACCAACATATCAGAGAGGATCATGGCATTGTCGAACAATTATTGCTAATAGCCAAATGGGGAGATTTGATAGGATGAACATTGATAAATTTGTTCAACTTGTAGCTTAAGTGGTAGTCACCTTGACTCAAAAAATAATTTTTTTGAGTTCGAATCACATAGTCATTCAATACCTATGGCTTGAGACACGTGACTTCTTTTTTTCAAATTAAAAATCAAATAACACACTGGCAAAATAAAATTATCGATAAAATATCACCTAAACTTCAAGTTTCATTAATTTCTCCTGAATTGCTAAATTAAATCAGATCAGATCATTACATCAATGGTCCATATCTAGGTCTCATGCTCATATTGGTAAAACACTTGGCTCCATAGGTGGCTCAAATGTCACTTCACACCCATATCATATCGAATTTCTCAAAAATGGCGATAAATAAGGGTTAGATTACTACCGCTGCTTTCATTCGAAGTTTACTTAATACTTTCGTACTTAAAGAGAGAGACCGGAGTCATGGATTTTTTATCATTTTAAAAAAACAATGGTAAATTTTCTAAGAGTATAAATAGAGGAGATGAATGCAGAATCACATGGGCTAAGAATTTGTTCACGAGTCCATACAAACACTTCAAAGTGTTAATCTAATAATTTTAAGGTAAGATTCAAAGCTTCCTACAATCTCTATTTTGACACACTCAATGCCCCTTATATTTTTTTCATAGCCATGTCTATTTTCTTATGAAAATCTTTTGAAATATCTAGTTAGGTTGCTTTTACCGTTGAATTTAACATATTCTAATATTTAAATAGTTAACATTTTAAATTTTGTCTACAAAACATCTGAGTGATTTTAAACATCTATTAACATGGTCAGTTAGACTGAAAATTAGAAAAAAAAATTCTTTAATTGAAGAAGGTATTTAAATTTCATTAAAGAAAAAAATCGATTAGATTACCATTGCTGAGTGTTTTATCCAAGGTAAAAAATAGAAATAAACAGAGAGGAGGGAGAAAGTTTGAAGAGATTTGGATGGATCATGCGTCAGTTTCAGTGTTGTACCGTCGTCGTCTATAGAGTCCTATAGCATTTGCCTTTGCCCTTTCACAGTCAGTGATACAGTCCAGTCATAAAGGATCCTTCTGAATTTTCCATACCTACTGTCTCTGCCCAAACAACCATTCGCGGCCCTTTAATTCAAAACTTCATTACAAAATTCAAAAAATATATGTTGGGAACTTTATTTCGATTATAATAATGTAAATTGTTAGGTTATATGAAGTATGATCATCAGATATATACTGAAGAATTCATTCGAGAGTCGAACTCTCTTTTGTTCTAGCTAATTTTTTTATTGGAGGATAATTTTGTAATTTCACATTATATCTTGTGTAAACTCTAATTAAATTAAAATTGATATATATTTTTCGTTTTGTGTGTGAGAGAGTAGACGAAAGTCGTCTCTTCTTTTTCGTCCTTTGAACATAGTGAATCGGTTTGAACTCCGTGAATATACTCAAAAGGACCTACGTAAAATCTTTATATTGTGGTTTGTTATTCTGCGTTGATTTGTCTTTTTCGTTGTTCATGTATTGTTGTTTCTGTGTGGACGAAAAGACATTTTCTCCCAATAAATTTAAAGTAAAAAAATATTAATCTAATTCACAAGGGACAAATACTCCTCTAGATCAGTTTCTTTCACAATTTATACTTTGAAAATTCTAATCCGACATAAACTATGACTTGATTTTAATAATATTCATTTTTTCTCTATCTTAATCTAACTTAAACTGAGACATAGAGTAACAGAATATTGATTATGAAAAGGATTTTATGTAACATTTATTACCTATTCAATTATTAGTCAATAGGACATTCCATTTTGAGAGTCTAATTTATTTAGTTTAAAGCTTAGGACAATATAATTCAATAAAATAAAATTTCAATCTCAAATTAGTAATTATTTATTTAATTTTATAGGGTAAATAGATCTTATCTTATTAGTATTTCATATAAATTAAGTTTAATTTTTTCTTATCATAATTCAATTGTAAAAAATGCCCTCTAATCAATGTATTAAATGTTTTTTCTCATGATTTTCTATTTCTTTATCTAATGATATGAAATCATTCCATATTTTTATAAATGTTTTTCTTATTACAATTATTATGAGCGCCTCCTTTTTCTATTGAAAAAATGATGGATTTACAAAGAAGGACTCGTGTGATGCAAAAGTATATATGCTATTAGTGTATCACTGTATTTACAAAGTTTGATTGTAGTAAAAAAAAAACAAATTTAATGCATTGAAAACATTTTTACTGACCTTTACTATCATACATTTATATAATTTAAATATTTCTTTTAAGGCATATCAAAATTTAAAATCTAATATTTATTTTATTTAATGTTAATTTGTTGTAAATGCAAGTGATTTTAATTTTTGAATTTCAATAAAACAAAATTAAATAAATACTTCCTATGTAATTGATTTCTAGACCTTTTGCACTTTCCTTCATTTTTTAATATTTAATTAACACAATTTGCATGAGACAGGTTTTTTTTTCAACTAGTATTATATTAACATGGTCTAATGAGTGATGAAATCTCAGCCGTCAAAATAGAAATTCTAACATCTAAGATAAGTGGATCCAATGGCAGTCCTTTTTAGAAGGAATCATCAGATCTGCTTTTGCTTTTTTTAACTTGTGGCAAGAGTGGGTTTGAAAGTTCAAAAGAGAGACTGAGAGAGTTTTCAATTAGGGAGAATCTGTGGTCACTTCCATTAACATGTTTTTCACCAGAGTCATCAGTCAAAAAGTAAAAAAAAGAAATCTGTCAAAAAATAATTAACCCTCCTTCGGTTTTGCTAAATTATAATTAGTTGCCAAAGATTCCTTACCTATGATTTATTATATCTAATAATTAGCTTAGAGTTCCTTAAAGTTGGGGACATTTTTATAGGGTCCTAAAGCAGCAAGCAGGCAGTGGCAAATTACTTCACTAGAGTTACTGTAGATGAGATGTAATTTTGAAGTTGTTTGTCATTTTTTATTTGTAATAAATTAGTTTTTTTTCAAATATTTAAAGATTTCAAAAAATAATAAATAAATTTGATAAGATATTGCTTTTCTTTATTTATAATATAAATAAATATTTCAATGCAAATAACTAAAATATTGAACTTTTACCACTTGCCATGATACCTACTTGATAATTTATATAAAGATTGATGTAGTCGTTTAATTTATTCTCTCTAATGAGGATACTTTTTAAAAAATAAAAAATGAAAAAAATATAATCATGGATCACTAGGGCAAACACCAATCACCATTCATCAAGTCCTCATGGGATTAAACAATTAATTTTAGTCAAACAAATAAATAAATAGTCAAGATCAAATCAATAGCTAACATTAATAGCAACCTATTCAATCTCATCCTCCCCTCTTTGCCCCCACAGACCCCTCCAACTTAGGCATTGGATTCACATTCATTATTGAATTGCAAATGAAAATTCTTTTCATACGAATCTGCCAAAATATTTACTACTTTAAAAATCAAAACTTCATTTAAACAACTTTACATCCACACCCTTGTCCAGACTCCTGACCAGTGGGATCCCATGCTTTAAATAAGAAATTACTGCTTTCTTCATCAAAAGATTTGACCATGGGCAACCAAGTTTACCATGAGTCACACCACCCGGTGATGGGTTAAAAATAAGATAAAACACTAAAATTGAAGATAAAAGTAGAAGGCAGTAAATTTCTAGTGAAGGAGGATTTAAGTTAACCTTGGATACTTACTTTGTTCTTCTTTTGCATTCATATATCCTTCCTCCTTTCTTTTACTACGAATTCCTAAACCTTTTTTCCACTTGAGAATGTTCCTTTTTCTTCTTTGAAATGTCCTTTTCCTAACTCTTTTACTACTATATTTTTCTCTCAAAGACTAAATTCTTGAAGCTTTTACCATTTCTCAACCACATGCCTACAAATCTCAATGAGCCTTCCCTCTCTCACCTTTAGAGCTGGTGGGCATTGAGGGATGCCATAAACCTTGGACTTGCTTTGGTCCTAAGGAGAGAGTCTTCTCCAATTTGAGATTCGAGCTTAGACAGCCTCTGCCATTTTGCCCTTTTTTTAGTAGCCCAATGTTAGCCATATGACCATAGACCTATCAATGAATGTTGGGCATATGATCATCAATTTTAATTCACATTTTTAGACTTGAATGTTAAAAAAATATTCTTTTTTATGAATTCGAATCGAAATATTATCCTTCTTTCATTTTCCCTATAAATATAGATGTCGCATTCTAAAAATATTATATGGGTCACACTTTCACACCACATCTTCGACTTTATGGGTTTTATTGTTTGATTGTGGAGAATAAGAATGATTTTGAAAAAGTATTTTTATTTCGATATACCCATTTTAATATCATTGAAAAAGAGGTATTGGCTCCATTGTTAATGAAAATTATTCTCATTTCATTACGAATAACCTACCAAATAAATCCGAACTTAATATTCCATATATATACAATATATACAAACATACATAGATACATGAATATAAGATGTTATCCTTCTAAATAGAGATTAGATGTGTATGGAGATTGTAGTAATTTTATTTTTCTATCTTCTCCATACATGTGCAGCTCTCTCTATGTTGTGGTCCGGCACCAAAAGCATCCAGAACATCCGCCATATCTTCTGTGTCGCCACCATAAGCACCATGGTGAAAAAAAAATAGTCCATTCAGGGATCTTCAGAGGCTCCACATGTTACCCTTTTCTAGTGCCAATTGAAAATTGAAAATTCGAGCGGCCCCACCGGGTTTTCGACACCTTTTAGAGGTGGGCCACCGGGGCCCGTCGGATTACTTTCCTTGTAATTAGTTAGATCATGTCAAATTACATTCATCAACAGTTTTTTTTTAAAAAAAAAGAAAAAAGAATAACCAAGATTTGGACATGTAGAAAACACTAGACTAGTTGCAAATCTGCTTAAGTTTCATCAACAAGCTAGAACTTCAAGTACCAAAGGGAGGTGAATGGAGAGATGGATGGTACTGCTCTGTGTCTCCATTCTCTTGGAACTCTTGTCCCTTCTGATATGAATTGAGATTTCAAGTCTGCCTTTTACTTTTAGTCAAATCCTCCAACTGTCAATTGCCAATATATAATATGTTCCCGTGACTAGAAATGCACGGCACTCATGTGAATAATGCACTTCTTTTTAATCTTAGGTCTTAGGCATTGAATTATATTTGCCTAATCCTCTCTCCAATCTCTTTTAGATCTAGAAATTCTATTTATAATTATATACAACATATAACATATTTACTTCTCGAGATCACGAGAGAGAAGAAGATTGTAAGGGCATTTTTTGTCAGTGTATTCACTGACATTTTGAGATGGAAAATTTGAGGAGTTAATTTGATGGTCAAAATCCTGTTCTTGTTTATACGGAGCGAATAATTTTGAGTCGAGTCTAAATTTTAACTTTTTAAATATTGATGAGAACAAAGGCCAAGGATTGCTGAATCTTGAAATGGCCATCAAACCTACCAATTTTTAATTAAGCCAGCCATCCATAAGGTGGGCTGTCCAGTTTAGGTACAACGTGGCATAGATGGCAGCATGTTTTTACTTATCAAACAGTTTGCTTCAAGTGTCCTCTGCATTGTTTGCTAGCTCTCAGTCCCTTACTCATGACATATATAAGTGGGGCAACCTCTCATTGTTGGTTGATGCCCTAATCCTTTCACATTCAGAGATCCTCACTCTTGTTGTGGAATCAATTTTATTTTATTTTTAATCTGCACGAGCTCATATCAATATCCAATGAATACGATAATTTAAGATAAAAACAAGTTAAGCAGCAGTTTATCACCATCTTACACACTCTCGAGATAATTATCATTATCATCATTATAATTATTAATTTCATTTATTTAGAGTTGGCTTTTAAAATTATTTTCTTCTACTTTATTATATAAAATATATATCTTTCATTAATTTACTCTTTTTCATGTCTTTTTTATCTCTTTTATATAAATTTTTAAAGCTCTACTTTTTCTTCTTTTTCCCTTTAATTGTATATTTTCAAAATTTCTAACAAAGATATTTATATTATATCATCAACTCTAGGTAATTCAGATAAATGATTGGCCTTGTATCGACTATGTTTAACTTTCTCTATTGAAAAAGGGTCTACAGTTACATAGGCGTAGAAACATTAAATGGTTCATTCAATCCGAAAGGGTGGAGTGACCGAGTGAGAATGGAAGTGGAATTCCTAAATTCGATTTTCACTTCATCTCAAATGACTATTCCTTATATAGTTACCTAATGTGTGTAGATAGAGAGACTTGCACAAGATCCTGAGAATTAGTTGAATGCTTTAAGAGATCTGGACACCTTTGAAAAAAAAATATTAGAGTTCTCACCTTGAGTCTCGATATTTTCTACAGAAACAAGATATTCAATGATTTGGATGAGCAATCACATGCTAATCAAGACTTTTAAAGGTTTTGAAAAATAAAGTATGACGTTCACTTG